>JAIPRK010000062.1:16931-496818 GCA_025469195.1 Chaitophorus viminalis | reverse complement strand
TTATTAATCCCAAGTGTCATAAAATGTATGATTACATATTTCTGGGAGTATAATTGTGACAGGTTATAGTATATAATATAAATATGAAACTTATAACTACGTATATATAGCCATATAGGGGGGGGGGCAAGGCCCTATGTTTAATTATCAATCGTATTTAAGCGTATACTCACTAAAAAAATTACGACAACATCACTGATTGGTATTAATAAATAATCAATATTTAATAAATATTGTAAAAGATAGTAAAAATATAATATTGTCCCATTCGCTTTATTATTAATTTGATGGTTACTATTTTCTTTTATAGGTAGTAATGGCACTTACTACCTATAGGCTATAATATAAATATTATACATTATGTTAAGTTCATTATAAACCTACAAAAAACCAAGAGTGCCTATTTGAAAAGTTTTTGAGTATTTTACTTTAGAAATACTTTACAGCAGCTGTTCCCAAACTTAAACTTTAAGGTATTTGAGAGGTATTTTAAATATTTTTTAAAAATATTCTTTACAACACTGACTGTCACTATCTGACAGAGAGTTGAGTAGTCAATCGTATTGTAGTCGAACAGAGAATATAGTATGTTTGTGTTTAATATATAACATTAAACTTAATTACACTACTCAAAAACAATAAACGTATTTTCTTTTAAAACCGAACTCTTAGCTGCTGACTAATTTCACTCGTCTGCTACCACAATTTCCTTAATTCCTTTCAAAATGCGGATTCATATAGGTATGTTACGTGGTGCCATTCGTGCCAACGGACTCAACCGTAGTACGGTATTACTAGTACCGTACCGGCCCACATCTCTAAGATAAAATATTATTTTGTTGTTGTTGACAGTAAATAATAATAATATATATACATCTAATAATATTTTAACAAAATATTTAATATTTTTTTTCAGTAATAGATAAAAGAAAACATTTGATAACGATTCTATAGAATAATTAGTTTATTTAATAAATTATAATTATTGATAGCTTTTCATTGACCAGTAAGGCACGGATGTTTTAAATTCGTTGGGTGTAACGTGTAAGTTCGAATTCAAATTTAAAATTTTTAAGTACAATTTTTCACAATTTTCGGAGTTTTGTCAATTTTGTTGATTTTACTCGTTTAGAAACAATTTAAACAATTTTATATTTTTTCTCGCAATTTCATTTTACTAAATACCTACGTTTAAAATGATTTGAAAAAATTCCATGAAGTATTCTCAAAGTATAGACTTACAGTGCAATGCAATAGCCAATAGGCAATGATAATCATTGATCAATAGACCATGGCCATAGGCAATGATGATTAGGTATCTAGATTAAGATTTGTTTTAAAAAGTTTTTTTCAAGCAAAATATTTTTTTTTTTTTAGAATTTAAATATTTTATAACTTGTAATTGATAAAAGATAAAAATAAATGTAATTTTATTTTCTAACAAAATTTTTTGTATTTTTTTGTGTAATTACTTAATACCGCAATCAATTTGACTACTTTTTTACTACTGCTGCATCCGTGCCCTAAATGATCAACTAGGTTTCTAATATCTATAGTTTTAATTTAATTGTGCTTTTTAGACATTTTCGATAATCACAATATAATTCGCGATGAGTTTCTTTGAACACTCGTGCAAAACTATCCTAAGGGCTTTGCCGCTTTGGCGGTATAATTTATTGGTTATTATAAAAAAAAAAATCCTTGTAAAATCCTTATTTCTTGTGAATTACGTGTTTATTACACGCGTAGTACCATCGATTAATTACATAGTATTACAATATTGTCGACGGTATAATAACACTTCGTCCGTAGGCATTCTTTAATAATTAGTTTTTTTTTTCCCCCAACGGGGCATTATTATTGTTGTCGTCCAAAGATAATGACGAGATCATTTTTTATTTATTTTTTCTCAACTTTTGTACAGATAATATTAAACCATCACACGTCACGTATAATACTAGATGAATGCCGGTCAGCGGTTGCGGCAGCCCACACAAGATACCGAATTACGGATATATTACGAATTCACGATATCTGTGCCCCGTGGCCGGTAGGTAGGTAGGTGTACTCAACCTTTGGCATGGGCGGTACCGCGGACGGTGGGCAAATGAGACGGTGATACGACCACATCTGGTCCGTCTTGGTAGCACTGGCCGTCAGCGTCCTTGAACTCGATGAATCACGTTGGCTCACCTGTCACATTGTCCGACGAACATGAGTGATTTGTTGTAAATTTTGATTATTTTTGTGTATTTTGTCGTAGATTAATTATAATTATTCACCATTATCGCAAAGAGTAACAAACACCGAGTTCGGGAGAAATAACGTACCGGGCAAAGTGCCGTTTTACCAGCCGTTATAGTCCTCTAACCCGTGCTACACAGTACACACACTCTCGCGTATCATACCAATACGCATACACAATACTAAACACACACGCACACACACGCGCATATACGCACGCAAACATATTATTATTACCCCGCGCACGCAACAGTCAAGTAAATCCTACGTCGTCTGTCCGTCATCTGATCGAGATTCGAGATTGATCCGTTCCACGGACGAGACCACTTCTGCCTCCCCCGGTCTATGGCTCGCGAGACAGTCGCTTGACCGTCACAGGGCCGTCAAAGGCCCTCGTCAAAACGCCGCTCGTCGTCGTCGCAGAGCAGCACCAGCCGCCGCCGCCGCCGCCGTCACTTACACCGCCGCCGCTGCTACAACTAGGAACTACTTTTGTCGAGGAATGTCGTGCTCGGTTACCACTCTCGTGAATACATTTTCAAGACGTGCCGGCTCGGACTTCGCGTCGACCGTTTAAATCGCATTACCAAGTAGGTACAAACGAGTACACGATCCTGTGTCCGCCGGATAGCACGTAATCCGTTCAGCAACTCAAGTGATAACGTTTTTTTACCCTTTTCGGTCGAAAGCCCGCGTTACTCCGTCTTCTCACGTTTTACCGTGTACTTCTGTGTACGACGATGCTTTATAAGTATTGCTTATCAAAGATTGTTTCACCACTGAAATATCCATGTTGATCCGTTCAGATTTTGTTAAACTGATTGCAGATGTCAGTAGCAACATTATGTCGGATATCATCTAAAGTTACTATACATATTGTTTTTTCCTTGTAATTACTGCATTAGGCATGCTGTGTAAAAATACACTTTCCCATCCTCGCTTGATGATTCGATGTTGATAGGGACCTTTAAAAGATAACAAAATATAGTTTAAGACTCTTTAAAAATAATGAGGAATATGGAATATGTATGAATATAATGTATATGTATATTTTTAATCAATTAGTACTATACAATATACATACCCAAGTACAATGTCATTATTGCTGATAAATGCACTAATGACTATAGAAATTAATCACAATTTGTTAAATATAATTATGCTTGGATTGAAAGTAATTGATATTTGTTTATTATTGTCACTATTTATTTTATGTTTTTTGTATTTAATCTGTTTTTATAATTTACATAAGTTATTTTTTGTTTTGAAAAATGTCCAAATCTTATTTATCTCTAAAAATATCTTCATAAGTATATTATACTTATGTTATTACAACTTAATTAATTTCAGTTGGTACCTCTTAAAATCTAAGTGATAAATTATTTTGTATTCTCAAATTCTAAATAATCAGTTACAAATTACTTAGTTTGTACTTATTTTGTTTTCATTTGTGTAATTTTGATTATAGGTATCTCTAATAATTATTCGCATTCATAAATATGTGTTTTAATATTATTTACAGAACTTAAATATCAAATCTTAAGAAATGGCAGATTCTGGTGACAGTGATAGTGACACAGATATAAATGTGTATAAGTCTCAAAAATCAAATGTGAGTTTAGTATTATAAATGTGTACTTATTAATAATTGTTTATTTTTATTAATACTTTTTGTTTTGGTACCTAATAGGTTATTGAAAGTGAAGAAGAAAGTTCATCTAGTAGTTCTGATGGTGAATCAGATAAATGTCCGATATGTCTTACTCGACTGGGACAACAAGATTTAGCTTCTCCCAATTCTTGTTTACATACATTCTGTCTAAATTGTCTCACTGAGTGGGCAAAAGTAATATACAATTTATCAAATTACCTAAATAAATAAATATTGATAACTTGTTTATTAATGTTATTTTTTTTAAAATTAGAATGCAAAGACCTGTCCTATTGATCGTTTGGATTTTAAATTCATTATTGTCCGGAGTGTTGATGGACAACTAGTACAGGAAATTGACATTAGTCTTAAGAATGAGGGAGAAAAAAATCTTACAAATGATGATGATTTGACTTATTGTGAAGTAAGTTTTATGATTTGAAAATCTTAGAATTACATGTAGTAATTATTTTCATTTAAAATCTATACATTTGTTAAGATTTGCCATTTGAGCAACCGTGAAGAAAGTATGCTATTATGCGATATCTGTGACTGTGGGTATCACATGGATTGCATTGACCCACCTATCTTTCTAGTACCACTAGAGGAATGGTATTGCCCACAGTGTCATGCAAGAGAAGAGGTTAGACCTGAAATTAAAAATTTACACAATTGGGCTAATAAATAATACTAAAACTTAAAAAAAAATTGTGTTTGATAGTTATTAGTTATTAGGTATGTCATATTAATAATTAAATGTATTTGTTTGTTTTAATAGCAGAGTGATAATGACATAGATCGTGAAGAAATCATTGATCTATTAAATGATTTAGATGGAGAGCAATTGCCTACTAGACCAAGGCAGTCAAGAATACGACAACAACAACAACGTTTAGTTCCACGAACTAGAGCTAGTGAACGAGTACGAATGAATACACGACGACTACAACAAAATACAATGGTATATCTTATTGATTTTAATAATAAGTTTTAACTAGTACATTATATTAGTTTTCAACTTAATTATTTTATTTTTAGACTGCTGAGGATCCTGTACAAACTACTAGTGGTAAAAAGACAAGAAAATATTCAAAAAGAAGAGTGAGAGGGAAAAAACGATGTAAAAAGGTAACTAACAATTTTTATTGAAACAATTCTTTTATTTTCATAAATGACTGAATAATTGTATTTCTACTTCAGGGTAAAACAATTGTGAGAAAAAAGAATACTCAGTTAGCTGATAGATTAGGTGTTTGTTCAACAAGATGGAGCAAAAATTCCTTTGGAGATAATCGTTCACTAAGTACTTCTTCAAGTTTTGTGGATCATAGATCATTGAGTATATTTGGGAATTCACATGAACTTGATTATGTTCCTGATGAGTAAGTAATTTTAACTATGGTTTTCATTTAGTGCATTTGTTTTAATATTTTGGTTTTATTTTAGGTCAGATGATGAACATGACATTGGTGGTGAAGGACCTTTAAATATGTCAACAATGTCTCGATTACGTATTTCAACAGCCGATTTGATCTCTCGCAAAGAAATAAGTGAAATTCTACGTCGTCCCGTACGTAGAAATATAAACATATCACAGAACACTGATTCAATCAATATCTTGGATTCTATTTTAAGTGTACAAGAACAACAATTTAAAAAGAAAACTATTGAAAATGGAATGCAAAATATTGATAAACACATCACCCAAACTCCAATGTATTCAGATCATAGAACTGACAGAAACTCTGATAATGTTAATAACTATTCATCTAATCGTAATAACAATAGAAATTACTCTAGAAACAATGATCAATCGTACTCTGATGTAGGGAACTCGAGCTCATATGAAGAATCTCAGTTGACTAATGAACAAAATTTTAGTGAAAATCAACCTGTTAATCCTTTTCCTTTTAGGAATACTGGTCCTATAAAATTCCGCATGAACGTAACAAAAATGGGTGAAAGAAAACAACCACAAACTCCTCCTAAAGTGGTCACAACTGAGTATAATGTAGAAGAAGAAAGTGGTCCTAGTACTCAGACTGAAGAAACGTTTAAAGCTCTTGAACCACCTCCTGAACCACCAGCTCTGTTGATGGGAATCAATTTGGATGAAGATGAAGATAATCTTATAATTGATGATAATGATTATTATGATCCAGAAAATCCTAGTGATAATGATGAAGAAACAGAGATTAGGAGACCACCTGGAACTGCTTATATGCATTCACCAACTTATGGTGGTTATATGGAACAAGTAGTAGAGAACAGATCTATACCCAATATACCCGTTTCCAATCGTAACAATATTTTACGTCCAGTTGATGAAGGTCTGACATCTGAAGAAGATGAAAAAGAGGCTAACGATGACTGTCCAAATATATCACTATATTCAACTGCTAGTCTTAAAATATCTAGTTCACCTAAAGAATATGGACCTTTTTTAGAAAATGAAGAAACAAAAAGTGATAAATTAGGTGGAGAAGCTGAATTACAATATATTCCTATGCCACCTGTTAGTCCAGAAAGAGATTCATTATCTGAGCGCGGAGAAAGTAGTCTAAAATCTGATGATGAGTGTTTAGAAAGTATTGAAATTGTGGATGACGATGATACAAAAATGTCTTTGAATGAAGAAGAAAAATGTAAGAATTCTAATGAGGACGAGAAGAAATCCAATTCTGATGATGACATTAATGATGTAATTAATGAGATTCATTCAGACATGGAACGTGATAGTAAAGAATCTAAAACCTTAGAAAAAAAACATTTGGATTTGATAGAAATTGAATCTGAAGATAAAAAGCAATCTGTAAATGAATCAAATGAAGATGCTGGTGTAGACAAAGAAAGCCAAAGTTTAGTTGGAGGTGCCACATCTGAAGTGTCATGTACAACATTAAATAGTTCAGACACTGATCACCAACTTAAAGAAGCTAATAATTTAAATTTTGATCCAATATCAGATTCAGAAGAAGAAAAGAAAAAAACTAATAATCAAAGGGAAACAACAAATAGTAGTAATCAAAAGAAAGAAAAATTACCCAATGGAAAAAATGAAGCAATTGTTACAGTTAAAGGAAGCAAAGTAAAAGAAAACAAAAATAAAGTTAAAGAAAAAGAGCCCAATAAAGAATCTGTGCCATGGAAAAAATTATCAAAAAATTCCAAAGACAGAAACTATCGCTATGGAAAAGGAAAAGAAAAACTTGAAGAAGAAAATGATAAAGAAATTAAAAAAGAGAAAAAACAAAAGAGAAAAGAAATAGAACTTTACGATGTTCGAAGAGTACTTGAAGATAGACCCAGGCGCAAAAAAGATAAATTTGGGAGAGATTTATCTAAATCTAGTCATACTGATTCAGATTCTAAGGACCATAATCGACGTAAGAAACGGAAAAGAAGTCGTTCTAAACAACGAAAACGATCTATTTCTTCTAGTAAGCCAAAAAGTCGCAAACGTTCTAGAAGCCGTTATCGTAGTGAATCAAAAAATAGGCATCGTTCTAAAAGTAGGCATCGGTCTAGAAGTAGACATCGTTCAAGAAGTTCTAAACGTTTGAGCAAATTCAATAAAAATCAAGTTATTTCAAAAGAACGTTATCGTTCTCCAGCTGTGTATGAGGAACGTGAAATGTCTCCATTATTATCGAAACGCCAATCGAAAAAAACTAAAGAAAAAGCAAGCATATATTCCAAAATAGAAAAAGATTATGAAAGAAAATTACTAAAAAATGATAAAAACACTAAAAGGAAGCTCAGGAAAAAATCTAAAGATTATCAGTACTCATCTCTGTCTCCTAGATCATTATCACCTGGAATACCAGTTTGGCAATCACCTAGAGATCGTGTAAGTTCATGGTCTCATACTGATATATCTCGTACACCATCACCTGTTTACACACGTCATACAGCAGATACAGACATTAATTATTCTAATAGAGATCAAGAATTTTCTGAGTATAACGATAACATAGCAATAAATAATTTGACAGTAATAGTGAAGAATGATAACTCGAAAAAATCTAAGCTTTCCAAGCGACATACTACTCGTCAAATAGCTGCTCCTCCTGTCAAAGAAGTTTTTGCTTCTGGAGACAATATATTGGTCAGTGTTAATTTCAATAAAGATAATACAGCTTCTGAACAAACTACCCAAGAACCATTAAAACGTAAACGTCAAGAGACTATACCAATTTTATCAAAGAAATCAAAAAACACTAATTCTGCAGCAGTTCCCGATACTACTTCAGCTAACCAAAAGATGTTAACAAAAAAAGGTCTGAATACTAGATGGTTAAATCGTAAAAGAATTTCTAGAACAATAGAAGTTCTCAATGCAAAACCAGTTGCTATTATAGACTTAAATACTTCTCCATTTAAGGAAGTAGATATGTCTCCTAAATCTGTTATTGTGTTAACTGACAGTGATGAAGACAAACAAGTAACCAAATCAGAAACTAAAAAAGATATCAGTCCAGAGAAGTCTAAGGAAAATGTAGCCGTTGAACAAAAACTTGTAGAGAAAAATGAAAACAGTACTCAAACAATTTCAACGATCATGATTGGAGGTCCTAAAACTCCTCCAGAACCAGTTAATGCTCTCTCAAAACCTGATAATATATCCAATAATAGCTGCGAATTCAATAGCCAAGATGAGGATCATACTCAATCTCATGATGTACGTGGTCGAGGTCCTAATACACCACCAGAACCCCCTCGCTCTGTAGATACACTTGTCAGTGAGACTGCCTATGATCCATTTGAACCCACAAAATCAAATTCACCCAGTCCACCCCCTAGAATTGATATGTTTGAAGATGATGATGACAATAATCATAACGATACTTCTACACAACCTATTGAGGAAAACAAAACTACAGATAGTCAATCATCCGTTTCACCCAAGATTGTTGTGAAAACGATAACTCCTCCATTTTTAGAATCCCAAAGTTCCACCCAAACTGATAAATCTCCTGAAAAACTCACCACTAATGTCACAAACCCATCAATTTATACTAGTCCTACTGTCGCCAAAACTCTTAGTCCTGTACAACCAACGCCAACAGCTCCTAACACAGATGTAATTATCAATTTGGATGATAATGATGATAGTCAAACTACAGAATTTGACAATGGTGCTGATTCGCCATACTCTCCTGGTGAAGGATTTGTTGATGAAATGAAAGGTTCATCTCCTGATAGTCCTGCTCCTCAAACTAAGAATATTGTATCTACTTCTCAGTCCCAAAACAAAAATGAAGCAAGAACTAAATTAGATACTTTGCTCAATACACTACCGCGGTCTAAACCACTTAATGTTTTCGATAATATTGCTAAGATTAAAAATATGAATTTTAAATTTTCTTCTAAATCAAAACGTAAGTAAATAACTATTAGCATAGTGTTTTCTTCGAAAGTAAATAATTCTATAGTATAGTATCTTTATTTATTTTTAGATTCTAAACAAAATAACCATAATGACGACAATGTTGATGATTTACCTGGATCAGCTGTTGAATTGGAATCAAAAAATAAAGTGAGTATTCAATGTTAGGTTTGTAAATGGAATTTGTCTGATCAGTTAAAAGTTGATTTAAGTCTATGGAGTGCTTGTGAAATTGGTTTTCAACAGTGACTGGATTTAAATTAAGTTTAAACTAAGTTTTAAGTGGATGGTAATAAGATAAATTTACTTAGGATCTGGTTTCACTACTATTAAAAATGCACATTGAGTACTGACTTTGATTGAAAATAATGGGATGATCTGGTTGATCACTAATTATTCCTATCCTATACCTTATGGCTTATATGCATTCTGCAAATTCAATAATATATTAATGTACTAATTTTTCTTTTTTCTAAGTAGTTCAACTTTAATTTGAAGTTTTTTTTAAAAAAAAAATAGTTTATATTGCTATTATTTAATAAACGTGTATTGTGCAGTTTTTAGAGAAGCTAAATCGACAGGAACGTGTTATTGAAGAAGTGAAACTTGTATTGAAGCCTCACTATAATAAAAAACATGTAACAAAAGAGGCATACAAAGAAATTATGAGGAGAGCTGTACCTAAGGCAAGTAATTGTGATTAGTAAAATAATTCAAATTAATTTATAATTTTCAATCTATAGATCTGTCATAACAAGAGTGGTGAGATAAATCCTCAGAAAATACACAGTCTTATTGAAGCATATGTGATCAAATACAGGCACTCACATAGAAAGCAAGTACAACGGGTGCCAAATAAGTAAATTATTTTATAATATTATTGACATAAGTATATATTATATGTACATCATGATTTATTATCAATTAAACATACAATTAAGCTAAAAGCTCAAACTAATTGTTACAAAATTAAAGCTAAAAAGAAACAAAAAAAATAAACAATTTTATTTTTATTTTGTGTTTTATTGTGTATTATTGTACTATTGTATTATTGTGTATTACCATTGTGTATTATTGTATTATTATTTTATATTTATAATTATTAATTGATGTATATCTTAAATCTATTGACTAGGTTCTTTTTTTTTTGTCCTTTTCTAGATTACTGTAAAAACTATTTGTGAATTTATTTATTATGTTATGATTATATATATATGTCTTATTTATTTTAATTTACAATTGGTAAATTATTATTATTACTCTGTAAATAAATTTTAATCTAATTTGTATATTAATTAATACTTATTTATATAATTGAATACATTGTAGTTTAATTGTTTTATATACAAAACGTATTAGTCATATTTGTAGTGAAATATTGAAATAGTTGGGTAATATTTTGAAATGTTTAGATGTATTCAATTTAGCCCGATTAAAAATATATATATATTATTTACCAAACATTTGTTGTTAATTTTTTTATGTGAAAGTGCAATTTTTTTAAAAGAATTTAGTTTTTAAGTTTCAAGGAAAAGACCTTCATAATCGAGTTTAAAAGAGAAAAAATGGCATATTAGCTATAAGTGAAAATTATTTATTTTTTTTAATAAATATTAAGTATAATTATTTTATGTATTCTAAAAATGATTTTTAAATATACCATAATATGGTGGATAATTTTAATTATAATAATATATACCACTTGGGTCATTTGACATTAGGGTTTCTGTGTGATCTCATTACCTGTGGAGAGGCAAAATAAATGGTTTATAAAATTGACATTATACCAATCAAGTAACAAGTTGTACATTGATGTCCATTTATATAAATTTGTTTTTAATTTTGTTGAATGTTTGTACTTACATGTTTATAAAGTTTTTTTGGTACAAAATATCAATATATAACTTACTGCATTGGAATCAAAAAATGCTTGTATTTTTCCTTAATCAATGTATGTATTCATTATACTTCTGGTAGTGTGGTATTAAATACATATATAAATTTATATTTGTTATCCTACGAGATCAGAAAAATATTTGTATTTCTTCAACTATACACGTTAGCATTGGCACTAAGTATTTCATCACTCATCATTACCATCGCATCCATGTGTGTATACTGAATAGCGTCTATAATTACTAATTTTTAATAAACGGAATTGTGTTTGTTGTTACTTTCTTCATTTCTTGTACTTGGAGAAATTTCAAAATCCATTTACAACTTGGAGCCTTCAAAATGTTGTAAGAATTACAATAAGACAATATATTTGTTGTATGACCTAAACAAATTTAAAAAATGCATCAGTACTGTAATATTGTCACCCACTAATCCTAATGTCAGCAAATAGGTACAATTAACCATGTTGTTAATCGTTACGAATGAAGAACACGCGTTGAACAGTGGTTGAATTGGACAAAAGAGTAAGGACGGACTCTAAGTACAATTAGCGTTATATATAAAACAACAAAAAGGAACTCAAAGTCGCATAGAATTTGATACATCATCGCATTGACTTAGGCGTGCAGTCAGTGGAGTCGATCACGTATAGTTTATCTATACATAGTCCATGCCAGATGTAGTAGATTTTGCAGATGGAATGTATACAGATTACAGGTCACAGGATATATATTTTGGTAATAATTATTATTACGTTTCACTGTTTTGTATCAGGTAATTGAATTACAATAACCAATACTCATAAATAAACTCGCGATTAAATATTGTTTATGAAAAGCGGTCAATCACGTCTTACACAATAATTGGATGATGGCGACAAAATATGCATTCAATATTCGTTCAGCTACAGTATAACACAATAAAGGTAAATGGATTCCATTATAATATGGGTGCTTATTGATTAGCGTTCAATTGTAAAGTTCAAGAAAAAATGTTGAGGCTGGTCGGGTGTGGGCCCTGTGATGTCATAGTACATTTTTAATACTGTCTGCAGTTGTGCGAGTTTGAAATTATAATAATTAATAAAGTTCCTAATTTCCTACCTATATATTAAATTATACAATTATATGCAGATAAATATTATGTATTAAGTATAAATAATACTATGGATTATTACTCCATGATTACATAGAGTTCTATGTTATATAGAGCCATAGAGGTATGTGTATGATTATTACCTACCGACTAGGTACCGCGATCGTCATCGTAATTAATAGAAGATACACTGGTAATTTCTTAATTTTAAACAATACATTTGATGTATCTATCCTTAGTTTAGTACGTTTATTAAAACAAGTGAAATGACAAACAAATAAATGAGAAAATCGTAGTCAGGAATATTTTATTAGTACCTATAGGTATAATACGTCTAATATCTATACTATCGCACGTTTATTGCTAGGCTGCGACATCTCCCGAGATTATATCCTGACATAATGAAAATAGTTAAATTCTGCTTTTTCCATATAACTCTCAGAGATAAGGTCTATAATTAATATTCATTATTTTAATTACATTATTATGTTTTTGTAAAAATTTAAAAATTATTTTATTTTATTATTTTTTAAGAATTTGATTAGCAGTTCTATTGAGTTTATTCTTCTGATTGTTTTGACTTTTCAACTTTTGTTTTCTTTAAATTATAAGTTATAATAGTGTTTTGAATTTGTTCTCATCTCGTTTTCTGATAATTATTATGTTTAATACTCTAGAAAAAATATTAAAAATCACAAGGTTCATGATAACTAAAAATTAAACTATCAAAATATTCAGATTTCAGAATAATAAACTATATATTATGAAATGGGTATTTTCAGATTGTTAAACAATCAAAATATGATTGTTTATAGTTCTAACCTTACAGTCACATAGAAAAAACAGAATTTGATTATTTTAATTATCTTTGGAAGGTATTACAATGGTTATATTATATAAATTATCAATATTTCATCGTGGGTGTCCCTTTATGTCTTATATTTATTTTACGACTTCATGTATATTGATTTTTTAAACGAATTTTTTACTTTGCATTTTCTTCGTTTGATTCAAACAAATGCTATTTTTTAAGCCAAGGTATATTTCAATGAGTTATTAAATATTATTATAAATTAAATATATTTAATTATTTATTTAATAAAAAAAAAATTAAAATTTTTATTCTTAGTGTAAAATTTTAATTACATTCGTTAAATATTCTGAATTATATTATTTATAGGTAATATAAAAATATTAAATAAATTATAATATTTTGAATATAATATACTAAGTACATGTTTAGAATAATAATTGTAATTGTTCCATTAAATTATGTAGTAGGTAAGTACTTGTGGTGGGAGAGGGAACCACTATCTGGTCAGTTTGTAAAAAAATCAATTTTTTCCTTAAATCCGTCACTGTTGTATAGTAGAATGTGGAACTACAGAAAATAAGTAATCAGTGTAATTACTATTGTTTTTATATTTTTACACTTATGAAGTAATTTAGATTGAACAATTCTATAATTCAGTGCGGTCCTCATAAAATGTGTAAATATGCAATATATGCAATATAACACTTAGTATCTTTCTAACTTGGACTGTAGAGCTAAAACTCTAGTATTATTGGTCTAAATGTTAAATTAATTTAATAATCCTAATATCTTATGTATAGTTTTGATTATTTTTTAAATGTACGCAGTAATAATATATTGATCTTTTATTTCTCAGTTTACGAAGGAGCTGCTACCAGTCTTGACATAGGACACCGTTTTCCTTTTTTATTGGTTCATTTTTTCACCAAACATTTGGACTATAAATAAATACCTAGTATCATCATATCAAATTAACAGTAAGTTAGTCTTGTTCGGGTTTAGTGTGCGCCAGTTTTAGGTATTGATAAAATTATATCATTAAATTGGCATAACGTACAATAAATACACGACATGTCACATGTATAGAATAATTTGATAACTCGAAGCCCAAGGGTCAAGTAAAAATAAAAAAATTAGATTTATCGAGAATTTCGAGTTATCGAAAAACGATTAACATGTAATATTATAATATATGAATGTTATTAAATATTTATTTTATATTTGTGTGGGCAAAAAATAATGTACCAGAAGCAAATAAACAGTATAACTATGATTATAGAATATAAATTGTAGAATTTATTAGGTTTAATTTATGCACCTAATTTTAATGCCAAAATTATTGCGATATGACCACCGTAATCAAACAAATAAAAAAAAAATATATAAAAAAATATTCGTATACGCCATAATATGTATATACCTAGATAAAATAAACTAAGATCACGTATTTTATCTAATAAGAAAATAAAAAATAATATTTTAATACAATACATACCGAGTTGGTTCGACGCTATATTTAGCGATGCGTATTACTGCGTGTTCTGTTAGAATATGTATTGATGTACATTATATTATATTATATTTATTATACGTACCCATACACTACATATAATATCATATTATATATACGAAGACTGATAGTAGTTTTGACACGCGTCGCTATGTTTTTTTTTTCTCCTAGGTTTTATTTTTTACAATATTCGATTTCTACGAATTGTTTCGGGGAACATGCGTCTATCAGTAAGCGTACATCATATTTACACATTATGCGATCACGGTTTGTGACGAGCAATAAAATGATGTGTTTCCGTGCTCTTTCGTACGGACTGACGCGCGTATAGACGGACCATTATAATGTTGTTTTACATAATAATAATAATAATAATAGTACGAATGTTATTTTATTGTGTAATAATTATAACGTCTCGTTATCTCGTGTATTATTCGTGTTCTCGTTGACCTTTTTTTCCGACGAAAATTCTCATTAAAATTCGACGTGTGTTCGGGTGTTTCTGTATAATATACATCATCACGGCTATATATTAAAATATATTATAATTATTTATAGTACCGTAGTACTGCAGTCTGCAGTATATAATATTATTCAGAGACAATTTCTACATTATTAGTATCTATTTTAAACTCCTATAATACAACACGAATTTTTAGCGCAAGCGTCCAGTCTTCCAATTGCTATAGGTTACGAAAAATCAAAAATGTAACATTTAAATCACACCGCGGTGCAGTGTTTACTTTTTAAGTTATAACGAAATATTTCGGTCCAGTGACCTGATTGTCGGATTGATATGAAGAAGTTTTTAAAAGGAGATACTACTACAGATAATAAATACATCACTACTATTTTTACCTAGAATACAGTTACATTCAATATATTATTCTATTCTATAATAGAATAATATTATAGAATATAACTGTTTATATATCGATACTCAGGATCCACCCATCCTTGGAATATAAGGGACCAACTATACAATATATATGAATGAATGAATGTGCCACTGCGTATGTATATAATACAATTATATATTATCTCTCTCTCTCTCTCTCTCTCTCTTCCAACGTTAAAATTATATATTTTTTCACAAAGGAATCATCTTTACCTAGGATACCTATTTTTTTGTCAGGTTCTATGCTTTTCGACGTAAAAATTCGGATATCTCATCTCTTTCTTTTAATCATTTCTTCAAGGCATTATCTCATAGTTCAAAGTAACGGATTTATCGTTTCAATATTCATATTGATTATATTGATTTTGATTATAATACATAAGAAGGCATTTTTTTTTTCAATAACGCAATTCTACCAAATTGATTACTTATTTGTCTTCCTAATAAGCTGCTACTACTGTGTATAATATTATGTTACCGTCTTACGCGATGTAATAAATGATCAACTCACAATTACGGAACAATCAATTCGTTGATTCTCAGTGATTACGAATAGATATATATTTTATTGTAAATCAGTAGTAAATCTTCCTCGACAGATTCCAATTATATAACAATTAGAGGTCTGCACTTTGCAGTCTTGCGTTATGTTAGCATAATGAATCATTTGCTCGCGTATGGTTGCTGAGTTTCTATGAACTAATGGCCAAATCCGTAGGTATTTACTTAAATATTAATTGCTAAGAATAATTTGAGCAGATACTTACAAAACAATTATTCGTAAATAATAGAGACTAGAACTTTAGTTTTTACTTGATGAAGTTTTATCTTGGCAATATTTAAGTCAAATTGCTACATCTTTTCATGATTTGTTAACATATATCATTATTTATATTGTTATCAACCATGATAATATGTAGGAAGGTAAGTTTAAAGATAATGGTTTCAACTTCTAACATATTTTTAGGTAATTCCTGTTTTATGCTTAGTGTTTACTAGTTAGTATTTTAGTAGTTACAACTCCTATTTATAATTATTGAAGTAATAAACTTAGAATATCTCCATTTACTCGCTGTATATTAAATAAATAAGATATTATAAAAAATAAATGTTATTATTAATTATTTATTATTATTTAATATCTCTAATTAATAATAAAAAGTAATCCTCTATAACAAACCTGATGATTTCCAGATGCATAAAAGTGTAATGCAATTAAATGACAACAAATTAAAAATAAATAGCACACGATAAAAAGATTTATTAAAACAAAATTATTAATTTAATAAAATGACAATTTCACACTTAGGACTTAGCTGTAGAAAAACAACTGACTGCCCTCTGTGTTTGTCAGTTATATTCGTGTGTGGAATCGCATAAAATCCTATGTAAGCGTTTCTTGCTGTCGCGACGCGATGCTAACTCACGATCGTAATACTCGGTTATACTAAATTATTCTTATGTATGTAAAAACTTAAGATATATATTTAGGGGTTCATAAAACCTCCTCTCCCCAGACGAAATGAGACACAAGGTCCCGTAACTACCGTAGTATTTCATCTAGTTCTCTTTTTTCTTCCGAAGGGTCAGAAAATTCTGAATTATCCAAGGTCAGTACAGATTTACAGTACGATTTATAATAATAATAATCAAACGCGATTATACGATTTTAATGAAAAGCTGCCGAATCGTATAAATCTCGTGTGCACCTATATATAATGTTATTACATTTATACATATAAGCATATAGCACCCATGTATGTATTGTACACCAGCCACTGAATATAATTATGTACACTTGTAAAGTGCATAAATAGTTACGCTTGTTAGTCACAGTAAACACACACTAAACCGATGGACGAATACAACTATATGTTTCCAGTAATAGCGATTTTTACTGATTAAATGTTTGTAAATTATCACGAAAACGCATGCTCGCGTTATATAAGTCACTGTAACCAGGCACGTACACAAAAAAAAATTCGGGGGAGGGGGGGTTCATAAAAAATTTACAATTATGAATACTACATATTATATTTTATTACTTATATACGAAATAAATGAATTACACAAATATTATTTGGGGGGGTTGAACCCCCAAACCCCCCCCCCTATATACATGCCTGACTGCAACATACTGTTAGCGATATACGTCATACCTAATCCACCGAGTATGTCCTATTGTGTTTGCTTGTCAGTTTTCACGCTCGTTTCAATGTCTATATTTACATATACTGTGAATGTATTTATATGTACCTATGTATAAAAAACGTTTCCCGTTCAAATTACCACTGAATATTATAATATGTATTACTAATTATTAAACTCATTTAATATAATAAAATAATATAATAATATAATATAATAAACGCGTGTCGCGTAGGTATACGACGATGCTATTATCGTGTTTATTTTCATGTTCGTTCGTTTAAATTGATCCTTTTACACTAATCATTTTATTGCATTATCAATGTGTATTGTACTTCACCGGTCCTTCTTAAGTTAAAACTGTGATTTGGTATTGAATGTGTATTGGATAGTGCATACTGTTGTAAAATATAAATACCACTTTTTGTCAAATAAGTATATTTAATAGTCATAGTAAAAACTGTTGTAAATATATAAGATATTATATATTAGCATATAAGCATATTTAAATTGTATACAAATTTAATTTAACGGCCGACACCGAAACTCGCCACCACGGAAAAAGTGCTGACTTGGCAACGGACGATGTGGTATACTTAAGGAAGCGGCGAGCCGAGAATCGGGCTGTCACCTCTGCGGGTTAGTGTAGGTGCCGTCGTTTCCACGGGTATGTGGGAACTACGGTATGTTTTGTGAATTTGATTTTATATTTTTAACTTTGGCATTATATTATTTTATATTTCATTTAATTTGAGTTTGAGTTTTATTTTTGAAAGTATTTTATTTGAAGTGTTTTTCCTTTTTATTTGGTATCCCGAGGTTTGGTAAGAGCTTACATGTATACGGTAAACTTTAAAAGGTACTAAGGCTATGTAATAATTATTTTCTTATCCAGTACTCGTTTTAGTGGTCAGTTAAGGAAATAATATAACATTTGCCTAGGTAGATTAAATTCATACTCGAACATCCAGTACTCGTTTTCGTGGTCAGTTGTTCGAGCGTAAAACGACCTCATAGAGTGGTAAGAGTGTGAAATCTGAGGAATTTTATTTAGTAAAACTTCTGCGCAGTACTCGTTTTCGTGGTGACCAGAAGAATAACTAAATATATCTTTTACAACAGGTCTTACACTTACTAGTTCTGGGTCGGGGAATTGATCCACCAAAAAATATCTGTTTTATACGTCAAGCCTTTGCGTGGCGTATACGACAATACAAATTATGAGATCATTCACAAACAGCATGTATTTTCAATATACGTATATAGCAATTCGGTTATAATAAGAGTTCAACTTTCTTTTTAGACGTATTATTCCAATGTACACAACAATATTATAAATGAAATGGTTTTGTAGATACTAGTTGCTCCATCATACATCGCACGGATAATACGTATATATTAATTTATAATTTCATCGTCCTTTGGTTTGTCATTGGTGTCATTGCGAATTTAACGACTCGCAAAGACTTAATCCAAGTATTTACCATTTGCGGCACGGATTTTAAGATTATACCAGATGGGTCAATTTCACGCGTAAATTTAAAAGCTTGGCGGGCAGAAGCACCATAATAATTTTATAATGTAATGATAACTTGCGAACTCTATATTCGTACATATAATTCTTATTGTTACAGATTATATACTCTACGAAACCCTATGAGGCTACGAACTGTACCGAAAAATAGGTAGATATAACCTTCCAGTGGAAGGCCGACTTCAGGCACGTGAATTCTGCATACTGTGCTAAGTACGTACGTCATCGATTGTTAATTTTAAAATTATGTCAAGAACAAAAATACAAAATTAGAAAAGATAGTCAGTTAATAAAATCCGATTCCTTCCAGCTTCACTTATAATATAATGCAACTAACCGTTACACTTTTCGCAAATTAAATAATGTACGTATACAATACCCCATCATGCAGGGTTAGGCTATCTTCAGATGATAATAAATGGAAACGAGTAAATGCATATATGCACGTAGACGCAGTGGCTTGGTTTTGGTTAGATCGTACAACTATTGTATTGTAATAAATGTTGCACATATTTACAAAAGTATATAATACATAAATATATATAGAACAGTTCAAGTAGTATATAATAATAGTCATAATAGTCGTTCTATTACTACCTATAACGACATTAACGTATGTCGGTAAAACTACTTAAAACGTTTTTCAAAACAATCAAGTATTTTATTAAATCATATATTTACATGTCAATTATTATAGCTATTGAAAGTAGGAATACCTCACTACCTCAGCGATATCGAAGGGATTATTGAAAAAGTGTTTGTATTTGAGTATTTGGCTGATACAGAAGTCAGTCTTATAGTGTCGTTGCTCGTACCAATTATATTTTGCGTCTACCGAACAGCAATAAGTACCTATAAATTATAAACTTTTGCTATCGTAGTGTCGTCAATACCTATTTCGGAATTATATTTTAATTCGAGATGATCAATAAATGATAAGTCTTGAATACATTTAGCTATAAAATACGCCATATAACCTCGACGTACTATTGTTATTATTTAAATTGTTTCGCGAGTACAAAAAAAAATAGTTTCTATGTCATTTATATATCGGTAAATCGAACATGCATTGCATATTATACAGGCTCGTGCGCTATAAATGTAAAAATATTTTATAACATTTTATAATAGACTATATTATAATAATATAGAGAATAGTGTGTTTCTATTAGTCATTATGGAAGAAAACGCAAATATCACACACTAATATTATATATTATAATAGTTTATGATTGTTTGCTCTCGATGAAAATATCATTTTCCATGTGCAGTTTATATATTATGGTGTGAAGTATTTTTACGACAGCAGTAAAAAATAGTCATGTGGTAGTCGTTTAAGCGATATAATAGATATACAGCCACCATCGTTGTGTAATGTACAGTCGCCAAATACTTCCACGAGTATACAAACTATAGACATTAATTTTAATAAATGCACAACGAAACTCATACGCGAAACGCATAGATTAAATACTTTGAAAAATAAATATAATAACACGTTTAAATATGAATCATGATACGAAAACGTTGCGTTAATAATGCTCAACAGTAAAGTCGAATTTTTATATGAATGTTTATGTTTACCCAATTCTGCTCTCGTATAAACAGTTATATCTGCTATGGTTTTTCATGACTAGTCGTATAAAGACATTTGAAAGTTTTTTTATGACACGCGATTTACTTACCTATTTCATTCTGGTCAAAAGTTCGGTTTGTCGGATGTTCGCGGAAACGGAATCCACTTGTTACCTTCACTTTTGGTTTACGTATACATAAATTATAATTTTTTTAAATTACAATCCTATTTTTTTTCTACATATTTGGATAGAATATTTAAAATTATTAAAAAAATATAAGTTATATTGCGCATGTGTAGGCCAAAAGTGTTTAACATTTTAAATTAATATGAAAATGTGTATTTCTGTATTCACTATCTCCTCTCGAAAACCCCCATTTCAATCTGATGTTCATAAATATAGATCCCTATTTTGTTTTATACTGGAACGACCATTAAAAATTCAATAATTCAAATTGAAACATAAACTCACTGTAGTTCAGTGAATTTTCGAGATAAACATTTTTACAAAAATAGGTCATTTCGAATCTGGAGTTAAAAATAAGTGTTTCAATTAAAAAAAAAATTCATCTTGTATTGCGCATGCACGCACAAAAAGGATTAAACATTTGAAAAAAATATATATTTCGGTACTCTTTATCACTTCCTGAATATCTGATTTCAATTCAAAGACATTCAGCTGAGTTATTTTAGTAGTACCTATTAGCGTGATCACGCAGTGTACATTAATATTAATAATATTATGCAGTTGAAGTCCGTGTTAATTAAACGTTGGCAATTGATTTTTGTTTCATCATAGGTATATACATACTTACGCCTTTCATCATTCTCTTTCCCTAATCACATCAAAATTCATAGTCGTCTATATTTCCGCCCAGTGAACAATGATTTATAATTTACTTATAAAATGAAACGAAGAGGCATCGCTTACTAAGGCCATATTATCTATATATAGACATAAAATAATTTGTCCTGAACTCCTGAAAAAGGATTTTTCGAAAATCGCATTTTTAAGGGTAGCAAATGCAATATTTTTTCACTAACTGGTTACTAAGATAATATTTTATGTTGATTCTGTATTGATGGATACAAATTACCCACAGTAAATGTTGCGAGTCGCAATATTATGACAACCATAATAACGATCAAATAACTAATAGTCTATAGGAAAGGATTTTTGAAAATTCGATAAAAACAACAGAATACATCGCCTAGTCGGAACTGCTAAAGTTATGAGTATATGAAATTTAGTCCGTAGTTTCGTTTCATGATGAGACACCCACTATAAGGAATAAGTATTTTTACAGTTCAACTTCTAACGGGGTTAAAAGGTGTAAAAAGGGTAAAAATGGAAAACATCTCCGAGCCGAAACCACTGAAGCTTTATATATATATATATATATATATATATGCTGTATTCACGATTCATATTCCTGGCAAATTAAACGCTGGGCAACTGAAATTAGTATTATGTATTTTAGTTATACTATACGCAGTGCGTAAATAAATAAATGATACAGTCACAAACTTCAAAACTTTCTATAATAAACAACTGAAAAACAAAATGCGACCGACCGTTTCTGATCACGATTTTGAAATCAATGCGCGCATTAAACTATATATATATATATATATATATATAAGTATATAATATTATTATTATAGACTTGTCAGTTACTCGGAATGGGCTGCAGAGGGGTGATGGTCGTTCGCCGTATTATACTGCACGGGTCTTCAGTATAGCGAATACGCACAAAGTCACGCGATACAATATAGGCGGTATATCATATAATATCTATACGCCATACGCGCGTTATCTTCAAACTTCAATAACAGTCTTAAATTTTTTTTCGCTTTTGTCATAGTGGGGGTGATTTTCTTTTTTTTTTTTTTTTTTTTTTTTTTTTTAGTTTTGAAATCGTTGTGTAAAATCTACTAGTTTGCAGTGGAAAAAAAACAGCGTGCAGGAAGCCCGGGGAAGTACCACGGCATTACATAATATTACAAATATAGGTATAGGTGCCGGAGTCGCGCGTGGCTATTGCAGCAACCCTTTATTCCAAAAACAATATAACGTGATAAGTTATACACCGGGTTTTATGCGGAAAACGTCATGTATAATACGTCATATCGTCGCGCAGAATACATAATAGGAACACGACCGACCGGTGTGGGCCGAAAACGCGATTGTGCCTGTACCTACATATATATAAAAGCAGCTGTGCTCTGCAAATTATAGTGGTCGCGTACATAATATAAAACAAAACCCTTGCCGCAGCGCGCACATTAGCAGCGTACCATATTACGCACATCGCGTGGAGAAGTGTACGTACCTATAATCTATAACATATTATTTTACCTGCAAAGTGCACAGTATTGTGTATAGGAAATAATATTAGCATCCATCGACCATCTCAATAATCGAATGTTGAACACTATATAAGTGCATTGTACATATTATATTATGCACGGTCTGTAGTTAGTCATACGAAAAATTCGTTTGAGTTTTTTAATTTTTAAATGATAAATCTGTACAAATGTTACATCTGCACATGTTATTGTATTGTTTTTTTTTCTATTTTTTTTTTTTTCGATTGCCCACCAATACGTTACGTTTATAAATTCTTTTCTTGCCGAATTTTAGTTCGCGTTCCATCGATACTCCATACAAGAAATCCGTTCAACCGAATCCCCGAAATCGAGTCGATCACAACCACGAATAGTATTTTTTCAACGCTTCAAGTCTGTCATATTCGAACCCGTACAATTGTTGCGCTATATTTTGCACGGACATCTGAGAGTTTTGTTCGTCCTGCGTAATTGTACAAGTCGGATCGTAAATCAATCATAGCCAGGTACCTTTGCGTGCGTGCGTACACGAACACACTTCTCTTTCTGTCTCGTCTCGATATTCGATCGGTATCAGCTTTAGTACATCGTCTTGTATATTATATTCATACATGTTCGTCTACCAAACCCGATATTTATATAAACATACGATGATATATAGGTAATATACGCACTTATATATAGTCACACAGAACAGGTTTTGGAAAGTATACATATATGTGTATGATAATTGTAAATTGTACCCATGTATATAATATAAGATATGAACGAGGTTTTTCCTATTAGGTACGTATACCAAAAAATGTGCGTGAGCGAGAAAAATACGAAATTTTATACCTCACGTCTGCACAGCGAGTGTGCTGCATCGAATTTGTGGATTAGTTGTGTGTACACTCGAACGATTCAATATGTGTGTGTGTGTGTGTGTAAGTGTATTTATTATAATATAATATGTTCAGCGATACGAGGAACAATGTGTTTCCGTCTCTATTGTAATATATATATTATACTGCATAGAGTACATACAATATGTATACCTCTACCTATCATATTATTGTAATTGCGTTATACGAATATTTTTTAACACCGCCTGTTTATGTTTTGTTTTTATTTTATTTTTTCCGTTCAAAGCGTTCTTTTTCCATTACGAAAATTCGATATTTCAAGTGCAATACCGGCGTATGATGTCCGGTCGCAGGCACATTTAAATTTGTATTCGTTAAAACCTGTACATTTACAGGTCGATAAAACGATGTGAGAAGAGAAAAAAAATTATTGATCGTATTGTCAAACATTCGTACAAAAGGCCAAAAGTTACAATGTGTAAAATTGTGCAGTTTTTAAAGAGCTTATAATGCCTGTATCACATTCTAATAGTATGATCAATTTCTTAGCAAAACTATTGTTTTTAGTTCGAGATTTTATCAAACTATACAGTGAACATTCTCGTTATAAATAATTACTTTGATATTAGTACTTATGATTTCAAAACATTAACTTTTCCTGATATAATACATACTAAAAAATATTAAAAACTACGTATTATAATTTCCGGTAGGTGCGTTAAATGTGGCGAAAAGCTGAAAACCACCACACTGACGATTGTTCCAAAGACCGAAACAACGCCGCTAAATTTGCCATTTGCATAAAGGTTGCACACTACTAACTTCAAAGGATGTCCAGTATTCAAAGTAACTTTAAAAAAAGCGAATCCAAAAGTCCCTCCGATAATGTACACTGATCTCAAATCTCATATGACTAATGCAGGACCTACCAAAAATTAAAACTCACTCACAACACATTTATTTTTCAAGTCTCATAAAAGAGATTTTAAATCTTCTAATCAGTCCGCTTAAATTTATCCTTCCTATCCTTCTGGTTTAAAGAATACTCATTTCCAAAGGCACTATAGTTCCATAATTACCCTCTGCTGGATATTCCTTATTATAAAATTGTTCATCGCATCATATATTATATATAGTGAAATAATGCTTATTTATAATAATTATTATTAAATTGTCATTGTTCTCATTTATTGTCCTATATTTTCTAGACTATTCCATGTTTTCTTTCAACATTCGTAATATATTGAATTATTTGTTATGCAATGGAAAGTAACAAAAAAGTTTAAAATATCCCTGGACTATCATCATACATCAATATATAATAATATAATAATATGCTATTGGTGGTGCAGTACTATCAACCAAAATTAAATGCACATTAAATCATGCAATATTCTGAAATGGAGTAAAAATTTAAAACAACAAATTATAATGGTATTATTATCATGGCATATAACATGATAAAATATAAATTATTTATACGACATACGAGTCGTACCAAATAATATTATTGCATACACGATATTACACTGTGTTATAAATACATTGTATATCGTTTTACCGCGGACGTTTGTTGGCCCGAAGATAATGAGACGTATCCCAGGCGTCTATGAAAGAGAGCTGTTAGAGTTAAATAATATAATCTGAATGGAATACGAGAAAAACAGAAGGAGGGATTCATCCTCCATATATGATAATAGTTAAAATATATCACACTATTTTGGTTTATACCATTGATTATAAATTATAAATACTTAAATATTTATAATCAATGTTTATACGAATGAATATATTAAATAGCTTTCCGAATATCGGCATTCCTTTAAGATTTAAAATTTTAAACGATTATTAACTGGAAACCCATACAAATGTAATAATACCACACAACAAATATACAATTGGTCTAAGCCACGTGCGAAAAGTACAATATTGTACATTGCATCTAAATTACTTGTAATTTAAAAATAATATTTTTTTTTAATCTTTGTTAGTAACGGCTAACAGTGTATGTTATAATGGGATTCGTACCTGGAACTGGAATCACATAAGATCTTGGCTGTCATAACAGTTAAAAAGTTTTTGAAAATGGATTATTATTACCAGAAATTATAATTATAATAAATTGTATGGTTTTGAAAGATGTGGTTTGATAGTTTTAATTGTTTTAAATATACTTAGTTTTAAATATTACACTTCCATTTTTTTTTCTCGGTAATATTTTATGCTACACAGTATAATAGTATAATACCGGAAAGTTTCTATAACATGTATTTTTAATATATATATATATATATACAGTTTTATAAAACTGTCATTTTTAACTTTACATTTTGTACACTTGTACCGTGTCATTTTTAATTCCCTCCGAATTCGTGCGATAACTATCGATTGGAAAAACATTTCGTGTACCTGTAGTGTATATATTGTGTACATGTAGACATGTATATTCTATATACGTCGGAACAACTAATTTAAACGCCTCACAAAGTGTGTCGGGTGCACGCGTGTCTTGCGAGTGAGCCAATACAAAACTCGCGTATACGTTGAATACTGCACCACACGCGTATACCACTACCTACCTAACGTTTTAAAAATCACTGTTAAGTATAAATATATATATATATATATATATATATATATATAGGCGTGTTGTGCACGGTGCAGATAATTCGGAATTTACTTTTTGTTTGCGGTTTCGCGACGAGCGTTATTGCTGGCGCGGACGCGTGCTCATTTTGATCGGGGAAAATCTGCAATCTAAAGCGTACGTGTGCACTGTCTTGCGAAAAAATCCTAAATAAATTTATCGGAAATTCAATAATGTATAGTAATTGTTGAATAACTACATTGTTGAAATAATCTAATTTAAATTTAATTTAAATTAACTAATTGTTGAAAAACTATACCCTGTGTATGATCATTTTCAAATACAATACCATACGTTCAACATAATATAATATACGTATTGGAATATTATGTTGTGAATATTTTGATCCATAAAAACAGGCCAAACTGCAAGGTTAACTCGGATCCCCTCTATCTCAAAAAAATTCAATTTTTTAAAATTTTTGCACCCAAAGTACAACGTCATGGTAAAACGTGATGAACTGATGGGTGATGAGTTTCCATATTCATGGAACATTTTATATTCTAGTTAATTGTAGTTATTCCCACGGTCAATTTAAAATACAAGTAAGCGTCATCGTTTGATCATAAGCACGGAATAATAATTAGTTAGCATTGTAAATGTCATTCAAGAGGCAGAACATGAAAAATAAATTATTATTGTTATTTTAATCACGCTTTCAAAAATTTTACCGAAATAATACTATTAACCAGCCCTATAATTTACGAAAACAATAAATATACATAATTTTACGATTCAAATTTTACATTTATATTATAAATAAAAAATGTCTACTTCAAACGACGATCGTGATTCATCAAATAATTACTTTTGAATAAATTTATTTAAAAATTGAAAAAAAAATAAAAAGCCCAAATAAGTCCATGGACCCCTGCAGCGATGTAGACATCTTTGGACCCCTGGTTAGGAACCACTGATGTATATTATTATTATACTTTTTTTTTTTTAAAGGCCTTTGAGGCCATCTGGCCATATAACAAATTCTCGTATATTATATAATATAATATCAATTCGGGGTGGTGGCAGTGGCGTAGTTACTGAACGTCCCTGGCAAATCTAGAAAAATACGCCTTTTTAGCGATTAAAAAATTGACGAAAATACGGAATGATATTTTTAACATTTATTTTATATATATATAATTAGGTAATATAACATTATTTAAATTTAATTATCAATTATTATTACAATGTAAATTTCTAACTTAAACATTTTTTTTTCTTGCTTTAAGGCTAGAGAATTCATCGATGATTTCGTCATATGAAATTTGTTTAGCAAATTCATGTTCTATGGATAAAATTGCCATGCTTGTTAGTCTCTCTTATACAATAGTTGGTCTTGAGTAATTTTTTATTAGTTTAAGTTTACTAGAACTAGTAAAACTTCTTTCACAACTAGCAGTTGTTACTGGAATAGTGAGAAATATTCTTAACGCTATTTCTATGTTAGGATAAAGCACAAATTTGCGCCCCTGGCGTACGCACAGTTCACCATAGCCTTGCTACGCCACTGGGTGGCGGCGACGGAGGCGCAAACGGACGATATGCTTCAAGGTTCTGACTCGCATATTATAATAATATGCATTTATTACTGCTGGAGAAACGACACGAATAGCCGAATGTAAAACGGAGAGAGTGGAGGAGTCTTGGGGTGTTGTGAAGGGTGAAAGAGAGGGAGTTGGGATGGATAACGTTCGGTGCGCGCGAAAGGATTGCGGCGGCGCACAATTATCTTTTAGGCCTTTGGTTTGCGAAAACTGCATCCGTTTGGCGGCGTGCGTATGCACTATGCACGCAGGATTGGTTCGTCAGTGTGCACGGGCGGCGCGGGGGAAATGTACTTAGACGTCGCAGGGGAGGTAATGCGATAGACGCGTGTCGTTGATGTTTATATAGGAGCTGTACGGGTTATTTTTTTAGGATAAACGGCGGTGGGTAGACGAACGAGGTGCGATGAAGTGGTCGGCGGTGATGGTTGCAGCGCGTGGAGACGATCGGCTACGTCTACGCTCGAGTATGATGGAGGGGGGGGGAACGCAATTACTACGCGGGAAAGAGGAAGAAAGCGAAAAAAAAAATAGAAAAAAAAAACCGTAAAAAATACCGAACAGAACCGGAGAGCAATCACTTCCGGATTTTCCGCGGGCTCTCCCGTTCCCATCCACCCACCGCACGCATCGCGTAGTACGTCGTATATACGTGTAGGTGTATAATATCCTGCAGGTATAGGTGTACGTATATGGTTGTATATAGACACGGCGGATGTATATAACGCCACCGCCTCCGTCTAGGAAATGAAATTCGAATTCGCGCGCGAAACGGTTAAAACTGATTTATGACCTGTTTAAGTTTTCCCCCACGCACCGACCGCCGTCACCACCACCACGTGATGTAGATAACCCCCATCCTTTACATGTAATATATAATATACCTATGTATTGTAGAACGCGGTGTATACATAATATATGCACACGTAAATATATAGGTTCGGCGAAGTCGCGTAATGTCATTCAAACGGAGACCACGCAGACGGCGGCGGCGGAAAAATATGTAGGCCAAATGCTGTGCGCAAAGGGAATGCACTGAGGTTCGAAGTCGTGGTTTCTCCGCCGTTACCACCCACCCGCCGTAACACTATTACGCCTACATATATAACGTATATTACACTGTTCTACATATTCGCGTCTTCCCCTAATCCCTTGAGCGTGCAAGCGCGCCCACACACACACACACATACACACACTTTTATACGTGAAAGGGAAGGGCGGGGATGTTCGGAATCGGGTCACTATAACGCGCGAATTCGCCAATCGCGGACAAGATGTCAAGTTTTTTTCCGCTACCTATACACATATTATTATGTATATAATATTGCGTATTTCATGTTATGAGTTCGGAGACGAAATCCGATATATTTGTATTATTATAAATAAAAACGTAAGCCGATGATTCCTACCTCTCCCAGGGAGACAGGCCTAAACACTAAATTTATAGGTCGTCGCGGTTTCTGCAAACCGAAACAAAGTGTAAATTATTATTGTTTTCTTGGGTCTTGCGACAAAAAAACATACGTAAGAACACTCTGTACCATCTATACATATATAGTAGAAAATACGCGTCGACTCGAGATTTGTTCGATTTCCATGTCTATTATATTACACGACGCGTATACCAAAAGTATACCTAAAAATACCGCCATCGTTGCGCTGAGAAATGGAAAATCACGTTCCTTAGCTTGGGTCCTGTGCGTATGCAACGTATTTTCATTTTCATTTCATTCGTAGACCCTCACATTGTTTTGTTCGAGAAAAACATAATCTCCACGGCCATATTTTATTGATTACCACAGCACCATTGTTACAAGATCAAAATCAACGTTTTCTATTACAAGTATGTATATAATAATATAATATTGTGCAAGCTTTGAACAAGGAAATAAATATACACTTCGAGGTTTCACTATATACTCACTCCCATAATATGACTAATTTTGCCCGTTTACTTTTTTTTTTTTTTAGCAAGGACACCACTGATATTAGTTTTGCATTAGTATTATACAATTAGGTACCTAATAATATGTTGGCTACAATCATCCAGAATAATTGTAATATGTAATATTTATATAGTACACAATTTACGTATAATGAATGTATTGTATAATAGATACAATATAATGATCTTATTAAGTGAAAAATTATATTTCTAATACTGATTTCGAGTGGTATAGATCTTTTGTTTCGATTAGCTAGTCGTATTTAATTGTATATACACGCATTTGAATAAACGCAAGCATAAATTATCGCATTCAAAAAATTATCCAAAGTGAAGGTCGATGCAATGCATATTTTAAAAATTGAAACAAAAACAATATTAATCACGACGAATATTCGTGTGAATAATCAACCATGTAATATTTCACTCGTTAATAAAACCAGTAAAAAATATTTAATTGCGGTAAATCTTCCCATTTTATTTTTATACCACTTTGGTAAAATAGCTTTAGAATTATTATGATTAGCCTCATATACAAAATGTTTAAACCAGTTAAACCGCACAAAACACAACTTACTATGGCTGACTTCATCAAAATAAATGTGAACGGAACGTGGGACAGCAACATTTTAACTTTTATTTAATTAATAATTAATAATATAATAATATACTATAATTTTTAAATTATAGTATCATCCATACGGTCAAGGTGCAATTTTAAAAGTTATTGATTGAAATTTTCTGTGCAGATTCTCTATAAGTGTTTACTTAAGACACATCGCGCCGTATAACCATAATATAATAAAAATATATTAAACGAAATAAATTGCTCACAGAAATGAATTGAGTTTTATTCCGAAGAACTAATATTAGTTATATATATATATATATATTATTATTGTTTTGTATTATCTACGAACAATATAAATATAATAAAAGGCTTATGTACACTCGAATTTGATTCATCAACTATAATTGAACCTATAGTGCAACATCTGCCTTATACTTGATTTTTTTCGCCAATTTTGGTATGATTAATTAATAATATATAATACTCATATAGTCATATATATTATATATATTAATCATCATTTATTATACAAACATTATAAATTTGATTAATTGACAATAAATATATTTATAATATAATATTATAATAATATGACATGTGCCTATACGTGAAATATGAATCATTTATTAGATTAATTATAATTAATTATACGTTATTTTCTTCGGGTACAATAAAAAAAAAAAAGTTAAAAACATAAAGCAAAAAAAAATATATATATTAAACAATCTCGAAGCTTTTCAGCGGATAATCGAAAAGTATCATTGTTTAAAAATTAGATTAGATTGAAAAATATAATATTGTGTTATGTTATATTTACGCTCAACATTACGTAAGAGGCATATAGCGTGTTTGCGTAATAATCTTATGCACGCAGACTAAATAGTCAAAGGTAAATAATATTTCAACCGGTTATCTCGTTTTAATGACACCTCTATATCGCATAATTTTATACCTACACTCTATGTCGCGGAACCGATGCGAAACAAAATGCGAATGTTGTGTACGCACGCGGGTTTGTATACATTATAATAATTGCAATATTAAATATGTGTGTTTGTGGCTTATATAAAAAACGAACGGATCTCATTTTGATGAATATTAGTATTGGAACCATAATTAATTATTATGCAAATAATATATATATTATAATATACAATACAGGTACATGTGTTTGATGTTTTTATTTTTTTCTTGTATTTCGAGAGCGTTTCTCAGCAACGATTATGACAAGTTGTTTTGTAAAGTCATACCATATAACCATTTAATCTTCACCCAAGTCACCAGCATTATTATCAAGTGTAATAATTAAAAAGCAATGGTGGGCGAAATCGAATAAACGATTATTTAAAATATATGATTTGATCTAACCGCTTATTGAAACACATATTAAATTGTTTCAAGTTGAGAGTTATATAAATATAACCAGGCTCCATCACTAAAATATAATGATATGTTACGAATTTATCTTGATTCTTATTCGTGTTAATGCTGAACGCGTAAAGTAAATGTGAGCAAATAAAAAACAACAGCATGTAAATTGCATGATGTGGTCCTGATCAAAGATCTTATTTGAAAACAACAATATATCACTTTTTTCCCATAGTATTTTCTCATCAATTAGTATAATTAAATATTTAAATAAAAATTTCATGATAGTTGATAATTTGACTTATCAATAAATTAGTCCATCTTTACCTGGGGTATAGCTGAGTGGTTGTGTACACGGAAAATACCACTGCAGTAGTCACAACAGCAGTGATGGAGCGGTATAGTGGTGAAATAATAACACAATAACAATAATAAATATAGTAATATGGTCATAAAAAAGAACAATTTTATTAGTACAAAAATTGACCTCAAAGAAGTTTGTATTATTATTAAAAATAATATTTTTGTACAGAGTAAAATGAACGACAATTCGACAGTTATAATAATAATAATAATAATAATAATAATAATAATATAATAATACAATAAATATCATAATATTATATATATATATTATTTCAGTAAAAATAATAGCTAAAAATGTAAGGATACAAATTAAACAAAAATATTTTATTTTATCATGAAATACACAGTTGGGATTACATGATGTCTGAGACTTAGAAAATAATTAGAAAAAAAAAATCATGGTTCAACAATATATTTTAATAAAGACTGTATAATCATAGTCAATGTTTTAAAAATATGGTTTTTTTTTTTAATGAACACAAATTATTTGATTATATTAATATCAATAACAATGTACAACATTGAATCCATAAGTTCCGTAACGCTCTGTTTTATACTCCACTCCCCCCTGGAAAATTACAAATGCAATTGAATACTATATAAATATATGAATAAATACAATTTTATCATGGAATGCTTAAATGTCTTTTAATTAAAAAATTTACGAAAAACTGGAGATGTACTAGTTTGGGTTTAGTTGTTTATATTGGAATGTAAATCGATATTATCATTCCTAATACTCAGATTTGAAAGCGGCCAAATGAGTATAATCAAAGCATAACGTTCCTCTCTCTCTATATATATATATATATATATATATATATATTTATATAAAAAAAAACAACTTCTACCTAATGTCGTAATGATATGATTAGAGTTTTCATAAAAAAAAAAATAATAATAATAATAATAATAATAAAATCAAAAACTGAAAAATAATTACAGACTTTTACGTAATATAAAATATATCGAACACTAAAGTATTTTTTTTTTCAACATTTGCTCTTTAAGTAAATCATGGTTTTCCTCGAGACACATTTAAAAGGAACAATAATACAAGATAATAGTCTTAAAAATTATTAAATTTTTTTTTATGTACAAATAGAAATTATTTAAAAAAAAAAAACGACGATTTCCTTACGTATATATAAAACGAATAAAATAAACTTAATAAATTAAATATTTGTTCGTATGGAACACGCGATTACAAAATAAACAATTAAACATCCATATCAAAGGGCTGGACCATCAAGTATCTCAGTATACGCATACAACTATAATCATATTTTTATGGCACAAACATATCCATGCGGTCTTTTTTTCATATATATAATATACATATTGTATTATATAACCAGATATATTATGTATAATTATATGTAGACAATACAATATATTATATCCCTCTGGTGCGTGAGTATCTATTACCATTCATTTTGGATTAAATATCATACGTACCTACTATATATATACGATAGAGCTTATAATATTATAATCAATATACTTATATGCACATTGTATACATCTAAAATAATATAATTATTGAAGATTTAAATATTTATTTACATTAAAATATACGAGTGTGTTTACAACCAAAAATATTCGCAGATTAAGCTATGGGAGTGCAATAAAATTTCCTTAATAAAATGCAAATACTTAATTTTTTTTCATAAATCACAAAAGACAAAACACAACGTGAACGAATAAAAACATTTTTTTCCCCATTTTTTTTTTTTTGTTTTTGTTTTTGTTTTTTTTTTTTTTTATCACAAAGACGCCGCTAAATAACAAATTTATGGTTTCCATTGCAGTCAGCAATTTAATATAATATTATACATGTTCAGAGTAAAGATTGCACTATAACCGATTACATTTCTATTTTTATAGAAATATAGTTACCGAAAAAAGATTGATAAAATGAAATCCAAACAAACGAAAAAACTTACCGTACAATAAAATATATTATAATATTATATTTAACTTAATCGATCGCAAGAAGTCTGTACAATAATTTACATAACTGTCACATGTATCACACGTATACACCACATCTCGTTTTATACACACACACACACACACACACACACACACACACACACACACACACACACACACACGCGCGCGCACACACACACACGCACACGCACACACGCACACACACGCACAGGCATATACTTTCGACAACTTATACGAATTATAATTCCCGATTATGTTAATTAAACATTACAATATTATGTATTCGAATCGTCTAATATTACCTCACAGGGTGGCACTAATCATCGTTTTCCGTTTCGGTCACATGTCCTGGTGAAGAATTGGAAGTTCGAGCTCCAGCAGCGTCGTCGTATTCTTCCGAGTCCTCAGGCTGTCCGGCCGGTGAATTCTGTCGCGGCGCCTGCTGCTTCTCGTCTTCTTCGCTGTCCGTGGCCGAGTCCCTGCATGATTGCGGCGTAGCAGCACGGTCTTCGAGGTTCTGTCCGGCGGCGTGGTCGTCGTCGGCTAGCGACTGGTCGTCCGTACGTTCCGGACTCTCGCCGCCGGCGACGGACGATCCCTTGACGGCCGCTTGGACCGCGGTCATGGCGGCTGCTGACTTGAGCCCCGACTCCAGGCTGGACCGGATGATGCCGTCCAAGAAGCTGCCGTTGTCCGTGCCGTCGTACAGGTTCTCGGCCACCTCGCGCGCGTTCTTGCCCAGACTGGCGATGGACGCCGCGGCCGCGGCTGTGGCCGCATGGTGATGGTGGTGCTGGTGGTGCAACCGCGATTCGGTCGGCAAGCGTTGCATCATGGATATAGGCGGGAAGCCTACCGAGCCACGCGCAAAGTCGATGGGCACGTGAAACGGATTCGGGGCCCAAAACGGGAACGAAGGCTGGTACGGGCCTACCGGCACGCCGGCGTCAAACATCTTCAACCCGTTCGGGGCCTGAAGCTGCGACGGTGGAGGCTGCTGCTGTGGCTGTGGCTGCGGTTGTTGCGATGTGTTGAACACGTGCGCAGGCAACTTGATGGTAGGTGGTGTTGCGGACGACACCTTGTCGGCAGTCGCCGATCGGACCGACGACGATGACAATGGAAGGTGATCGGACGACGACTTTTTCCGGTCGTGATCGGCGACCGCGGTCGATACGATCGAGGATGCAGACGGTGGGTTCTTGGGCTCGCGTTTCCTGGGCCGCATCAGATGCCTCTCCTTGACCTTATACTCGAGCGTGGAATGCGGCACGCCGTAGTACGATCCGGCCCGGTGCACACTCATCTCGCCCCGCTGCACTGCACGCACCGCCTCCACCAGGCTGTCCCGGTCATAGTTCCGGTACTTGCCTCGTTTGGGCCTGGTGCCTTTGCCACCAGCCGCCGCGGCCGCGGCCGCAGCAGCAGCAGCGGCAGCCGCCGAACCGGATTGCGACGACGACGACGACGACGAGCCGCCCACGTGGAAGCCGCCAGACGAGTTGGACGCGACCGACGCCGTTGACTTGGTGGGTGTGGGCACCCGTTTCCGACAGTCGTCCAGAAGGTTGTTGTTGTTGTGGTTCCTGACCATCACGGGACTGCCGGCGGCCCCGAACACGGCTGCGGCCGCGGCCACGGCAGATGGCATGCCCTGGTGTTGGTGCTGTTGCTGGTACTGGTGGTAGGCGCGGGCAAACGACTCGACCGCGGGTATGGGCGGCGGGAGCGGCTGCTCGGCCGTCTGGAATTTGTGCGTGATGCTCTTGGCGATCACTTCCCTCATGTTGATCGAGTGTTTGCCGGTTAACGAGGGAGGCGAGGACGTGTCGCTCCGCACGCTATTCGGGCGCCCCGGAGACCGGAGTTCCCGGCCGCTGGACGCATCGTACTCGGACCCCTTGGCCCCGGGCACCGGCTTGTACAACGGCACCTTAAGTATGACCGACTGGTCCGAGTCGTCGTCGTTGCTGCGACCCGTGTCCATGGGCTCGGACGAGCCGCATCCGTTGGACGGCCACCGTCTAGGGTCCATTTGCTTGCCGCCGCTGTACCGTTGCTGATGCTCATCGTCCAGCATCTTGCGCATCATCTCCTTGACGGTGAACTCTTTGAGGAAGTCTTGTTGCTGTTGGTGCCGTAACTGCTGCTGCTGCTGCTGCTGCGGCGGTGGCGGTGAACCATCATGCACAGGTAGGTGCGGCGAACCGAGCCCGACCGACGACGGCGACGCGTTCGCCACCGTCGTGGACAGCAGCTGCGCCAGATACGTGCTCATGTGCTGTGGGTCCAGCGCTACGGCGGCCGCGGCGGCTGCAGCGGCTGCGGGCCACAGGTCCGCGGTCATGGGTGGCGGCAATCTGGCGGCCGTGGTGGTGGCCGGTGATGGCGATCTTTGGCCGTCCACCGCTGGATCGTCCGCGCCACCGTGCTGGTGACGGTCGGTCCGGTTTTGGAGCAGTTTGTTGTTGGCGTAGTCCTGCAGGAACAGTCGAAGCGTGTCCGCGGTGGGTACAGCCTGCTGGTGCTGCTGCTGTGCCGTCGATAACCGGATCAGTTCTTCGATTGTCAAGTACGGTGACGCCGCGGTCGGCCGGCCAGCGGGTTGTTGCACGCGGTGCTGCTGGTGCTGCCGGCGGTTCGGCGGGTGGTGCACGTGATGATTGTGCTGCTGGTGCTGTTGGTGGTGGTGATCTTTGTTGTCCGACTTGCCGAAATCGTCTTCGCCCGCGGACCCCGTGTCCCGGTCGTCATCGTCTTCCTCTTCCAGCAGCTCGGCGCTCACCACCGTGCCGGGATCGTCCACGCCCGTCGTCGACGCGTCCCTGATCACTCCGCCGCTGTCCCGCTCCAGCGCCAACTGCTTGTACACCTTATTCCTGAGCGTCGACCTCGGTATCCCGTATATGACGGCCGCTCTCCTCGTTCCGAGCTTACCGCTTTGAATGTCCCGCAGCGCGGCTTGCAGCTCCTCCTCCGTGTACGTCTTGCGTCCGGCCATGTGACTGGGTTGTTTCGGCTTCAACCTGTTGGAAAAGTCAATTTGCTTTTAGTAAACACATAAATATTGTGCTCTCTGCCACACAATCTCCCTCGCATGGTCTCGTAATTTATTTACATAATTAGCCAACAAATCAAAAAAAAAAAAAAAGAGGATTATTATTGAAGTAGTGTCATTGGATGCTTTATTTTATCTCGTTATCACGCATTGTACATAATATTCCATAATTGACTTATTGTATCAATTGAATACAGATTGTAAATATTTCTAATAAAAAATTGTTGCGTTGGAGTTCTCCTAATTATTCGTTTTGTCCAACAACACTGAAAGCGCATTGCAGCGTAGAACTTTCCCGCACGTTGCTTACAAGACAATATATGTGTTGCAAACTATTTAATTTCTAAGTAAGAATTTCATGTGCTTATACCACATCAGCTAATGAATTTGTTTTTTGGTTGATGTATAACCCCAAAGTGCGTAATATTGTTTCACGCGGTAGGTTTAAAAGACGTTTACATGATGTCATGATGATAATATTTTATTCAGTGATAGAACACTGAACACTATAGTTTTTGTTAAAAACTACACGTTAGATTATTTAGTTATTATACATACATATTTATTTATATATACGACCAAAACCAAGCATTCGTATTATGCAAAGTGGTGGCCATTTATAAGGATTAATAATATGCTACTCGCATGATATCGTTTTATCTAAATTCTTTGAAAAGAGCGCGTATCTGCAACGTTATTATCACGCGTCATTCTACCCACGAGATTTATTTTTTTATTTATTTTTTATTTATTTATATAAACGCTGTAAGGTTCAAGTACAGTGTAAATAAAGATATAACAATAAATATAACAATGTAACAATTTAAAAATAACAAATTACAAATATAGGTACACATTTAAGAATAACAATAGTTACTTAATTAATTATGGATAAACTTGTACTTAAAACTAGTATAGTTCATTATAAAATTGAGTATGTTTGATTATAATTAAAATAAGAAGTCAATACCGGACTCATTTCCCAATTTAAAAATTTTCTCGAACGGGTTATTTTGGCCATAATTTGTTCTATGGGTTTTTATACGAAAAGAAGGGCATGTTCTGGAGTTATATTGGGGTACATGGAAAGGGTTAGGGATACGCTCTAATAAAGGGGAACAGGTTATTAAACCATTTATTAATTTTGAAAGAAAGGAAATGTCTGCATTTTTTCTACGTGTATATAGTGAATAGAGATTTAGACTGTTTGAGATTTCATTTAAAGTATTTAAGGTGCAGTCATTAAAGTTTTTTTTTATAACCAATATATCGCAAAAATCTTCTCTGCACTCTTTTTAATTTTTCAATGTGACAGATAGAATAAGGACTCCATATAATTGATCCATATTCTAATAAAGAACGAACCAAGGCACAATAGAGAATTTTTAGGTAACGTACGTCATTAAAGGTAGAAATGGATTTAATTAAAAATCCTAAAGTTCTTATAGATTTTAAACTGATTTGATCAATGTGATTAGAAAACTTGAGGTCGAATTGGAAGTATAAACCAAGATCAAGTATCTGTTCAACCCCAGGTAGTGGAAAATTATCAATATTATAATTAAAGTTTATTTTATACTTAGTTCGATAGTAAGATAATTTTAAACATTTGGAAAAATTAAGATTTAATTTGTTAGCCTTACATCAATTCGTTAAATTATTTAAATTATTTTGAAGAAGAAGGCAATCGGTTTCGTTTGTAATTGTAAGGTAAAAGCTTAAGATCGTCTGCGAACAATTTAAACCTGCAATGTTGATGATAATTTTTCGCTGTTATGCTTACACCCATCTTTAATACACACCCATAGACAACCACATACACATACACAAAATTAATGATTATAATATCTCATTTTCTGGCCTGCAGATTCTAATTTTCTAGCACGCGGTACCATCTACGTTTTTATATGTGTTTACCATGTGAATATATTATTAGTATTATTGCATTTGTATACAAATAAAACATAAAATAATCGAAAACAGTAAAATATTTGTGCTTTTTTTACCCACTTTGGCCGTTTGCACAATGTAAAGCGTGTATTATTATCGTAAAACTGTATCTCATCGCGATGATCTCGAACATCTGTATGCCACACACGCGTACGCATATTTACGAACTCATAAAACCAAAACGTACTTATAAACGGCACAAATCACATTCTAGACATGCACGCACATGTGTATACAAATTGCAAGTGTAGCTTCAACGTCTCACTTCCAAATAGTGACTAACATAATGCAATCACGCGATAATTATGCAAACAAGATATATCGTATTCAAACGAAACTTTGGGATTTTGACAAGAACGCGAGAAAACATTAACAGGAGTTCTGATGGCATACGTTGAATAACGACATAATATGTTGATACATTTTATCTTAAATGTGTGCTTATGTTGATCATAAAAATAATATTGCACCGAAATTCGGTAGACCTAAGTGTTATACACGGATTACAAAATTCTTTCGATATGCCGCTCCAGCCGTAGTATATTCCAATCTTATGTACTCTGTATTCGTCCACAAATAACCTTATTTTATGTTCTTGAAGAATAATATTAACTCCCGTTGTTTCTGCAGTATATGTATGCAGCGTAAGCTATAGAACAGGAGTCTCCAATCTTTTTTTTTATGGTGGGCCAAATCTAAAAATTGCTTCAGAATCACATAAAATATCTTGAATTATCGCGGAGTAAGTGAACAAAAAAAATTTACCAGATAAATGTGTACCTTTAGAGTATGCGCAGTAACCCGAGTGTTTTATCAATACGTTTGTTTTTAGTTATGACATCACTCTGGACGTCCATTGGTAAAGTTTTAGGAGAAAGCAAAATAAATAAATCTTAATTTACTTATTTCATACCCCAACACTAATAATAATAATATAGGTACTTATTAAACCACAAGTTTATATTTCAAAGGTAGGGGCCAGGGGGGAGATAGGATATTACCCCCCTGAGCACCCAAGGGTTTCATGGTTGTGAACAGTAGTCAATAATATAATATTTATACGAAAATGACCCCCATAATAATAATAATAATGTAATGTGCGGTTTATATTATTATAATATAAAAATGGCACTCACTTGAACGGGTTGCGAATGCCGGAGTTGAGTGAAGGTACATTGATCGCTGGATGCTGGAGTACCGTGGACGGGTTCGGTATCAGGCTGTGAAGGTTGTTCATCATGTCCGCAACTGTGAGATCTGGCGTGAACGGGTTGACGGCGGTGGCGGCCGCGTTGGGCACGACGTTTTTCAGTTCGGACGACGGCGTGGACGACGAGGACGACGACGACGCATTACCCGCGGCCGAACCGTTGTTGGTGATGGTGGTAGGGGTGCTGTTGTTGGTAGTGGTGGTGCTCTTGGCGCTGAGATCGAGCGGTTGGTCGAGCGGCTGATGGTGCACGTGCTGTTGCTGACCGTGGTGGTGGTGCTGGTGGTGGTGCTGCTGCTGGTCGGCCGGAGATCTTCCACCCGGGGACGCAGCAGCTGCGGCCGCAGCTGTTGCGGCGGCGGCGGCCGCGGAGGCTGCGGCGGCCGTGGTCTCTTGCAGCCTCAGCGTGGCAGCGGCCAGTAGCCATCTGGGCAGGCCGGCGGCTGCGGCGGCGGCGTCCAATGCGCCGGGCGACGGCGGGCCGGGCGCCACCGTCGGTGCTGCGGTCGCCGACGACGGCGACGGGTTGTTTAGCGACGCGACTGCGGCCATCGCGGCTGCGGCCGCGGACGAGGCGTTGGGAAGCAGCAGCAGTGGCGGTGACGACTGGTCATCGGCGCGGTACGGCTCTGAAGCCGCCGGTGGCGGAGTGGACGGCGGCCGTCTGCCCGGCTCCGGTTCCGGACTCTCTGCGCTGCGACTGCCGCCGCTCAAGCTTCCCGTTTCAGACGATGGCTCCTGTGAACACGAAAACGCGCGCATAAACGTTATAACATCATCATCATAACAATATTATACTATGCGTGTATTCGTGGTTCGCCGTTCATTAAAATTTGTGTACAGTGATAGTGTGTAGGGGTTATTCGTCATTCGTGGTCCGAAATTGGCCCCGAAATATTCACGAATGATTCCTAGCTGGAGGGCTACGGAATGTGATCCGGAGGGTAGGAAAATTAAAAGATCAAAGAGCACAAAAATCGATGTGAAGGAGTTTCAACGAAACTTTCGTTTCACGAATATAGTCTTGTTCGTAACTATCAAAAATATGATGAATTTTTATACGAATCCTGAACTACAAATACGCATGGTGTGTGGCTAGTCATGCTAACTATAAAAATATGTGAATGCAGCAAAAAGTTTCGACAGAGCGAATTGATAAAATATATAAAATGTTCGGAAATATATACTATTTATGCTATGTGGAGAGTTGGGTGGTTGACAGGAAAATAGAACAGATAGTATGAGTTTTGCGAACATAAGAATACTTAAATAAATGAGTGAAATAACGGGAGAACATAGAATATGGAATGGATATATTATGTGAGAGGTAGTATTAGCGTAGATAGTTAGGAAGATGATAAAAATAGACTGAGATGTTTTGGGCATGTCGCATGTGATGAGGTGAGAGGAAATACAAGCAGTAATAGTGGTTATGAAATTCTTCGTTGAGGTCAAAAGAAGAGGAAGACCGAAAAAATATGGTTGGATACGATTAAGAATGATAAGAAGACCGTTGGTGTGTGCGTAGGGGATGTGGAAAATCGTGAGAAGTGAAGGCTTAGGACAAAGGTGGCCGACTATAAATAGTTGGAAGGAAGGCGATGGCTAAGAAAAAGAAGAAGTTCGTATATATATAGCATATACATACTTTTACGTAATATCTTTCTGCGTTTTTTTTTTTTTGTATATTATTGTTATTGAACAACAAATTATATGTGTCATACATTATTGTGTTAAGTCATTTATTTAAATTATTTTGGATTCTGAACAGAGTGATGGAATCTATTGATTTTACAATGATGTTTTTTTTTTTTTTTTTGTGTCTGTCATCACGTTTTGGGGCAGTAAGAATGCTTCGATTTTCATAAACAGCAACTTTTTGAAAGGAAGGTGAATGTAGATGATACTTGGGCAAGTCAAAAATCCAACTTTTTCAATACTTTTTTAAAAAATCGAAAAAAACGATAAAAAAAATTACCAAAAAACGGGAAATTTTACACAAAATCACGTTTTTACAAAATACATTTTTTTAAAATGCTCTAACTCAAAAACGAAAAACCGCAACAACTTGAAATTATCACCAAATATTTATATTAGCGTTCTCTATACATGGTTAAGTTTTCAAAGTATTTCGACATATTTTGACTTATTTATAGACAATTTAAATTTTCGATTTTTGTAAATTTTTTTTTTTAAACATTTATAAAATGTTTTTGGCTATTCGAAAACTCTTGAAAATGTATTAAAGGATTAATTATAAGTTATACTTATTTTAACTAAAAAATATCGGAGATGGTTTCACTCAATTTTTTTTTATAAGCCCATAAAGTTCTAATTTGTATAAAATATGTTAAAATCGCGATAATTTGCAAGTTATTTTGTAGATAAAAATTCATAACATTTTTTCTGTTAATAACTAAGGTTCAAAATTTTAACACTAAGTTATCCATAAGCTACTCTTCATAAATCTATAAAAAAAAGTTCTACCGGACTTGAAGAAAAATTTTTATGACTGTTTGAAATTTAAATTTTTACGAAATTGCATACTATTGCATTATAATTCAATTTAAATATAAAATACTATATTATTATATACACATTTTAGATAAACATATTAACTGCGTTCAGAATCGTTATTAGTATACAATGATATCTATCATTGCATTCAAATTTAACAAATCCATTGTAATAATGACCTATCCTATAAACGAGGTGCACTCCACCCCCAACTGTACAGCAAAGCGAGGCCCATTCGTTTTGTTTAGTTAGTTTTGATTAACCTAAGGGGTTTGAAATCCCCAAAACACACCCTATATATTCACGGTTAGATAAACAGCGTACGAAAGGGCCATGTTATAACACATGGATGACGTTGTCTCGAGGGCAACCGTATATAATGCACTGCACTCCACTATCCATCGTTGCACTTATAATGAGAACTTTGCCCATGGACATGATGTGTCTTTTTTTCGTCAATAAATATTATATAAATAATAATCAAAGATAATATTCATAAAACATGTATGTCGTGTATGACGATATAGTGAATATAATGATTTACAAGAATCTATGCATAATTATGAAACTATATACAAATTATTCAAATTTGTATCGGTAAAATCGATTTCTATTACATTTTCAATTATAAATTGTTAAAATTATTGATGGACAATTAATGTACTACTATAGTGTAGTTATATAGTTATTATAGGGTATAGTTAATGGTTTCAAATATTTATTGCTTGCAAATAAGAAAGATACCTACATAAATAAATTGTAGGACAAATAAAGAGAAAGTATATCATTGCAGGCTTTGCTCTTCACTGAAGTAGAACGTCGTATCGTTTCTATATAGTTACAAATTAAGAAGAGATAACAATAATTTAATAGTTAACTTATAAGTAATAATTATAGATGATTCTAAGAAAATTAGACAGAGCAATGCTTAAGATGCTAAAATTGATTATACAAATACATTATATAAGGTCAAAAAAATTGTAGGTTCGATATTTTATAATGAATATTTATGTACAAAATATTATACCTCAAAAACCTATGAATCCAAAAAAACCATCAGTTATTAATATATAACAATATTAATCAATATATGACAAGATTTTGTAGAAATATTGAATCATTATCATTAATTATTTAAAAAAATTATACATAAAATTAAAAAAAAAAATATGAAAATAATAGAAATTACTATATACAAGCGTTTAAATGCTCTAAAGTAGTATAGTATATTTGAACGCAGAGGCAGAAGAAAACGGGCATTTCTTTTTATTTATTTATTTTTTTTTTGTAATAATCAATCAACAGCAAATAAGAACGTATTCAAGAAAAATAACATACATCTTAAGGACTTTTTGAGTATATAATATGATTTATTGTGTTAATAATGTAGTAGTACATACAGGTATAGACAATATAGATTAGGGTATTTTTGTAGACACGCCTACACATAAATGTTTTCCTTGATAGTTACAACTTCCGTATTTGTACGTGTTCTCATTACTTTCGTTTTTAATACAAGTCGAAAAACAATTAAATACGAATTACAAACAAGCACGCGCATATCGTTAATTTAGATTGTAGATTAAGTAAGTGTATACGTTTAAATTAATAATATTTATATATGCTTTTATATTGATTTTAAATACGCTTCAGTCATATTATATAGAATATTATATACATATAATAATTGGCATTCATTAATTATTGCCAACATACGAATAAGCTTTAATCGTTTTAAACTACTATACATAATTGTACACAAATAATATATAAATATATGGGTTAAATAGTTTGTACATGATTATAATTTTATCTATAGATATGCTTGTCTATCTTTATGTATATCTACCGAGCCTATTATACTTATGTACACTTATGCGGTATGAGATCATTAAAGTGCATTATAGGTTAAAAAAATGCCTATACCGTCTGACGAACACAGTTACGCCAACAGCATGAGTATATTAAAGTAAAATTTAACAACTACATAATATTATATTATAGGACGGACGTTATACCTAATTGTTATAAATTTCAAATACACCGGTAACCAACCCGTTGTGTTAATAATAGGTATTATCAAGCAGCAATTAACGCAAGCGTCTGAATGAATTAAGTTAACACCACTAATCGAAAATGTCAACTAGTGTCGAGTTTCAACTGTCAAGAATACGTCAAATAGTAAATACTAAATTAGATAGGGTTAAATAATTCGATGTAGAATAAATTAGATTTGGTTCGGGTGTATTTATTTATATATATTATATATGTAGTAGCAATGTACGATAATATTGTGCTCGTGATGTATTATTATATTTGCAATATTTGCATGAGCTTATAAATTATAATCTATACATCATATTATCATAATTTCTGCCGTACACGAAAAACAACACGTGTATGAAATATTCCTACATCATGGCCATAATTCGTAATGAAACCCACTCTTATTTTAAGTATCATCCATGTATTTCTATACTTCTATACTAGTTATTAGTTGTATGATCGTAGTATACGTATGGTCGTTGAGTTATTCGAGGAAAAAACATACAAAACAAAAATGTGTTATCTGTTATTAAATTCCCAGTCAAGTGTCAGTATAGTGTCATTAATGGGAAACTTTTTAAAATTTATGTTTGTAATATTCTACAAATCGCATAATATCATACGCTTATTGTGTCGTACAGATTGTATATATATTATCTTGATTAAGTTTATAAAAAATAAAACGATATCTGATTGTTACCGAACATGTGGAAAGGTATGTCGCGTGTGTGAATAAAAATAAAATATCTATGTATATATATACAATATTCAATTTACGTGAACAAAAATAAAGATTAAAATGCGCAACATTTTCTTTTGTTACATATTATTTTTCCGGTATTTTACGGCTTATGAAAAATATATAAATAAATGATAAATAAAAAAATACGACCATGAATAATAATCATTTCTTGGGAGCAGCACCTAACCTATTAGAGGTTAAAAGCAAATTAATAAAATGGTAACGACCACGCGAAATCTAGGTCATTTGAAAACGATAACAATAATGGACCCGAGTTATAACATTTAAAAGGTAAACGTCCCATTGAAAATTTTGCGAGTTTCTGCACGACGATAAAACTGTGATAATATTTGTTATAACAACGAGTACAATATGATACTTTGTTTATTCTTTATGACGTAATGGTGACGAATCATTGAACGTTGATCATTATATTATAGTATGTACCACAGTCTCGATTAGTTATATTGTTACATTATAATACTGTTTCGTTTTATATTTTTATAATATTGATTTACCAGTTCTGCAGGTGACTGATCTGCTACGCTCAGGTCTGTGTTCACATCACACGAATTAAACGATTTTACGGGAATCCATTCTCTCCGGTCCATCAATTCTTCTTCCAGCAAATAATTCTTGGCCAAAATATCTTGATACTGATGCCATTTTCTTCTTCCCATTAACTCTTCAGCGATCCTTTCCAACCCTGTGGACAAAATAGTTAGGTATAAATGAAGTGTGATACAATAAACGTCGATTCCATCATTATAATACTCGTGTGTAATGAAAAAAACAAATACTTCATCAGTAATAATGCACTTTATAGCGACAAACTATTGTATTTCCAGAAATAAAAACAAAATATGTTGCATTTTACGCAATCTCTATGGCACACGGAGCTACATTATACTCCAACTTATGTACTGCACTAATAGATGCACACACACACACACACACACACACACACACACACACACACACACACACACACACACACACACATACACATGTACACACCCGTTGTATGAAAGTCAAAATCAAAAAATTGTCATAACAAGAATATAATAATGTACACATGAATATATAACACGAATTCACGTGAGACATCGTTTATTCAATATTTACAGATCTAGCTGACACTTGCAGTATTATTACAATAATAATATGAACACGTCATGGTATATATACATATTCCACGGGTGCCTTCATTCTATATAGGTATATCCCTATGTCACTAAATTTCATAATATATGCATACGTCAAAAATAGTACAACAGGATTTATATTGTATTATCGATGACGTTTGAAATTCAATTTTGTTTGATAAATTCTAATGAGTATTGCACCCATATTGTAGTATATTATTAACCGAAAATCCTTCAACGCCTTGAACCTTCGTACCTGCAAAGACGTTGGAATGGATATTTTTCTACGGTATATCTGATTGAATGTAAAAATATTATACGTCGCTATTAAATTATAAGTATATGGAATATATATAGTACCTATGTATAGAATTATGTACGAGACCATGCTAATAAACTATACCTCAATGAAATATATGCATACATGAATATGATTGAAGAACATTTATAGTTTTATTGTTTTGTCGCGTGCAAATGATATGGGTACAACGTTTTAGAATTATGAAATCAACAATAATCATGGTGAATGCAATGTAAAAACAAACTACATATTATTACTATTAATATTATACGACCAAAAAGAGTTATAATCTATATTCAAATTTCAGTAGAACTGAGCAAAAACTTAAACGTAGATTTTTTTATGTAAGAGCAAGATTGGAAGATGGAGATGCTGTCCAAATAATCTCATTTGCATTTAATTATTTACATGAATAAACAGAAAATATACAGCGCGTATAATTCAGCTGTACCTACAACCAATTATAACTAATACACATATTATATACTTGTATTGTTTATTTTTAATTATACTCATATTACTAACTAAAAATAAATTGCTAAAAGTTTAAACTGACCAATATTCAAACTAACTGAAGTATACTGCCACCAGCTTTAGAGTTCTCTTAGCCAATTATATTTTTTCACAAATCATAATCTTGCAATTACTTGTTTTTTGAACTTGATTTATTTTATCCAGAAAGTATTTCTTATAGTTATGCCAATAGTAGTATTGCTCAATATGTGTATGCAATTATAAAGTTTTATTGATTATTATTATTATGGCATTTATGTTAGTATTATTATACACATATTGACACGATACGCAATATTATTCATTAATCAAAAAACTTGTATCATGATATTTAAGACGAAAGACGAAAATCATAATTTCTTAGAATTTTATAAATATCATCAGTTATATACAAAATTATTATACTATTTGATTAAATTATAATATACTTATTATCCTCAATCCTTATTCCTTAGTTATTAAACGCATTCAAATCACTAATTGTCGGGTCTGTTAATATAGTGTGCACACAATTTTAGTCTGTGGTCGGTTGATGTTAAGATCGGCAGAGTGTGAATGTGTTGTATTTTAGTATTCATATAATAAATAATGCTCGATTGCTCGAGTCAAAATACATCGAGAAACAAAAACATCGTCTATAAATAATAATAATAAGTTAATACTGCTCTATGAGCAATGATATTTATTTGATATGAATTTGCAGCAAACGATAATATATTATATATATAGCAATAATGTCAATAATTCTTGTGTAATCATTGTAGGTACGTTTTATTAAACCACGATTATGTACTTTCAGGAAAACCTAAATAATGTATTGGTATGTGTAGTATGTACACGCAGATACCTATACACTACAGCATACTGTACAATATATAATATAATATATACGATAGATCTTATGCCGTCCAAATGGCGGTAACATATAGGTATTGTACTATGCAGGTAGTATATTATTTTTTGTACATGAATCCATCGACGGAAAGCTCGCGGGAAAATGACTCATTTTAACGTACACATAGTTTCAAGTACGTCCGGTTTATTGAAACGAACACGACGAAAATTGAATAGGAAAAAGGACGTTTATGGACGTGCGTTTTCGTCGGCCATCGCGATTGATTGCAATCCGATGCAATGCATAACTGCATAATGACATGGTTCATTTATACGTACAGTGTACATGGATGGATACGATTGAATACGTGTATAGGTTATGGGTACAATATCGTATGCGTATACTATACGGCGTGCGGTTCGCCTTCGGATCATCGCGTTTTCCCATATAGGCACGCGTACAGATAGGTACACATGCCTATTATGCATACATATATTTTTTCACTGACAGGTATATATAATATTATATCGTGCATGCTGTGCAGGTATCGACGAGGGGGTGGGAGGACAAGAATACATATTATATAGGCGTGTCGCGTGATTGTCGAATGTCGGTGTATTAATTCTTCCCTGCGCGCCCGCCGTCTCCGACAAATCATGACCACGTGGTATATATACCCAACTATGTGTATAATGTATATATATATATATATATTATTTATACGTACACGTTTTATATAAATACATATGGTGAGTACGATATATATATATATATATATGCACTTTATATACAAGCGTATATAGAAAGGTAAGTGTATATTATATATACATATTAAGTATACGAAACGCGTGTTTGGTTAAACAGAGGTTATAAATATATTCAATTTATATATTTATATACCGTGTATAATATAACCTGCTTCGAAACACGCATGTCAAGCAAAAAAAAAAGTGAAAAAAAAAGAAAAAGAGAATTGATGACGTTCCATTATTATATATGTATACGTTACATATATATATATATATATATATATATATATATAGAGGTATACACGATTAATATTCAATTAAAAAAATAAAAATAAAAACTCGTCGTGGAAGGCGACGGAAGGAACGAAGGCGAGCGGTTACATGTTTATGTATATACATACCGTGTGAAGGCCTACGATATATTAATAGGTATATATCTAAGCGCACGAAAACCGCGGGGACCATGACGACGACCATTTTGAAAATGAGGCGGTGCGTTTGTTGCTTAGCGCAGACCGGTTCACCATCGATTGGTCAAATCCGATTGAAGCCTATACACATACATATATATATAGTACATAGAGTAACATATATATATATATATGTACACTCGGGTATATACACATATACATATTGTAAACATGTTTCGACTTAGCGGTGGCGGCCGAGAGAGAAGAAAAAAAGGCTGTACCAGGTACCTATATAATACAGTATGCCTATATAGTATAATGTGTATGCAACACTGCAGACTTTATAATATATTATAGTGACTCCAAATCGAATTGGAAGAAGGAACGAATAACATAGATAAGCGCATAAATATCGCTGCGCAAAACTTAATTCTGGAGATTTTTTTCTAATTGCAATAATTCCCGACGCACCTATACACATTCCGATCCATCTAGTACATTTTACGCGTTAATTATTCGGAAACAGACGGAAAAGAATATCATGAAATTGTAATTCTCAATGTCGGTGTAGGCTAACAAGACATATAACATACTTAACAGTCCTATAAATCTATAAATCTTTACACAATACTACAATAGTATAATATCATGGAAAATAAATTACAGTCAGGAAGAATCAGCATGGATATGAATACTTTGAAGTATTGTAATATATTACTTATGTACAATCTATTGAATGTATATCGTATATTATATTTATATATTAACGAAATTTCTATACATCCAAGGGGCGACCACTCTTCGTATCGTTTCGTACATAAATAAGAGAAAATGATGAAAACCTATGTGATCATTAACTACACGTTATTGAAGTTTGTATAATCATGTACAGGAAAACAAAAAACACGTTTTCATAATAGTTTTTGTGTGTTTGTCTATTTATGTATAATGTATTTATTCTCATTCAAGGATTAATTTAAAACTGTAAAAATATGTACACGCTTACAATCACTCGAATAAAATAAACGTCCAAAACAGACTAGGGAAATAAATGTAGGTATGTAAAATGCATATTACATTATGTATTAAAATATATATATATATATATGTGTATGTGTGTGTGTGTGTGTGTGTGTGTGTGTGTGTGTGTGTGTGTGTGTTGAACTGTTTATCTAGTTTTTAATCGTTTTGTTTGAAACCTTCGATTGAGAGCAAATTGCCGTGGAAACTCGTCGGTTATAAGTGCAGCAATGTAATGTATTATACATGTATATCTTATATATACATAGGTACTGATTTCAAATTACTTTTGATTGTGTTCTATTTCGCTTTTCAAATTATTGTAGTTGGCTTTTTTAGACTGCACTGCACTTCAACCCACACTCACAGCATTTTACTCGCGACTATTATACATTTTATTGTGCAGTATTATGTATATTATGCAAAATAAATAATTGATTCTTGCTCAGTTTCTGAGAATAAGTTATAGTCTCATCGCATATAACTCAAAAAAATAATTCAAATCATCGGCTTTGCCTTATATATGAAATTCAAACTAATTAAAATCAAAACATTCTTAAATCACAGATACTATACATAATATATAAGTTTTGATTATGAATTTATAATGCAAGCAATCTCTACTATTTATAAAATTAATTATGATTTTTTTAAAATCATAATTACACAGAAAAAATCTAGTACACCTAAATAAGCATTCACTATATTATATTAATAGATGATTCCGGTTTCAATTCGGTATAAAGTCGAACACGCGTAGTCAGAATAAGTGCTATTATGCACTATATTATATTCTATTTTATTCTACAGATATTTTTCACAAGCTATTTATAGGGTGTATTTATGTAGGTACTGTATATTTGGTCGCGTAATACGTATTATGTTACATTTCGGATAGGTATTTTAAAAGTATAAAAATAAATATAGTAATTGAAAGATCTTTGAAAATTACTGATTAGTGTCATATAACGTCTTTTAGTTTTAGTTTTTCCCAAACTTAAGAAATATTTTTGAACTATGTATTTATATATTTTAAATATATAAAGGTATAAAAAAAAAAATTGATGGCAAATTTTGAATCTGATAATCACGTGATGCGAGGAATTCACGCAAAACTGAATAATATTGTCAAAAGATATATTGATATACGGATATAAGCGCACATATTATATACTAATCTACGTATCCGCCTAAAGATTAACGACGTATTGTAAATGTAAGACTTTTGTATATTTTACTATAACATCATATAATTATTGAAATTTGTCAAATTCATTTTCGGCGAAATTACCAATTATATAATCATATTATATGAAATAAAATACGATTAAATATGTACCAAGAAACTATTTTAATCAATTTCACTATAAAAATAATATTTATATCATAATGACGGTGATTTTTTTTTTATGGCTGAACCCGCGCTATGTATAGATTATGCGATGTGAGTGCACGTGTGTTAAATATTAATTGCGATTACTATTATAAAATATTGTCCATTATTTCCTGCAAACCAACATAATCTTTTGAATATCATGTAGTAAATAAGTAATGACAACATTTGATACCCAAATTTTCGGGATTATAGACTGAATATAGGCTGGGTCCTGGGTAGATACTATATAATACAAATCTATTAAAACAATATGTAGACGATGTTCTAAAAACATCAATTATACAAATTAAATTTTATTGAGATAATAAATGTAAAGATTTATGATATAGGTATATATAATATTTATATACATTATGATTAATTTGACGTTATTACAATTTTTCATTCATATAAAACCTGTAAATCGAATGCCTTTTTAATTCTATCGCCCTTGACCATAAAATATTGACGTGCGATGTGCACTTATTATATTATAATATTATTGTTATATTTCATGCCGGAGCTGTAAAACAAAGAGATAAGCAACGTGTAGTCATGTAGGTAGTGGCTCGTCTTTATTAGCAACATCGTCGTTGACGTATGCTGATTCATATATTTGTATATATTTTTTACGTATGCATTATATACATGTGTAATACGTGCGTATACAGATGTATACGCGCGAATATCTGAGGGTTTGGTACATTTAAGGAAGTCACCTGGGTGTCTATATGTATAACGATAGTTTCGACGTTGTGGAAAATTGCGATTTTGCCACTTAATTATATATTCGCGCACCAAACTTAAGAGCTTATAGCAGTTTATATATATACATGAAGCGTGTATAAAATATTCAAAATTGGTTAGTCATAGGTTTTTGATTTTCGAGTTAATACTCGAAAGAAGAAAAAAAAAAACTCTAATGTCATCGCGTTAATATGTTGAAGCCATATTACTCCGTAAATAATTGTATGTATGTGCCGTAGTATATATTTATTTTGTATGTATATATATATATATATATACTGAACGTATATAAGCATATTATATTTAACGCGTTGGCCATATTATTATTGTGAACAAGCGATGAAGGCGATAGGATAAACACACACACATACGGCACACACTCAAACAGAACTACACACAAATACGTAGACATATTATATACATATATACGCACATTATAAATGGTCCATTTAGGGTTCAAATGCGTTCGTATGTATACACGGAAAATTGGACCGTTTTGCCATTATGTGGCGAAACGTTTCAATAATAGTTTCACCGTACGCGCAGCAATGGCTTCCGACTATACGACGGCGACGCGCGAATATTTTCTGCACGTATATGTGGTTTACTATATATATATATATATGTGTGTGTGTGTAGGTATATAAACACAGGACCGTGTGTGTGAAGGTGGTGTTGGTGTTGGTGGTGGGATTGCAAAAACGTGAAGGGGAGAGAAAAAACAATTTTAGTCACGTAGTTAATTGTGAAAAAAATAAAATATGGATGTGTATATACGCGTGGGAGAAGGCAAAATTGCTTATCAAGAGGTATATAAGGCCCTTCGCAGTTTGCGCCGCGTGCGGGATGAATAGCCTAGCTGCGGCTCGGTACATAGGGTATATACTATATCAATATACATGTGAAAAATACACATGGTGTGCACGGTGCATATAGCTAGGTACTATATGTATACGTGGTGTGGTAGTTTTTATATATATATATATATATATATATCATTATAGGCGTAGAAGAATATTATATATTATATTATACAGCTGCAGCGCTACATTGTACAAATATATAATATATATACGTACTCCGCAAGAATACAATGTTTAATTCTGACGTGGTGAATACATAGAAGACGCGACGCACCGGGCGTGCATGGGTGTAGAAAAAAAAGCGATGAATTTATACACACACATATATATATATATATATATATATATACTATGTAGGTACATGTAACACCCCGAGGACAGCGAGTATTTATCGCGTCATTGTCGTCACATTTCAGTGTCGACACAAAATGTTTCTTTCATGACAAATTCAAACGCTTGCTATTTCTGGTAGTCGGTAGGTATACATGTAAATGCATATACTTATTTAATAATAATATTTATTTTCTGTGTGTATGTGTAAATTAGATAGAGGGAGAGAGAGAGAGAGAGTGTGTGTGTGTGTGTGTGTGTGTGTGTGTGTGTGAGAGTGAAAGAAAGAGAGAAAAAATAATAAGTATGTATATTAATTTAAATAATAATTAGTGCTTAGAGAAAATGATATATTATGTGAATAAAATCCAATTGAATAAAATACTCTTTGTGTGCTCCACACAATTATATTGCACGTGCATTGCATGGGGTTTAATTAACATATTAATGCATGTTTTGCATATTGTATACCTAGCTATATAGAACTAATTAAATCGTGTCGAAATCAAATAACACCTAAAAAAAAACCTAAAATAACAAACAGTATTTTGATTACAATTGGTTTGAAAACATCACGTTCGTGATAATTAATGCCAATAATACCAATACGCCTAATATTATACACGTATATATATATACCCAATAATCGATAAAATATATAACAGTTATCGTACTTACAATTCAACTTTATTATTGGTATAATCAAGGTGCATAATATCTACTTGATTTAAATATAGGATAATATAAATTGGACGACATTATAATATAAAGTGTTTAGAAACCGTGTGCGTAATTTATTGCAAAATTACTGTTTTCAATTTAAAATTAATACTACTATAGGCGTATATTCTGAATATATTAAAGTTAAAAGTTATTGGCTACCAAGGGATTTTAATTTTTATTAGCTCGTTTAAATCATTAAATGTACATTTTATAATTATTATACTTCGTATAATTGTTAATCATTCAAATCGTAAAATTAAAACTTTTTGGTACCTATTTCGTACTCAGACCAATGCTATAATATTTCTACAGTAAGTGTACTTTAAAACAAAGATAAGGACATTATAATATGAAGATATATTTGAAGCGTCCATGTTACCAATACCTTAGTTTTATTATAACATAATAACATAGTTGTATTCATAGTTAGGGAAAAAATTAAAATTAATAAAATAAAATAAAATAATTAAATGTTAATATACAAAAGACTGCGCGCATGTTAAATCATTTTAAAAATTGAATTATATTAGGAAAATTGTATAATTTTATAATATAGCGCAGCTATTTTTCTAAAAAAAAATGTTATTTTTATCAGCTATAATAATTCTAATATCTCTACAGTTATATAAAATATAGAAATATAGTGCCTATATATGAATACGAAAATAATACTATTAAAATAATTATACTAAAGGTCTTGTTGTTTTCATGTAGGCATGTTATTTTCGAAAATTTAATAATTTAATAAAACTGTAAGTGTTCATAAGTTTGATTTTAATTAATGCTATGTGGCGATATACGTCGCTAAATAAATTAACATGCAGATACCTGTTTGTTAGCAACAACGAATAAATAACGAAACAAAATAAATACATTACTGTTTGTATCAATAACACATTATATAAATACAGGTAGGTATACATTATAGTTCAGTATTGTTATCGCATGCACCACCTACTATACCTATTAGCTATAAATAATATATTTAACATGGGGTCACAACGAAACCTTACCGAGTTGAATAAATACCGTTAAAGAAAGGATTATAATAGTATGCAAAATGTGCTCAAAAAATATTCCTTGTCCAATACCCAAGAGCGTTTTAATATAATATTACGTGTACGCGTACCTATACATAATTTTCGAAATATTTGATTTGTAACTGAAAAATTATTCGCGTGCAAACAGTAGTAGGTAGGTGCATAGTGCGTTCGAATAGTATAAGTCTAACCTTTAAGTCATATTATGCGTTTTCAATTCCAACAATAGGTAATATTATATTATAATTTAATATTCAATCGGCGTGTTTTTAGTATCATACCGAACAGATGGTGTATTATATTATCATTGTATAACAGTAAACAGACGCGTACGCGGTGTATCACATTTAGCCCGTTAAGGTGTAAATGTATTACAGCGCGTAATTGTAAAACTTCATGATGTTCACACAAACAGTTAAATGTACAATAATAATAATAATATGTTAAACACTTCCGCGAGCTTTATCGATACGAAATGTATACAATACGCGTGTACTATACCAATGGAATGTAACATGTGCATTGTGCACACCACCATGATATATCTATTGTGTACATCGTGTTTTAATTGGCTCTAATTTCAACGTTACACCATTGTCGAAAATATAAACATTGACCTTTGAACCGTTACAATAATAACGTATTATTATAAATCCGAAAATCTATATACAGGTGAACATATTATTATTATTATTATTATTACTGTATTATACACCGCGGAAATTGTTATCGGCCACGTTCCAATCGCCAATAACCTTCATGCGCGCGTCGTATTTTATAATATTTTGATCAATTTACACGGTGCGTCAAGGCGCAAACGGAATATCGTTTAAAATTATTTTGCGTTTGTTAAAAAACGACAAAAAATAAAAATATTCTTGCTTACGCCCTCGTTTGATATGTACAAATATACAAAAAATAATTAATGCACAGGCACATGTAAATAATAAAAATAATAATAATGATACGCATGCATGGTTTATAATTTAAAAAATTCATATTTATCAAATATATCAGTTAATGAGTTAATACATTGAAAATTTTAAACAGACATATTATTATAATATATATTATATATAAAAGCATTTTTCCATCATATTATGATCCTCTGTTATATTATCTACCATTGGATCACCAGTCACCACCCGCATGTGTTACTTTCCTGTTATTTGTTTTGTATTGATGTATCATAATCATATCTTCTATAAAGCGCATAGCGTAGATGTGAATTTCATAGTAAATAAATAAACGGTAATATTTATTAAATAATACAAAATACAAGTAAAAGTAAACGCATATACAACGCCAACAAATAGCGCCAAAACTGGACAAACAACACCAGGTATATGAAATGAAAATTTTAGAAATACGCCAAGTATGCAGAATGAAATTTTAGATTTCAAACCTCTTGATATACATAAAACGAATGTATATAGCTTATTCCGTTATTTTTATCAGTATTCTATATTAATATAATAATCAGCGAAAATGCTATATTATAGAATCCGAGCCCGGGTTAAAATACTATTTCATATTATGCACGAAAACTGTACATGTATACGATCTAGGACTGCAGTATACGTTTAATTAAAATATAATACACGTGAAAATCGCATTATTTTAACTATAATTAAGACACAATGCAACTATATGTCTATTTTATATATATACTATAAGCGTGATAACACTGATAACACTAGCTGTAATATTATGTGCAGCAGCTGCAGAATATAGACGATGGTTGTGTTTTGGATTCGGATTGATAGCTCCTCGCACGTATGAAACATCAAATGATAATAATTATGCATAGGTACCTAGTAACCAGAAAATCTGTACTATTATTATTGTTATTATTATTAATTTTGCTATTATTGTCGCCGTTGTTGTTTGTGGATAATATTATTATGAAAATTATTTTAATGGCTAGGATTACGGCGAGTTGCAGTGATTATTATAATATATGGCCTCACGAAAAATTCCGGCATTATCCTACGCACGCGCATGCGTATGACGTCATTTAACATGAAACACGATATCACATAGTATTTTATACCTGATGCAAAATGCGTTTAGCTGTGATAAAGTAAAAAAAATGTAATAATAATATAATATAATGTAATACAATAAAATCGTAGCATAGCCCAGACACAGCATACAGGCGGGTAGGTAATCGTTTTTTTTTTTTTTTTTATATATATTCATAAACAATACTTATAATTTACACCGGCACTATCTGATCGATTTGTACTACTTATTGTCGACCGATATCAGCGATATCACTACGGCAGCGCGGTACACAGTCACCCAGTCATGTTTAAAAAAACATTGCTGGCACCATGTATAATAATATCACATAATAATAACAATTATTATTTGTAAATTTCGAGATAACTCATTTTAATATAGTCCTCGCTTATCTAAATTGGTTTCGGTTACTGAATGAAAGCGACGGTGAAAATTAATTTGGAAACAGTGGCGTGTGTATAAGTAGGTAGGTTAGTATAATAATATTGTATCAAAACATGCGCGCGGAATGCAAGATGCCGCGTGTTTTCGCAAATCGAAGTGTCACAATTATCAATTTAATATGCCTACCATAACAGCTAGGAGATTATTCCATTCGCATTAAAATATAAAGGCATTTTTTCTCACGTCGACTACCTCATTGGCGAGTTCAATTTTAAAATTTACCTGTGCTGTATAGTCGAAACACTGAAGAAAACCTACCTAAACCAAACATGCATCACAATATTATGATGTACGATACTTTATAAATTATAACCATTGATTATCCAACATTTTGCTCAAAACCACAGTCTATGGTCTCATGAGTTTCGCATGATTTTTAATATATTTGTTGCATAACCTATGTTCGTATATTTTTTCCTAAATATAAAACAAATATTATACTACCAGCTATAGCATCTATGTATTATAATGTATGAGGCATAAAGCTTTATTACTTTAAATATTGTCCATAATATTTGAGTTTATGAAACCAAACGGCAGTGTAAAAAGATCAGTCTTTAATATTCACACTATATATGTATGCTAAAAAATAATATTTATATATCTTAAAATATCTATCATGCGCAAAGTATGTATAATATACATTATTGATTCAAATTATTAAAGATTAAAAGTTTTGTATTAATATACTTGCTATTATATATTATGTTACGCAACATATGATACATCAAGAGGTTTATATAAAAAAAAAAATTGAATTCCAATAAAAAACCGATACCCTGAAATATCAATATATATTTTGATGTTCTAAAACAATGAAAGTGATTCATATAATTTATCGTTGTGGGGTTTAAAATTTAATTCACAAATCCTGACTGCTTCAATAATGATTTATATTTTATATTTAAAAAATTCAATTAATAATGCGCTAGCCACTATGTAACTCAATTCACAATAGTTATAGGTAAATAGAGTATAGACATTATTTATGTGAAACTATATAATAAACGTTGAATACATATTTTGTTTGTGTAAATTATTTTTTAATTTATGAACATCAAATAAATTTTATAATATTTTATATTCTTTATTATGTAGTATTATTTATTATGTGCCTTGCAGCTGCAGATATACAGAACCTATATATAAGTGAAAACACTTTGATTACTTTAGATAGTCATTTTTGATTTTACTTTTATTCATTATATTATATAAACTCGTAGCATTAAGATGAACAATTTATATTAGGCATTCCAGAGTTATAATTTATGAGGTGGGAGAGGGGGGTTGATGAAATTAAATAATATAAACACCACAAAAAACATACCAGGCCTTTTGATTTTGACTTAAATTGCTTCTGTAGTTTACATTTTGCGTAGTCGGAAGACGCGTATATACTTGAAAATCAATTTTTGCGCAGTTAAAACTGTGACGTGATTATAAAATCACGTCACACGAAAACACTGTCGAAATGATCACTTTGTGTTAAAAGTTGGTGGAATTGATATCTATTAGGAATTTCATTTCAAAGCCACGCGAGTATAGCAAATAATGAAAAACGATAGTATAATATCATATTATGTTTTGAGAAGAAAATATTATAAGAAGATCGTCAAATATATCAACTATAGAATATAGAATAAGAATATATATCATGGTGATATGTTCCTTCATTGAACCTTCAGATTTTCTTTAACGTATGTAAGTAAAAGATAAAGATGTACCGAAATAATTTTCAATTATGCTGAAATTTCGTAAGGATGCCTGCAGCTCCACCATGGCATTATGAATACTCCGTCTGAATCTACTAATACGATCAATAAATATATAGTTTCAACTCGGAGAATACATGATCTTAGAACAAAATGTACACTCCAATGGCATACAATAAACTAAAATCAGTATATTATTGCATACAATTTTATAAGCTATTGGATAAGTTTAATGGAATTAATTATTATAACAAATAAACGAAATTGATAATAATAACTGTATTAACTATTTTAAAATCTCATGATACAACAATATTCAATAATTAATGGCCGATGATTTAAATTTATAAAAATAGCTGCATTGCACATACCCAGCTACTTTTGAAAACTAAATCAAACCAATTGATAAATATCAAATATCAACATTCAAATATAATTGAATAAATATGTAAGTTTGAAGTACAATAATGTTTGTGTGCAACAATATCAACAATTTCAAAGTAATTTTATTTTTTAATATGCATTTAAAATGTTTAAGACACGTACAATTATAACTGTATAGAGTTAACTAACATTTAAGAAACATGTGTATAAATGGATGTTAAAAGTATTCGCAAAAGATAATATTCTGCGGTGAATAAAAGCATTTTGAAAAACGGCTTGAATGTCAAAAATGATATTGTACGCAATTCTATCGATTGGAAATCGCGCAAGTAAAAAAACTAATGTACTTATAACATTTTAAATGTATATTTATTATAGGTACGATATTAACATATACCTATCTGAAAAAAATCTTCAGCTAATTATACTATTGAAATATTCTATAAAATATATAGTTATCGACAACCACGTTTATCATTTGAATTTTTTCAAACATGAATAAAAAATAAAACAAAAAATATTATAATATTTAATATTAAATATACCTAACATGAAAATCATAAGCTAAACACACACACACACACACACACACACACACACACGCACTAATATACCAGCAAGTTGGTAGATTTTATATAATATGAATATTATGTATACATATAATACGTACATTATATTATATAATATGATGCCGGACATTCTACATTTAAACTCGATAAGGTTCAATTTAACCATGTGAATAACACCGTTGTAAACGATAACAGTATGTTGAACTTTTGTCCGATCAAATAAACGCGCAAATGTTGGTGGCCAATACTGCAGTGTTTTGCAGAAACTTACGATGTATTCCAAATACTATAATGATCGTCATTGTTCAATTTCGTTGTATATTATAATATTATATGGCATGTATAAGCGAGGAATAATCACTATAACATAGTTATGACAACATAGACAACTGTAATAAAATACTTTCCGAGTATTTCGATAAACGTCGCGACCGTATGGCGTTTATATACTATCTAAATATTATAATATTATTTAGATAAACCGAAAATGTCTCGTCGGGTTCAACAGAAAATCGTAACACAATATTATATTGTATAACATAATACACTGTTATCAAATTTACAAAAATTGCGTTGAACTCGTCAAAATTGCGATTATTTGGTTCATTATGATTTTGTGTGTGTGTGTGTGTACCAAATGTGTTGTTTCGAATAAGTAGCGTTTGTTATCTATATACAACAAAATTAAAAATTAATTAAAATGTCTTTTTTAATGCAGGAAGGCGTGTTTGACATAAAAAAATATACACATTAATATATTATAATATCAATGCCAAATAAAATAACATCCGTTTGCATAACTATAAATTTAGCCAAGCCGACATCTCCTAACGAAGGAACAGAATATTTAGTTCTTAACAATTCTATATAACAAAAATCTTATTCAGATTCATAAAAAATACGAATGAGGATTTTTTTTCGAGATAATAAAAAATTTGTAGTCAAATATAGCTGAGATTCAATAGAATGCGTGCAGTAGATTTGTTCGTCATGAACGAGTATTTAGTTAGGCCAATAACATTTTTCAGTAAAATAAATTTAATATTATACCTAGGTACTATATATATATATATATAATGTAATATATACTCCTATACCTAGGATATATAATATGTGTGCATTGTTTCTGTAAAATAAACGAGTAATATTATTTAAATGCGTCTCAAATGCAGTTAAACACTATTAAAAACACCAATTAAATTGATTGGATTTCTTGTGAAACGTGATAATATAATATAGATATGGAAAAACCAATAAAAAATTTAAGATACGCACATAACCAAAACGACATTTTCATTACAAATTCTATACAGATCTAACGTTAACGGACATTAATATGTACAATATACATGGTTATACAATATACTTTATTTTACTTATATACACTGTACACTTAAAATGAAATTGTATTTTTCCTTAACAAAATTGTTATCGTTGCCTAAATTATTTACATAATACATATATTAAATATTACAATATTATAAAACGAACTACATTATAATCGTATGTAGGTACCTCTGTATAAAACATAATATATGTACGCGTATCGTCCGGGGTTATAAGTTAACTCTTTCGTTGATAAAAACGTTATCTACTCTTACTTATATATATATATATATCAAATATATATTATATAAGTATTTCAAACAGCGGAAAAACAAATCGATTTGCTGTGAAGTTTTCACCGCACATCAACGACACTGATGTGAAAGTCTTGTCTTGTTTCCAGAACAGACGACGTTCGATGATATATTAACTCGAACTTTGAATCGTGCATTCGTGCGACGCCCAACCGACGAGATGCTTAAAGATACGTTTTAGGCCATCATCTTTGTGAAAAACGGACAATAACAACTTAAAGACGTTATTTATATCAACGGTTCACAAATAGAATTTCGCGGAATCCGGCTGGACACATCTGAATTAATTCAAATTCAAACATAATATAACTACTTAGTTAAATTATTACTATGTTAGTCTAGATTGTATTCAGACATGCACATTGACCTAGTAAAATATAATAGGTAGTAGGTAGCATGGTAAAGAAAATAAACAATATCATTGCTTACTCCAAAACTAAATAAATTGCTATAAATATGGTATTTCTATATATTACGTTTTATTTAAAACTTATTTAAATCCAGTCCTTCATTATCATTGAATTATAAAATAATTCCCAGTGCTAACTCTGCAGTTAAAATATACTTAAGTATTCATCTTGATAAGTACTTAAATTGGGCCACCTTACCCATATAAAACTAAACAAATATCCCTAAAATTTAAACTTCATATACTTTAAGACATCTAAACATATCACTGAATAACTGAATAATGGAACTGTTTTCAACAAATAACTGATTCTTCCATCGTCCTGCAATGATCATTATAGCGTTTAAATTTGAATCCGTTTCAATCTTTTCAAATAATAAACTTACGTTTATTTTAAGTTTCATGGTACGTCTACTCATATAATCTTTGCATCTTTTGTATAACTATTTCAAAATGCCTACTCTCTCTGTCCTCGCTTCCACTCACTATATAAAACAATTCACTCCAACATTTTAGCTCATATAAATCCACTAATATCAAATCTTTCCTCCATTAATCTCCTGCAGATAGATTTCATTGCATGAATTCTAATTGATATACCAAACCAATAATAAAAAATTAAAATTATAATCTAATCTTGAAGCTATCATCACTGGCTCTAAATAGGTCTTGTATAAATTATATTATATACAGATTGGAATTATTCGTGTTTTCATAATATACATGAACAAAAAAACTATTAATTAAAACCTTTTTTAATTATACGGCATACGAATTGAATACACGATACACGATTTTTTATAAGTTGTTGTTTAAAATTGGCATTCCTGCAGGTTTTTGGAGCTCCGTAGAACATAAATTGGCGGCCAAATGTCCTTTGTGCGAGTATAATAAGAAAAATGGCGTTATATATATACACGAAAATCATGGAGAGACGCGCGAGCCACAAATGCAGTATACGCAAATGTTTTCTAATGAAATTTTTTTTTCTCCAAATTCCCGAAAGCCCGCGGACGAATGTCAAAATAATGAGTCACGTTTTTGGCACAAAACCGTCGGGAAAACGAACGACGCGGATACCGGACGACTTAAATAATATCCTTAAACAATTTTATGTGCTCAGTTGTTTTTTTTTTTCGTCGTCACTTTGGCCACATGTAAAATTATGTATATTATATACATACTTATATAATATAACATATGTGTATAAGATGCTCGCGCGCACACGGATTCGTATTATATTATTCGATTTCGAAATGAAGATTCGGCTGCGCATGTTTACGGACGTCATTTTTACTCTGACAAGGAAACAAAACGTTTACAATACATAATAATTGAATCCTGAGAAAAACACTATATAATATATAGATACCTATATATAATATGCGTGTACGTATATGTACCGCGTTTCATTATCCGTTCACGAACGCAAAATAAATATGATATAATATTCGGCGTATACATAATAAATGTTTATGTATTATAAAGTGTTTAAGTATATGATCACTTATATTGTACGTAAAGTGACCGGTAGGCGGTGGCATTTGCTTTGAATATTATAAAAAAACAAAAATTAAAAAAAAAGAAAACAGTCATACACGGCCGAGTACATATACTATATATACAGCGCAGACACAACACAAAGCGCTATTCAAAATGTCAAATCACACCTCAAAAGAGGCCAATTCCATGGCAATATATTTATTTACTTGACTATATATAATATTATATATATTTAGTACTTATATATATACACTTATAGTATCACTTTGAAGTGATGTTTATACAGTTCTTTCTTGCAGGTAGGTACACTAATTATGTCCCACCTCTCTTGTAAATTAGACGTAATTATGATTTTATTTTCCAACCTTACAATTATAAATATACGTATAGTTAATAGTTATATATGGGTGTAAACTAATGCAAAAGATTCGTGTTTAATTATACTACTACTCGGTGTGTGCGTTTGAATTGTAAATGTTAAATTCACTTTCAATTTATACTGCAACTCAGTCATACAATTTTACTACATCTTAATCGTAATTATGAAGCGACATTTATGATAAATTTATGACTCTCTTGGAACACTTATATACTTAGTATATATAGTGATAAAAACGGTACGATATTTTTGCTGTATATTATCCTAGCCTCCTTATGTATATACGAACTTAAAATGTGAGTATACATCATAGACATAATGTAGAATTATATTTTAGGAGTAGTCAAGTTGAACGTTTTGTCAATATTTTTTTGTGGTATAAACTACCTATAATAATATATACGTTGTAATATTCTGGTATTTAATATAAAATATAATGGTACATACATTTATGCGTGTATTGCGCTTATACCACAATATGCTACTCGAGATTTATACACACATATACGTTATGTTATGCAGGTTTTCAAATCGATCACACTCATACATTAATGTACACGTGAAATATAATAATAACGGGTTTCAAAGAAATTTACAATACATTTATTAGTCGAGTAGGTATATATAACTTTATACTCGTATTATTGTAAACCGTAATAAATCAGTTGCGTTATTTATTATTTCCAAGTGCTCTTTGAACATACATACATATATATATATATATATATATATTATATTGTTGTATACACGGGCCAAAATTATAACCAATTCATATATAATATATTCCATAATTTCCGTTTTTTAAATTGTATACTATTGCGTTAAGTAGAAACACGTCAATGCCGTATAAAAATCTGGTTTCATGATTTTTCAATATCCAATGTAGATATATATATATATATATATATAGTATATACATATTATATAATATATAGGTACCTGCACTATTTTAAGACACGAATGCATTTGTGAGTGTACAAGGTTTTTGGTTTTGATACACATATTATTGTGCACTTGCATTTGCATACAATTTGTTTTAACTAAAATACGGAAATGTTTATTTTCATGTAACCGCGTGGTATAATGTAATGATCGTGTGTGCGGTGCGTGTGTTTTATATATTTTTATTATTCTTATTAATACGAATACACACGACTGCAGCAGTATATTATATATTAGGTCACGTCGGGCGTCGATACCGAACAATTATTTGGTAAACGTTATCGGTCCTTTTTTTTTCTTCTACACAACAGGCACGGGTCAAATGCATTATCAATCAACTAAACCGAAATAAAAAAAAAATAAAAATAAGAAAAGAAAAACAGTACATAACTCGTTTCGCCGATAAATTATATTATACGCTTCCTGGAAGAAGGAGGCAATTGGTAAATTATAGTTTTGCGTTCGTCATAATATAGTCTCATAGATGATAATATCAATACGCGATCAACAGTTTTATATAACCGATCCAAGATTATTGGCAATTCATGTAAATGCGTAATAATATTCTAAAATCATTTGTATTAAAGGAAATGTATTAGCAGTGTAAACGATTAAAAACGTGAATTATATTTTTGAAGTCCGGCGCATATCAGTGTATGTATGTTGTATATACAGTCAGGTCAATATAAAATATTGAAAAAAAAGTCATAGGGAAAGGGGGGGAATTAATTCCCCTCGTCCGTCCCACCGTTTGACCTCCACTGAATACGGTAAATTATAATGTACGGAATAGACGATTTGTGATAAACGTGGTTGAAAAACTGTCGTTATTGTTGTCTGTACTGTATGCTATTTTTAAAAATATATTAATAAGTGGCTAAATGGAAAAAAAATACCCGAGCGATAAATGATCATAGTGCAACTCGCAAAATATTAATATGAAAAAAAACAGCATGTCATCGAAAATGTCCCCTTGAGTAAGCGTCCGTTTCTTGTTTGCAATCGCTATGTATAATACGTTATTTGCATGAATAAAAATCTACAAATAAAAAACAAAACGCAAAACAGGTTTTTTGGAGGGTATTTAGTTTTATGTTAGCCCATATCCAATTCCATATTATCACGTACCTACGCTATATACTCCTGTGTCTATATTATTTTTGACCCCCGTGACGTCATGTAAACGCATAATTTTTATGCGAATAAAAATAAAAATAATAATAATAAGTACAACGAAAAGAAATCGATCGCTACGTATCGCCTGTTCCCCATCTATTTAACGGTACAAAAAAAAATATACTCAAGGTTGGGTTATATGTGTACGTCTTTCTTTGTATACAGTTACATATGCCCAACAACTGTTAGAAAATAAAATAAAAACCGTCGGTCGTGCAAAATGATTATGGACCGTGCGAAAACGTTCCGTGACGTTAGAATCCAATTTGGCTAATAACCGGCAAATCACAAGGCCCCGCGTCCGGCGGCGATCATTTGCATAATAGCTATAGCTATTGCTCTATACACACTGGACCCCCTACCTCTCCTCTCCGGCAAACAGTGAACATAGACGTGTTATTTTTTTGAAAAACGACCGTTTGTACAACCACGTGCGAATGTTACCTATATATAATAATCGTCCACAACACTACTATATAATATCACTGTGAATTACTATATAAATATAAAACATTATATATTAAATTTATGTGATAAAAAATTATCAAGTATATACCTAATGTGCAGTGTACATTATAGTAAAAATCGCACTTTAGATTTAATAAGTCTTTATAAACAACACTCTCGAGATGTCATCGATTCGTCGGTTTAGCAAAAAATTGGTAAGTAATTATTATACAGGTATACCTACGTGATTACTTAAAATGTTCACATCGAAAACACAAACACACGCACGTACTCGTTTATATTATATAGACTTATGCACACCAAAATAAATAAATAATTATAGTGTTATAATAGGACCGTAACTAATCAAGTGGTTTTTTAAATTTTACTTTATATACGAGGTCTAGCGAGAGACATGTAGATAATGAATCGAGTGTGCGACAGAGAAAAGGTGAGAGAGACGGAAATATACGAAGAGAGAGGTCAGACACAATGTCAACAACGCCTGATAAATTCGACCTAATCTATGGACGCTGCAAAACAACGGTTGACCTAAAATCGAGACGTCGAACAAATTTTCGTGTGTAATAATAATTTGTAAACGTACCGTTCCTGAACGCTCTTGGCCACCGAGTATATATGAGGCGACGTATGGAAAGTGAAATTTAGATATTGAGAAGAATTCGACGGCGAAAAAGTGGTTGGCGGCCACTTGCACTTGCACGATCACGAACACGGAGTTAATAAAAAAAAATTAATAACGAAAAAAAAAATTATATCCGAACTGGCTTAATATAATATGTAGAGTTAAAATAATCACGAACACAAACGAACGCACACTGCGGATGAATAATAACGACAATAACGATGATAAAATGAATTATAGTAAAATAGAAAAATTGGTTTTATGTATTTAAAATAATAATAATATTATTATCAATTAATAATGCAATGATTAAAACGACGTCGGAATCGAAAAACGGAACGAGTCAAAATAAAAATAAATTATCAAACCGATTGGTAATAAATTTATTTCGAAGTCGTTGCGACCGCCCGTTGGTGCATCCGAGCACAGTGCATCTGAATGCAGGAGGACCGCTCATTTAGGTTGGTCGGGCCGTCGTCCTTGGAGAACACGAAATGTGCAACATGCATTAGGCTGTCGAAAAACTGCATTTCGCCGTCGCCGCGCCCGGCGCGCACACACGCACACCCGCCCACCCCCACCCGGGTCGGCAGCGTCAACGGGCAAGAGAAGGGAATCACGAAGACGTCCGATGCACGGCCGGCGCCGAAGACGGCCGAACCGCTCTCGTCGTGCGGGGAGCGGTGGGGAATCGGCAGCACCCCCGGCCCGCCGGTCTTTTTTGTCTCACGCCCCGCCCCGCCGCCGGCCCACGGTGCATTTCCTATATAGCCCCGCCGACCCCACCCCGAGAGCCGGTGCCACCGACAGCGTCGTCGCCGCCGCTACCACCACCGCCGACACCATATAATACACAACACTACTATACACTGCCGCCGCTACCTCCTCGGCCGCGTCGCGCGCGCCTACCCTCGGCCTACTCGGATTGACCAGTGTGCGTGCGCGGTCTTTTTGTTTTTGTTTTTTTTTTTTTTTTACTTTTTTATTCTCTCTAGTGCGCCTAAAAAATAAAACGAAAACGCCGAATGGAAATAATCGATTTTCGCTTGCCGAAACGCGCCACCGCAGCCGTCCCGACATATCCGGTGGTTGGTCGCCGTTGCGCATAATACCTACCTATAATGTATACCTATAAAAATATTATAAGAAGTATAATAAAGATTATAACATGTCATACAAGTATAATAATATCCTAGCGAAAACGCACGTTAACGCAAACGTTGTTGAGGCAGGTCGTCGTACAACAACGCTGCTGCACGCGCGCTGCGCACAAACTGCACTATAATATACGCATAGTAATGCATAATACAATATCTTCGCACCGGGTGGTGGTCGGGGGACGGTAGGGGACGCGATTCTATACCGGATGTCGATTTCATTGTATACGCTGCAGTGTAATGTGCACGTATATACTCACCGATGATTAGCACCATGTTGTGGGACCACCGGCGCAAGTGTTTCCGGACGGCTTGTCGGTCGTGTGCGGCGACCGCGGGGCACGGGCCGCATCCGACGGCCGTGCGGCGTTGCAACTGCATCGCGTCCACGCGGCGGGCTCGACCGCTGCACCGCGCCAATGCACCACGATCGGCGTGTTGCGGTGCTGCACCGTGTATAGGTGTATGATATATTGTGTACCGGAGTATATACGGTGTGTGATGTTATACGTGCGCACCACGCACCAGGCGGCGGCGGGCGTTGTGAACGCGCGTTGTGGTACACGCGCACTGGTGTCGCACGCGCGCGCGCGTTCGCGTATATCAATCGGCGGGACGGGACCTCGCGCGTACACGGCAAGCACACGGAGGCAACGGGCGCGAATCGCGGTGACGACGGCGACGACGACGACGACGACGACGACAACGACGGTACGCGCGCACAGCGGACGGTCGCGTAGTATATTACAACACCGCGCGGCAGTGATCCGGTGTGTGCATATACATGCGGGCGATTGTTGGCGTGTGTGCGAATGTTGACGTGTGTGTGTGTGTGTGTGTGTGTCTGTGTGTGCCAATGTTGACGTGTGTGTATGTGCATACGTATAAGTATGTGTGTGTGTGTGTGTGTGTTTCGCCGGACGCGTTCTTCAACGGTGACGTCACGAGTCTGTGGACCGGCCGAGGCGGGCGGGGACGTCGTGATGCAACACGTAGTTGCATTCGTTCCCCACCAGTATATAATACACAATATATGTGTAAATGTATATATGTATATATATATATATTCGCATTGCAAGCGTATACATGTATAAACTGCACGCGGAGTGTACGTAGAACGGGTCTGTCAGTAAGAGGTGGGGAGGAGGCGCCCCCGCCGGCCTCGGTCGACTTCCGCTTTTTTCCGTTCCCTTCTCGTCGTATATACGACCGAAATTTTTTTTTTTGTTATAATCACTTAGCAACCGAAAAAAAAAGGGGAAGATAATCAATACTTCGGGTCTAGCCGGGCCACGCCAAAATACTATATACCGTCGTCTCGTGCACGACCGTTTTTTTTTTTTAAACTTATTTCACACACGCGCGCACGAGGCCGTTTTTTATCGACTCGACGGCGGCGGCCCGTACACGGTGGTAGCATCGGTAGGAGAGCGTGGAGGTCTGTGCGATGATGCACTCGAGGGAAAAACGAATGTACATAATATATACGCAAAAACGAATCCCCGAAACGCATCGCGTCTTGTGCATGTCACCACCCACCATATAAATTACATACCGTACACTTGAATAGGTATATACGCATTTCACATGAATTAACATGAATATATATAATTTTTATTATGCATATACTTCGTTCCGGCTGAAGTTGCAATATACACGGTACACAATATTTTAAATCGTGTTTATTTTGTGTATTAACATACGGTTAATAGACCATCATGTACAACAGACGTTCCTATATAATATAGACTCAGGCTGCATGGATACACGTTTTATACCGAAAATCTCTTGTGAAAAAGGTGAAAATCCATACACGCATATATATACTCGTATATATATATATGCGTAATACTATAATAAATAAATATACTATATTTATATATATGCGTATATGGATTTTAGATTATATATGATATATGATATATATTAGATTATATATATATAGATTATCATATTATATATGTTGTAGGAAAAACACCTAGGTCACAGGTGCGTCTGTTTGAAGAGGTCGGCAGCAGCGACGTGAAATACGCGTGTATAATAGGCGCAGCAAAGGAAAAGCAACGTGTCACATATATATATATATATCCTTACTTCCCCCTGCACTACCATGTGTATAATAGCCTGACCGAGTAAGGAGTGCGATGGGGTGTGATTCTGCAGACTGCAGATCGCTATAACGATTCTCATTTTTTTTTCTATCCGTGCAGGGCATGCAGTTTTCACGAATCAGCCGAAAACGGTCCCTCTCGTAAAAAATTTCCATTTTTTATTTTTTTTATTCCTCGTCTGCCTGACACAACCCTCCTCTCTCTCGCAATATATATATATATATATATATATATGTATTATATTATATACATCGTCCCTTTTCCCCGAAATGATGTATATACCATACATATAAATATATATGTATGTATACGAGGTTTTTTTTCAGATATTGTTCTGAAGGGTCACGGTGCTCTGGTGTTGGCGGTGGTATAGTGCGGAGGTGGTGGTAACGGCGGCAGCGGCGACGATGACTGGAGGAGTAGGAGTGTTGCACATTATATATACTGTGCACTTTATGTATATTGTATACTATAACTACTACTACTACGTATATAGGCTCTATATACCAACACGCACATAATATATAAGTATATATGTGTATGTATAAATGTATATACGACAGGGTTGTGCGCCGCGTGGTTGCCGAATTTAGCTGGGCTTTTCTTTGTCGTCTCGCACACTGCAAGCCCCGCGCGCGCAACCACCGCCGCCGCCGCCGCTGCATGCCACCGTCCCGCCGTCTGCCGTTGCTGCCGCCGTCTGGTGCCGATAGCGGGTGGCGGCGGCGGCGTAGGCCCACGTCGATAAAATTCCCGGCGAATTTGCATCTTCTCTCGCCGTCGCCGTCGCCGCCGCCGCCCCCGAAACGTTCCGTGTGGCCGTGGCGGCGGTGAAGGGTTGAGCGGCGGCGACGACGGATGTGCATAGTGGGCGCAGGCGGCGTCCGTGGTGCGGCGGGTAGCGGCGGCGTCCGGTGTGTAACCGAAAAAAATGCCGCCACCACCGCCGCCGCCGCCAACGAAAATTAAACGGCCGCCGCGAAAAAAGAATTTCGTTGATCGATCGCCGCCGCGGCCGCCTACTCCCCCCAACGGCGTTATCGGCGCGTCTGGTCTCTTTTATAAGCGTGCAGGCCTTGGTGCATGTACAGGGCGAAACAGATGCACTATATATACCGATCGAGTTTATTTTTAATTTTTCCTCCGAGCCCGCTTGTTTTATTGTTATAATATAATATGCGCGAAAACCGCATACTCGTATTTATTGGACAAATAACAATCGCGTTATACTACGTGCGTATTATATTATTAATATTCCGTAATTATTAGTGGTTTACACAATGCCACAATATGCTGTAAATTATATAAGTATATATTCTATGTAATATTCACATACACACACACACACACACACACACACACACACACCACACAGACACACGTAGTTGAATTTTTTTCTTCTCATCTTGATATCTATTAATAATATTATGTTAATACAACATATACGATCCCTAGCTGCGCAGTTGTTCTTTCTCTTTCTCTTTATACTCTGCGTATTTTTGGCGTGATAAGATTATAGTGTACCGAAAATTTTAATATTGAAACACAAACTGTACCCGCGGATACAAGTGAATTGTATTTGATAAAAACATTAATTGTCACATGCAATAAGTATTTAGACAAGTTATATTTAGAACAACTGATGTGAAACGCATTTTCCAACATTATATTAATTTAAGAGAATAATAGGGACTTCTAAAATCATTTACCATGGAAATTTTGATTTATAAAACAATTTCACGTTCATTAAGCGAAAATACAAATGTAGTGCACCTATATACCTATAAATGTAGGTAACTATAGTGTCACAAGGCACCTCCTTCTTCCATGTCATCATGCTTTGTGCATATTATAAATACATCAAAATTACCTATTATAAAAAAAACTACAGATTGTATATTTTATGTTTTTTAATAAGAAAAAAAATGTTTCCATTACAATTTTATAATATCTATTATATATAAAGGTATAAATTGGAGTTCAACTCAATAATAACTTTCCATTTAATCAGATTAAAGAGAATTGGTTAACTTTATTGATTGCATAATATTATTTACGATTTAAAATGAAATCAGAGTAATAGTTAAAAATAATTTTGTTTACATGTCAGACGTCAGGTGTAGACGTGGAATAACAACTAAATTATAATCATTTTGAATAAGAAATTAACAATTTATGCTTCATATTGCAAAAATATGTTTTCTATAGGAAATTTATTTTGATACCAATTTTATGATTTAAGTTCGGTCGATGCGATACAAAAAAATTATAAATTCTTTGTAGTTAGTAATACACAGTATTGCAATAAAGTATTTTTGACATGTTTTTAATAGATTTATTTCTAAGAGTTGATAAGGGCGTTAAATATAAATATATATATATATGTATATGCATCGGATCAAACCTGCACTGAAGCCAAATATATACTGAATGTACTTTTAATTAGTTTTAAATATTCGAAGAAAGTTTTCTATATTCGCGCTTATATATACAAGATCTGGCAGCTCTGTATTTTTAAACTTGTCGACGGTACAATGTAATAATTATTATTGTATCAGCTATAAAGCTTAAAACCATATGAAATCATGTATGCGATGCAGGTTTTATCATTGCGTAAATCGTCGGGGACAGCACTAAACAACTTTATTTACATAATGACATATGTATAATCATCAATGTATAAAATAAAATTAATAATATTATTTTATTTGTTTAATATAGTTACTTAAAAGTTCCATGACGAATGTTTGATGACGACAAGTGGAAATCTTTATCCGAGTACAATGGAAAAAAGTTTTAATAACTCTACTAAATCGCTTTCTTATATAGATAAAACGAAAACAGGTGGAAATAAAATATGAGGCGTATTCTGGTCATATATTATATATATATATTATATAGCGGTATTTATGTTAGTAAGTTGTGTTTGAGACGTTTGAGTTGTTTGAGGTATTCAATATGTTGTCGAAAGACTTTTTTAAAGATCGTCGTGTTGATTAAAAAATACGTACACCGCAAATCAAAAGTCAATATCGAGATGTGATAAGGTTTTATTTACAATAAATACATATTCAATGGAAGAAATTTAAAATTTTTTTCCAATACCTAACATACTAATATAAGTTATACGTTATAAACATTATAAAATGGTCAATATCATCCATGAAACTTCACCTATCACCAAACGAACCAAAAATAGTCACATTCAAGTTGGCATTTGTAAAACTAAACGCGTTTCTGACACCAACTATTTACCATGAATTACCAATACCGTGAATCTCCCATCACTGATTGTTAATATGGTTTATATTTAAGCTGACTTAACTGAAATCGGAGTATAAAAATTAAAAAATTATACTTTTATAGGGGAAAACATAAAATCAATGTTAAAAAGCAGTTTTTACATAGGTAGTAAAATCAAATATAACTAACTGACCGAGTGTTGTAATAGATACTTGTATCGCATTTCACTCATTTGTACATAATAAGTGTATTATTAGTTTAAATTTGAATACAGAAATTCAGAAATTTTTGTGTTAAAAAAAGCAATTCCAAAAAATTTGGTTTACCCAAAAATTAATATAAGTATATTATATATTTATTATATATACGAATACTTTGTTCAAATATCGGATGCTTACTCTTTCGCTGCAGGAGTTTTTGTTGAATTTTTTTGTTTGCATCTGCAGTCTCGGAATAATTAAAAAATTAATAAAAAAAAGTCTTTACATTACAATTGGTGTGCTGTTTTCAAACTACAGGGGTTCTGAATAAAACTTTTTGAGATTTTTTTACTCCCCCAAAACGTATAATTAAAAAAAACTCATCTTATAGAAAAATCAATAAAACTCCGTACTAAGCTTTTAAAACATATATGGAGGCACATTTATTATAAGTTTATAAGTTTATTTTATATATTAATATCTAAAACATAGTTGACAGGTTATTAAAAGAATGAGCAACATTGTATACATGACAAAACGATTAGTCTTTACATTTATTAATTATTAATAATAGCTATTCCATTGGTTTGAATTTGATTGATTCACGAAATTAAAAATGTTAAAATCACTAAAAACCATCGTTATGATTCATGGTATTATAGTGATAATATATCTATCCTTTATGTTAATATTGATGTACTCCACGAAAGTATATAATAAAATATTATATGAAAATGTTTTGTTAATTTATAAGTATATATTATTGCAATATTCGTTAATTCTTTATGTTTCACAAAATCCATTAATATGAGATAATTCACACGTATATTATAAAGTAATATACATTAATCATTATAAATGTATGTACCTATTTATCCATTACCAAATCAATTCAAGTAAATGTAAAATAAAAAAATATATATATCTGTTATGCATGTACAACTAGTTTGTTGATTTTTTTGTACAATTTTAAAACGGTTCATAAACGTAAAAACAACAATTATGTTAGTAGTAGTCAAGTATATTATAGTTTTATATTATAGGAGGTTAAATATAAAATGCAAAGTTGTAATAAAAACCACGCGAAAAACAAGAGTATATATTATATTATTATGTATATATGTATGGTTAAAAATCCAACAACATGACACGTGCCAAAATAAATTATCACATACACAAAATGCAAGAGCGTATATATATAATATATATATTAAATAGTTCGTTGAAATTGAAAACTAAAAAAATTAATTTCATGTCATGGTGCATGAGATATATATATGTGTGTGTGTGTGTGTGTGTGTGTATGTGTATGTGTATTTGGTTTGTTTTTTATATAGGTACAAACAAAATGCATTATATTAGAATAATTATTAATCATTGATGAAATGTATATTTACCGATGTACAATATTCATAATATATGTTTATTTGTGTTCCCTTAGATTGCACACGCCATTAAGTATACAGTACAGTTCATTGCGATTTCAGTACAAAACAGGATACTTTAAAAAAGAAATTACATGCCGTAATGTTGGTATACTTACATACGATGTACAAATAGTATAATATTCAAAATGGTTTGGAATATTTTTTTTGTTCCAATAGAGTAAAATACCCTATATTTTATGTGTATGAACGCCCGTAAAGTTTTTTACAACAATGATGTAAATTTTAACCGCAAACTCGTTTTTATTTCGTAGCATTTATAAAATGTATTGCAAGTTAAACATGGGGCTCGATTTCTTTTGATATTTAGGATACGCTGAGTGGTCGAGACCTATAAGTGCGAGAGGGAGGAGGGTAAAAGTGCATTTGCTGGTTCTCCCGTTGAAATTCGATTTTTTCCAATTATACATACCCTGTCGAGATTCAATTCACTGTAAACCTTTTTGAAAACCGACATCAAATGACTCTTCCTCTTGACATAATTGTACAAAAGGTCCGATTCGTAATTAGACACCATTTTCTTGTATGAACACTGCAATTAAATTCTAGTCTCTAATGACCCGTATATTTTTAATTAATTAATTGTGATTTTAAAGAATAATGCGGACCGTGCGTGGTTATAGATATCTGGGTGTGTATATTATTTTATTACGCGTAGACGAAGAAACAAAAACGGCATTATTATTATACATAAACGTAAATTTAGTGTTTGTTTCTCTTCGCACACACACACACACACACACACACACGTTCTTATGCAATTTATTATACGTGCACTGTGACCGTCAGATTTTATGTTTAATACATATACATGTGTATAATATGCATATATTGTTGCCACGTTAAATCACAGTATACTATATTACTGTATTATATTATTGTACAGTGCACTGCAGTAGTGTACCCTATATATGGTATATAACGATGACGACAACCGCTGTCTGATTTTAATTGATGCTACATAAGGGTATATTATGTACAATATGTGGAATAATAATTTAAGTTTATTTATCAGAGTGTGAAAAAAAAATTAATTCCAAATCATTACAATCTATTTCATCTCCGTAGATTGCGAGTTGATGGACAAATACATCACGAGGGGTGGTTTCGCACCGCACTATTATACTGCGATTAAACGTACATTTATTTACAGTGCACGCATTTAATCAATGATACACTAGTAGTCACCGTGATAATAATGGCATGAAAAAGATCAAAAGAATTGCGGTAATGTGGTACATACACTCACTTTATATGTTTAAACGAATACAAATTATATCAACACTATATAATATTTTACGTAACCCTTCGTATTGTTATTGTAGCGCAATTCATTTCTCCCAGTCTTTTGGTCTACATATTTTTTTCTCACTCAGCGCATATCGGTTTAATATAAACATACACTCACCAACTCATATACATACTGCACCTACAACACGCATCTGAGCGCGTTGCGAAGTGCATCGAATCGTTTCTTATAAAAGTGTGCGGAATAATTATTTTATATGCACGTGTAGCATGATATTATATATATATATATATATATATTGTCTAATGAAGTGTTCAACAAAATAGTGAAATGAAAACAAATTGCATTTATACGGATCGTTTAAGCAAGCGAACTATACAGGGTGTAGGTATAATGTATAGTAAATAGTAGTGCGGTGCATATTAATTAAAGATGTATATACAATTGTGTAAAATCTAAAAACTAAATAGTATCGATGACATTTTATGTAACGTGAATTGTGCGGTAATCGAAGATCGATCACTAACTAATATTATAATATCGATATTTGAACTTATTAAAATCAAATTCACTTACTATGTATACGGATCCGCTTCGTTGAAAATCATAAAATCACGAAAAAATGATACGGTTGTATCAAATTGTATTGTTCAACAACGAAGAATATTATGATGTGGTCCTTTAAAGCGTTGAATTCGTGTACGTATTTGACCGCAACAATAACAAACTGTGCACTTCAGTTTTACATCGCGACGTAAGAAAAAAGACGAACCCGTCGAATGAACGAAAAGAAAATGAGATCACCGGTATAACAAGCAGCTGATTATCGTCCGCGATAAATCGTCTTATCTTCAACTTATTAAATTTATTTACGTATGTATATATTATTCATTTAATCGGTAAAATATTATGTTTTCAAAAACATTAACCGTATAATATTATAACGAAATTTTCCCTTAACTATAACTTTCTTAACTTAATTGATTTAGTCGTTAAAATAGGTTAAGTATATGATGTTATTGTATTATGTTATATAAACACCTTTGTACGTGTACAATTAATTTTTTTATTGTTACCTCTTGTTGTAGTCCGTTCACATAAAACATTTGATAAGCAGAACTGCCTTCTTATCGATTTCAGTTAGAGTGTATACTAATTACTAATTATTATGAGTCAATTACTTGATAAATGAAAATATGAATTCTCTCGATAACAAGAATCGGCCAGTGGGGTCACCAAGGTGTGCAAAACAATATTATATCCATGTATAATTTGGCCGGTCAGCCGCCAGCAGGATGAACTTAATATTATTATGAAGATTTAGAGTTTAGACACTATAGCGAACACATGGCTCTTATTTGGCATCACACTATTATCAGTCATTACTCATTAGTCATTCACAGAGGCGTGAGCATACTTGATATGAACCTATAGGTATACATTATCAACGTTATTGTCAGTTAAACTGATCGCATACACCAACATTTTATCACAAATAAACATATAATAATACGCGATGGTATAAATAATAGTGTTATAAACTAATATTATAACAATGTTATAAGTAGGGATGAGTGGATTTCAATATAAACTGCATTTTTATCTGAATTCCCTAATGCAATGCTTCCAAAATGCATAATATTCGTTTCATATATAAAAGAATTAAAAAGTGGTAATTTTATTTTGCATCTCTTTACATTTTTAGAACTTTGTTTATTTTTAGAGCATTTTTGAAATTTTTACTACTGTTTTAGGTTTTTAAGACATTTTTCTAATTTTTACATACTCCATAATGTAATCAGATTTGTTTTGGTTTCCTCCTAAAGAGATAGAATAGATAACAGTAATATACTAATATCGAAATATCCGTTCAAAAACAATTTAATACTGTAATACCTAATTGAAAAATATTTCTTATATTGGAAAGATATAAATTCTATAAAATAATCCTATAAATCTAACTTCTCGAAGTAATATAATATCTGAAGATCAATAGTCATTACTTTATTAAAAATGTATGTAATAAAATAAGTTTTTTTTTCAATATTTAAAATATTTTTGGGTAATTTTTTTAAGGAATTTTTAACTTTTTTTTAAAAAATATGAGCGCTTAAAATTGTATTTATTTAAAGCATTTATATCTGTTCCTTGATTACAATAGTTTAGCCTTTTTAATAGTATTTTTTTACTATAGATTTGGAAAGGAAGGGTGGGAGATCGGGAATGGGACCATAGTATAAAGCTTTGAGAAGGATCACGGGGGCTTATTTCTATAGATTTCACGGTAAAAATATTGCACAGCTGCATGATGGTGGACAGTGTTCGACATGACGACATATTCATGTTATTTCTATGCGAATAATTTAACAACTTAAAACTGTTTTTAAATGAAAAATAACAAATTATACCCGATATAGTTATTTTGGAAACGTAAGTATATAATATTGTTTTTTAAGGCGATTGGAACTAGAAAAGAAGCAATATATATCTTACGTGATTACGAGAAAACTATAGTTATAACAATTAAATAATAATGTTACCTATATATCTATGCAATAGATTTGTAATAACCACGGTACAGTTATAATATGAATCATTTTTGTAAGGAAAGTACGGAGTCCGACGAACATTATACATTATTATACCGAATTCCTTCATCGCACTATACACTTTCAATACACATATACAATGAAAAAATACGATAAAATTTGATTAAATATTCAGTCGTAGCTATATACAGTAATATACAAACTGTATAATCCAGATTCAAGATCGCGTGCTTATTATATAGCTTTCAAGTGAAGTAACTTAGTTCATTTCGGTTTTAATATAAAATAAAATAAGTATGGATTTTTTAAATATAGATATATACCTATACTGCTGAAATTAGTTAAAAACTTTGTAATTGGTCTAGTTTTTTTTTTTTCTGAGGAAGTAATTATTACGATTTTTGATTTACAAGTGAGTATACATTACGTTAGCTATAAAATCAAGTACGATTAGTATTGGCAATTATTAATAATTTTTGGGTGAATTATCTGCGCATCAGTTAAGATTTTAAAAGTTTAAATCATTCATAAAAGCCTAGCCAATAAGTCACCTTTGAACACCGACACAGCCGTCTTATTTGAAAGCAACCATGTAGTATACGATCTCAAGCATAATATTATACTAACGACGTTTCAGTGTTTCATGAATGTCTTTTTCGATATCCTTCTACGGGGCTAATGCTTAATATGGTATGTAAGTGTAAGTGTGTGTGTGTGTGTGTGTGCATAGGGCAGATTCATTAATTACGACGAATCGTGAACTGTTATATATTTAAGATAGATATGTATATATAATGCGATAACGCATCCGTCGGACCCCCAGGTGTATTGAACGCATGAACGTGCACGAACTTTATCTGCAGGTCATGACGATAATTCTTATAAAAATATTATACACAATATGCCGAGTGGTGAGTACAAGTACGACATACATGTAGGTATGTACACAGTATAAATATTATACACATATACATACAATAATACATACCGGTAGTTAGACCTATAGAGTTGGGCATATACCTACTGCAAGTAGCTGTTAAGGTACATCATACGTATAATATATCTCATTTAATTATAGTTCTACTCCCACTATACATATTATGGCATGGCCCTTAGGCAACACACAATACGAACTCTCTTTATCAATTCAAAATATGTATATATAAATTACGTAAATACTCACACATATACGTATATATATATATATATATGTATATATATATATATATATGTATATATATATATATATATGTATATTCAATGCGTTTATGCATTATAATATTTACTCCCGCATCTTATCACTTTACATACATTCGTGAATACCATTATTGGATTATTTGGTCTTTTTTTTTCAAGTACCTACCATGATTCCACAACGGTTTATATATTATGCATTATTTAAAATAATTTAAGGAGGATATAATACGTGACATGTATGTATATGTATACGTGTATGTAGCAGGCGTAGAGACTGTCACCGCGATAACCACTGCAAAGATGAGAGAAAGTGCATAATATAATTGGTCAGACAATGCGCGTGTATACAGGGTGGGCCATCGTGTGTTTTGCCCGTATCGGTATCTAGCGAGTTGCCTACATGTAGCATGGATATTCCAATATAGACGCTCGTGGTTTCACTCACGAATTATCTATTAAAATACCTTTAGTCATCGACCGCATCTTTACTTGATTACTTTATTTTAATATTACAATGCAATACTATACCTATATGGCTATACGTTATATTGAACAGAGTTCATACGAAATATAATACATCGAAGCAGTCGAACAGCTGTCACGGTGAAAAAAAAATCGTTTCGTTTCGTGTCCAGGAAACGTGTGCCAGGTGTCTAATTATTACGTTTATATTTTATACACTAAAATAATGCGCACTGCAATGGCTCCGTTCGTATAAAAAGACGATTCTCTCACTGTTATGTACATGACGCGTTACAATATGTCGTTATACGCAATAATTGAAATGTTATATTCATATTTCGTTCGCAGTAAATTGGGCCAATTAAAAATGTTCTATTCATATATATATATAGGTACGTGTAACAGTGTATATATGTAGAGCTCAGTAAATGTTTGGAAATAATATTTGTTATGTCAAGCGCATATACACCTACGATTATTTGTATAATAAATTATCGATTCATAATATTTATCTTGTTAAACTTATAATAGACTGGTTAATGTGCGTAGGTATACCTACGCGTCGCATCAAAGCCACTCGAATCGTCAGTTTTTCGTTCAATTTGTACATAATGATATCTGATGAACGATTGTATATTTGTATATAATATTTACATGCGCTCGCGCGACTAATGCCATGTGTGAGTAAGAGAGAGAACACTTATTTACGCCAACCTTGGTCCTCGTCGCGCCATGTGGGAATGTAAAACAATAATTTTGCTTAGATAACCTTAAAATGTAGGTATAATATGTACGTGACGGGCGCGTGGTGCCGACAAAGGCGCTTTGCGGTTTGGGAAAAATCGCTTTCGAATACAGAAGAATTGTTTTTGAGTGAAAAAAAAAACCATCGATAAAGCATAAAATAACGGACCAAACGCCTACGATTATAATATACTACTATTTATATATATATTTTTTTATCCGATTTGGATTTGTCATGTTATTATAATATACACTCGTCAACACCGCGGTGAATTTCACTTTAATCCCTAGATTTTCTTTACACTGTGTATAGGTACGTCTGAATGCCATATATAGACATTTTTCGTGGCATCCAAGACGCATTTTCATGAAAAATATGATATAATATGTGTAGTTAAATTTTGTCAACTTAGATTACCGTAAATTTTTAAGAAACCAAAATGGTTCAAACCAATATATAATCTAGACTGCGGCGTATTAATTTATACTAGTATACATGGTCTTTATCAGTATACGCGTCAATGCGTCATATACAATATACTGATTATAATTTATGAATTTAAAATAATCTTATTGTAGACTTTGTTTTTAATTTAAACACTGATTCTAATCTGGTAAGATAATACAAAAAGTGTTTGCGATGATTAGAGTTTACCTTGAATTATAACAACTTGCACTTATATAATATCAAAAACATCCTAAAACACTCGAAATTTAATCTAAAATTTAACTTTTAGATTCATAATACATTATACAATATAGAAACACATTTTCAGCCTGGGTAGACAACTATATGTAGTTACCATATTATAGAATATAATTTTTGGTATTAAAAAATGTAAAACTCGTCAACATCCGGAGTCCAATATTGTAATATATTGTAAAAAGCCTTTATAAATATTATTATATATACTACATGTACATACTATCCAGATTCAAGTATATATGTATAGGCCGCCACACGAGTCTAAACTCAGTGAGGCCTAGTAATCTTTACGGATATTTAAAAAAAAATAAATAAAAATTAGTGTTGAATTTTTTCTAGTTCAACATCCTATTAGAGTATTATAATAACATTAAACAAAACCCGACGAAATATTAAATGTTTGTCATCAGAACAATCAGTGATTCAATAGAATTGTGTAATAAAAACCAATAATCATATAAAAGTACAGGATGTTAAATAGACCGTTTTGTGTACACTGCTGCAGCAGTGACATTAAAATTTGATGCTTGCGATATTTTAAAATTTAATAATGTATTTTCTTTGCCAATTGGATTCATTAGATTATATTGTTATATTGCATACGTTCGATGTGCCTCCCGAAGACTCTTTCCTGCTGCAATCACGGTATCGGAACCAATACCTTTATAATATATATTGTATACTCGAACACAACATTGGTCGTAGTCATAATCGGTGCTTAGATTGAATATTCAATGAAATAGAAACGAACAAAAATAAATAAATAAATACCATTATTATTCATATAATGCGACTCATTTTTATACGACAGCGGCACGTGTGCGCACATCCGTTATACATTTATACAGTAATTATAATAAACATAACATGTTGTATTATCTATATTGTTCCGAAAAAAGCATTCAAAATCAAACCGCAATATTATGCACCGAGGGTCATGTTCGAGGATATCAATAATTGCATATTAACAATATTGAAATGCATATTGTCTTTTTGAATTAAAATTTTCATTTGTGCGGTATACTTACCATACATTAATATGTGTATTATGTTGTATAAATTTGCAGCTGCATGTGTATGTGTACAGTATGATCGTTATACTTACGTCACGAACACGCAGATATTTAGTAGGCGTACTTGTGCATATTATACGTGTTATACGTAGTTGTGTTCCCATAGGGTATGCTACACATATGCTATATATTCTCAACATTATTTTGAAAACTCACAAAATACTACGCATAATATACTTTCGAGCAGATTGTGGAGAAAAATAAATATTAAATAATAATATTATAACAATTGATTGAACTGCAATTGTTTAAATTTTGAACTATTTTTGTAATGGATATATTTTTTCCTTCATATATATAATCACTAATCAGTTTATTATTATTTAACATTTTTTGTTAATATTTACATATTTTATATATATGTTAAAAAACAAAATACTTGAGATAATATTTAGAATATCATATATCTCATATATTATATACCTATTATTTATATAATGTAAACAAGTTTGATGGGAACATAACAGGTTATATATCTTTTAAAAATTACGTTGATTTTTAAAATATCATCTGAGAGGGTTGTATTTACCACGTGCATCATTACCTATTTTTAAATGAATATAATATTACAGTTTGCTGCACCGTACAATTAGTGTACAACTATATTATCATAATACAACGAGTATAAAACTTTACCTCCTCATCGTATGTAATAAAAAAATTTCAATATTCGAAAGTTAATTATTATCATGTAAGATGTACACGGTATATCTACCTATATGAAACTTAATTAAAATTATCAAATATTTCATGTAGTGATATAGTTAGGCTTAAAAGTACACGTTAAGACCATGTGTGCAAAACACAACGAAGAAAGTCCAATTTCAATTAAACCGTTCGAACATATTAGGTTAGAGGTGACGGTTTGATGTAAACAAGTCGTATAATAATTGTTCATAATATAGGCGATATATTAGCCAATGCCGAACCGCGTGAATATATTAAGTTTCAAGGACGTTTTTCGGAATTGTTTTAACGGTTCGATTATTTTGTTATTTTCGCCAAACCGTCACGACCCATATCAGTGTACAGTCATTTATTACCTATTTATTTATTTTCGACAGTTGGAAAAGGCCTCGGTCTAATGTGTCAATTGGTACACGCATGCAGCTGCAGTACTCCCATATATTTCCATATTTATACGGAGGGTTATCGAACCGCCATACCGCCGAGATAAAATCATTTTATTATGGTCTACGTGTCCACAGTAATTTTTTTATTTTTTATCAGAGTGCATAATTTTTATCGACACTTATTAGGGCCCCGCAGTGTATAAAATATTATAGTGTAGTCTCGGTTTTGCACAATATTATTATTATCTCGCGCTGTTGTATAATAAATGTATTATAATGTATTATATATGCGGTATACACTACTGCATATAATATACGAGCGCGCGTAAACACAATGTTTTTATTTTTATTATTATATTTTTTTTTTCGGTACATAAATCGTGATCTTAAAAAACCCTCGTGTATATATGAGAATGTGCACCGGTTTTTTACGAGCCCGTGCAGATGGTATTTCGGGTAGTATGAATTGGCGGAGTTCGCGCAACCGAACGCACATGAAGTAAGGTCAGGTCGGGCGGGAACAAACCGGTCGTTCCGCAGAGCCGTTTTGCCCGATGCAATTTATGTATTTATTGCTTTGGGTTTTTTTTTTTTCTTTTACTTTTTTTTTTTTTTGTTGTTGAAGATGCAAGCACACACGCAGACGACATTAGTCGAAAACGCATGTACGCTGTGTGCGAATGTGTTTTTTGTACCAAAGACCACATTCCGGTTTATTTTTTTAGCAGCACAAGACCCAGACCTACGCCAAAATCCAAACCAGTTTTGACCTTGGTCATTGGCTGCCTATATAATAATTTCTCTCTCTCTCTCTCTCTCTCTCTCGTTATTTTGGTCTGTGTTCTGTATTTTGTTTCTCTCTCTTGCACACACTCTCTCTCTCTTTCTCTCATACACACACACACACACACATTTACTCTCTTTACAACCAGAAACCGATAAAAATATTGCAAAAATCATACACTTTCTTGCTTCCCTACACACACACACATCGTTGTCGGCGACGGGGACCTTGAACCGGCCGGCATCACTGACTTCGTGCTGTCGGACCGAATTATTTTTGCGATTTTACGCGCATAAACCGTCTTCCACGCATAAGTGTCTGGCCCCCTAGCTTGGTCTGCGGTTCTGTCGTTACGAAATATTCTTGCCAACATAAATTCTGAAGCCATTTTCATCCGCACTCACACGCTATAATACGTAGGTAGATATACAATATACGCGTTCCGAGCAAATGTTTGTAATAATAATAGAAATACACTATAAATAAAAACATTTTAGTATATAATTATGCTCTGTATATACTATATACTATATTACTATATTATAACTCTGGGAATTGCAACTGCTTATTATATGACATTTTGAACGTTATGCATATGACGTACATGTACCGAGTTGATTTAACACAATACTCGGGTATATTGACGTTATATGATGGGATCGGCATTATACGTATAACATAATATCGTTTGTATACTGAATCAGTTACAATGCGAACTCGTGTACCTATATTGTATAAATATATAAATATATAGGTGTGAATTTCGCAGTCCTTTCACTTTTTCGGCTTCAATGACAAAACATCTGCACCTCTACTGCAGTAGACAGCACACAATAACTAATGTTAAAATAATTATTCATGTAAAGTTCATTGTTACATCTACCTCAAATTATAATAAATATTAATTTTTCCAGTGGCATGTGTCATACTTATGTCTTTATGTCAATTGGGTAGATGGCATATATTTCCACATATAGAACTCTTGTTGGTTGTGTATCATCATCGGTTTTATTTGATTCTATGTTAATATTTAAGTTAATGTTAGTTAATGTTTATTAACTAACTCTAAATGTCTTAACATCTATTCTATTTAATACACTGTCACTTCCAATGGCTACTGTAGCCGCGGATCGTTAAATTTAATAAAAAAATTTGATACTATGCTGTGTTGCGAGCACAAAACGTTATTAAACAACTCACCACCAGGCGTAGTGCTTTAAATTATGAGCATGTATTTTATACAATGTGTATAATTGTACAATTAACTTTGTTTTCTTGGACGGAACGTTAGTAATTTTTTCAGTAGAATACGCAAGTATATGCACATGTATAGCCGTATAGGTATATAAGTTTCTAAACTAGAATAAGAATAACAACTAAAACGAAATAATTAAAAACTAATACATTTTGTTGACATTTCATGTACAACTATATCTCGTAGTATTTTCATGAAAGTATCATCTATGCCCTATGGTGCACGTTGTGGTTAACTTAATGCAATAAATTATATTGAAGAGGTACATTTTATTTTTATAATTTGTCAAAATTATTTTATCAATTGTAACGAATAAAATAACTATGACATCGAGACATTTTAGCAAGTGCTCTTGCAGTATCACAGATAAGCAAATAAAAATGTATTCTATAAAATTAATTGTTTGAAACATTTAAGTTTATACATGTTAAATTCTTGCAAATGTATATAGTAGTTGTTAGTTAAGCGCCACAAATTTATTATTAGCGTAATACTAGATATAAATATATATATATAATATGTATATAAGTATAAGATGGCCCTCTTGACACTGGATACATTTAAAATTTAAAAACCTGTTTGTTTTTATTTTTTACGTATCACAAAATTATTTAATTGTTTGGTAAATAATTTCGCAACACAATTTTATTGGCACGTACCTATTAAACGTTATTACATTAAGCTCCGTGACTATTTTCCTTAAAAAAAAAAATCTACACTCGATATTACGGTATGAGAAGACAAAGACAAGGTTATTTTTTTATTGACTACCTATTAAATTTCACGAAAATATTATTATATACGTTGAAATATTTACGAATAAATTTATTCAGTCGAATTGAAACAACCATTGCAATAATTTTGTACAACATATAACAAATAGTTGATTCATATTTAAAGATTTAGAAAAAAATAAACATCACTTATATTATATGACACGTCTATTCGAATATATTTTATACTTCATTACACAGACAAAAATTCTCTACGTATTGAATCATGAAAAAATAAATAAACTATTATTTAAATTAATTAAATTGAATAAAATTCAATTCAACGTAAACGGTGATATTATGTCATAATATATAATAAATTCACATTATAAACACTGAATTTAAAAAAGCATGATATAGTCAACTGTTGTTTTTTTCGGTTGTGCAAATGTATAATCACTATATATCAACTTACTAATTATATTATATTTGTCCAGATGATGCGATAAGGTTTAATAAATGTATCTTTTTTATCTTAAATTAATTCTAACTATTTCTTTTTTTTTAAAATAATACATGTAGAAAAATTAGGTAAATGTATTTATGTATAAAATAAACATAGACGTCGACTATACATCACATATTTTATATGTATTTATGTTTTGACTGCAGCAAGGAATCTGTTCTTCATCAATTTTTTTTTTAAATTACTTTCATAATTGCACACCTGTATTTTTCTCGCAATATAATATATATTATATTATGTCTAGAGTTTACTGTATATCAATGAGTAAACCAAGAAGTTTAGATAAGTTTTTGATTGTCAAACAGCTATAATGTAATCATTAAGTAATGATAAAATACTTAGCTTCACAAACACCTAAGAATTTGTACTTAGATGTATACGTATCTACTATGTAGCTAGACCAAATTATTTTTTATCCAATAAAAATACCTTTGAACTTCAAAGTAAGCTTATTTTAGATTTTGAGTGAAACGAGAATAATAGAAAGAATAATAGAAATATCGGTTATACCATGATATGTGTTTTTTTTTCGGATCGGTGTACGGTGTACACTATTTTTACCGTGTATTTATCTAATTCAGATAAAAACTGGTACTTTTCTGATAGAAAGTGTTGTCTAGTTGATACCTTGCGTAAGCCATATTTTGAATTTCTCAACTGTTTTCCAAATGATTGAGAAAAACAGTGTAAAAGTTGCAAAATAATGAAACCCGAAAACTGGTTTCAAACCTGGCACAGTCTAGTATTTTATCACTCACGATTATTGACTATGATGATATTAATAATTTTATTGTCATTTTGGTTGTCATCGCGACTTGAAACATTGAGTGGGTTAAACTTATATTTTAAGAGACATTTCATAACTATTGAGATTTTTTTTTAATGGAAGTTGTAATTACGTGAAATTTTTGATTTAAAATTAAACCTACCTTGTTATTAAGAAATGGTTCCAATATTATTTAATTATTTAATTCATTACTATAAATATAAACTAATTCACTCGAAATCGTTGTCAAGTTTTAAATACCAATACTGCAGTTATATCATATACTTACAAGCAGTCTTATAAATTTTCTTTTTTAAATGTCCACGAGAAATGCTCATTTGAGAAGCAAAATTTGTTGTCTTTACCCTTTCCAGTGTGAATATTTGTTATGTTTATTATAATTTAATATGATCCAGGATTTATATATTATATTAATTAAAAATGTAAATAATATATATGTATTACTACGCAAAAGAAAGTAAATTTTGAGTACATAATTTTAAAATAAAGTTTTTAATGTTGATTTATTTAAAATGAATAAATACCAAAGTGGCAGAGTTCTATCAATGGGTTCACGTGATTTAGTACCAATTATCTTGGTAATAATATAATATATCTTCTCAATATAATATATTATTATATACTAATTATATTTGTTTTGTAAATGTCACTAATAACTCATATATTTCTGTGCTAAATTTATGTACATATTGTATATAATAAAAGATCAATTAATAAATGAATACAAATTAAGCATAATAGATATCATAATAGATAGATCGAATAAATTAGCCATTTAAATTTGATTGAAATGTTTTGTTCATTTTAACTTTAATATCCATTAAATTAACACGCATGTTTCATAATGTTATTTACAGATGATACTTTAAACGCAAAATGATCCAAATAAACCATGTCCTTCAACACAGTGCAGAAACATTACACGTACAAACAAAATAATACACTATGTATCCATTACATTTCTATATATAATGCCAAATTGGTATCCAGAGACAGATATTATTGATGCGTTGTCACTTTTTCACGTTATATAATGAACCAACGACCGTATATGATTAATATATTTTGGAATAAATTTTTAATCGACATACTATATGTACATTGTTCCTTACAGTTGCTAATAGTGTTATAAAGGTAAAATGATCAGATGAAACTGCCGCCCTTAATACGAGTGTATACAGAGATATTATTATACTATTAATAGTTGCTAAATTAGTTTCAAATTACAGATTACTAACGTGTAGTCAGTTATAATGACAGTAAAATCAATATTGTAATTACACAATATGATTACTTATACTATTACTTATTTATAAAAATTATACAATAGGTTTACTAAATAAACTTCTATACCTTAAACGTTTCCTCAATAAATTATTCGTTTTGATGGAACCATGGAACAAACTGTAATGTTGTCGATAAAAATATATTACTTCTCATAATAAATTACCACAATATTTTATCCCTGTATAAGTATCGCGATTTTATGCGTTAGCGACACTGTGTGTTTATAATGTTTATATAAATGGTCAACGTTAAATTATTCAAACAATCTAAGATATTTTTTTTAGCGTAATAGTATCAGAATAAAATAAGTAGCTTAATTGTTATATACTCGTATATTTTCCTTATCATCTATGTGTATAAAATACAGCAGCATAGTATAATATGCATTATACATTACATAATTGTATAATTTGCATTTATAGAGTTATTTTATTTTTATTCGTAATTAGGTACCATATAACATACGAATATGCGATTGATATTATACTGAACCATATTTATATACTTACAACGGTAAATGTGTAAACTAAAAACTTGTACTTATATTAACTTACTTATGACGTTAAACGCATAATATAAAAATAAATAATTTGAATACTAGTAATTTTACATAATATTCAGGGTATTATTTCGATTAATGTGCCTACATATTGATGTATTATATTATTATAATTATCTACTATATGTATAAGAACTGCAGTGTTTTTTAAAAGAATTTTGATATAATTTATAAAAATTGAATTCGTCATAAATATTTCATTGGTTAGTTAAATTAAACTACATTTTAGCGGGATTTAAAATCTATTATCTTTGTCCATTTTTCTTTCGATCATAATGATAATGATATCCAAATATATACATAAGAGTGATACTAATATGTTATTATTTAAGGTTTTGATTGGTAAAATTAGACTAATATTCAATCAAAGTTTGTTTAAAGTTGCAAACTCGGGAATGAATAATATAACTGTAGTTATGTGCATCGACTGATATATTTTAATATAATACATAGTAATACGACGATTAAATTGGATTTATATTAATTTCAAGTACCTATATAAATTACTGCGAATTTAAATATTATAAAGTATATATAAAAGTTGGTGTATTGTAATTGTGTTACCAAAGACATTACATACTTAGGACGATTCTCATCGGCCATGGTTATCTTGTACAGATACAAACAAACATTACACTCGTACATATATTCGATGTTTCATTTCTATGAGAGAATTAATAGCGATTGCTTCCTATTGAAGCTGTTTGAGGTCAAAGATAATAATAGTATAAGAGAAAAAAAACTAGTAAATTTAAAACTTTTCCAACTTATAGGTATATAGTATAATATACTATGACATGATATAGCGATGATATTATGTGTTTGGTTTTAGCATTGTTTCCCGTAGGGAATACATCTACATGGAATCAAATTTATAATTGAACAGGAAAACAACAATACTATTATAAAAACACATATTATAAATGTACTATAAAATTACCACAATATTATTATTGCTATACATGAATTTACAAGGCACACACCGTATATCACACAATATCTAATTAATAAGTATACATAATATTGTACATAATATCCTTATATAATGTTTACTTTTTACATGTATATATGGACGATATAAATCGAATCAACGAATATTCATGAGTATACAAGCTGTTGGTTCAGCTTTTAGGTAAAAAATTTGTACTGAAATATTATTCAAAATATAATTGGTACGTGTAAACATGATAAAATAACATTGCGATAACAGTGTGTAAATAGATGTGTCGTATATGATATAGCAAGAACAATACTAATTGAACCAGATCATCAGTGTATAATATGTTAATATACATACAGGTAATAGATATATGAAATAATATATTAATAGTGTAAACTACGAATATGTATATCTAATAAAGTGCATAATTGGTATGTATTTTTAAATATGCAATTTCCATAACGCTATGATAAAACCATTTGTAAGTTAAAACACACTAGCTGTTGCCCATCTTGGTTATAATAATTTACTATTGCATAAATGAAGCGCTGTAAATTATACACCTAATCAATATACATATGATATATATGTATATACACGTTATACGCTTATACGTATGTAAAAAGTCTGCGGATTGAAAAGAAATTGCCAATATATGAGCTACACGCACATCGCTTGAATCTGACTGAATTATTATTTGATAAATCCGATTCGAGGGAGTTAATTATAGTTCAAAACACCAAATTATAAATGCATAAATTCATCATCGTCAATATCCAAGTATTTTAGTATCTATATACATACACACATAAACAAGAGCATGTTTCTTTTAGGACTAATTTATATTAGTTTTCTCATTTATATACAATACTTACGAATATACTATCACTATACACGAATATTCAACGATTCATTATCATAATATTATAATCTAAATACTAATCATAGGCACGATTTCAGTTTTTGATTTGGAGAGACTTCACATATTTAAATGAAACAGACCCTTGGGGCTTAGCCCCCCCCCATACACCCCTATTCAAATATATTTAAAATACATAGCTTTGTATTTATATAACATAATATAACTTACCTATATAACATGATGTATAAAAATATATTTATAATTTATTTCTTACACCCACTTTTCTACATTTAATATATTATATAATACATCTATTACAATAATGAAAAATATTATGTTCTTTGACCTGTGGATATATCGGATATTATCTACTTTGAAAAACATACGAATGAATCGTTGTATAAACTTTAGAAAGTTTTCAAACAACGTTTACTTTACTGTACTCTGTATACTGTATGTATATTAGATGATTAATGAAAGATTTTAGAGTTTAATCAAAATATACATTTTTATAAGGACTCTCCAAGCTCTCCAAGTCCCGTCAAATTTCTTCTATGGTTATAAATTTGTAATATATAGTCTTGATCGCCGTAGATGTACAAGGTTGGAAAATTGGTACATGAAGTTTTCTCGCGAAGGGATGATGATTACGCAGCGTATGATGTACACTCATTATGCATAAAATATTCCATGTTTATGCACACGAGTGGTCAAGAAACTATATCGGCTGGTAGGTGAGCTAGGGGGACCGGGGATCTGGTGCATCATCGTCGAAGCGGGCCGCGGAGAGGAGAACTGCACAATATGGCTCGCATGCACGAAATGCAGTACGACGACGACAGCCTAAACCGGTGGCGCGGTCGGACGAAGAATATTGGCGGCACATGCAGGGGGCGGGGAGGGATACTGCGGGCAACACTATATTATTCTACGTTTATAATAGGTAATTGGTGGCAATCGACCGAGGTCAGTATTCCGTGGTCTTGTAATTCTTTTGGCGCGCGAGTCTCGACCGCTTCATGCCGTCGTCGTCGGAGTTCACATGCGGTTTTTATTCGGCCGTGTTAAGAACGCGCACGTACACGGTGCTGAGGGGTTGGGAGGGAATTAACTGGGGGGGACATATGGGTTTGTTGCGCAAAAATATCATCGCGAAAAAACGGCTGCAGGGAAAAACGACACAAGGATTGTGCAAAAATAAAATGATCACCGCCGGCCGTCTCGGTCGTCGTCGAAACCGGTCCCCGGGTCTATATAATAACGCAGACCGGGTGTGCGTAAATACGCGGAATGGGAAATAATAATACATAATAATGTAATAGTAATAATAATATTGTATAGAAATAGACCTATATGTACGATCGAACGGGCGAGAGGATGTAATATTATAACCCGCGCTAAACGGGCACAAAGAAGACACAATCGGGCGCGGGGGGACTTGGCGAGGCGCGCGTTCAACGTACTCGCGCAACTCGGCGGCATCAGCGGCGGCGGCGGCGGCGGCGGCGCGCAGACAATGGGGTTCTTCCGCCGCGCGTCCCCTCCACGTACCGTCTCTCATTTTTTCGGACGTGACGCGGCGGCCGGCGGATCGCGCGTGCGTGCGATTTTTATTGCATTCTGTACGCGCGTAAACCGGACGAAACCACACTGCGACGACGGGTCGACGACCCTCCCTAAAACAAAAACAGAAAAAAAATACACACATGCACACAAAAAAAAAAACCCGTTTCCCTTTTTCTCCGCGCAGTCGTCGTCGTCGTCATCGTCGTCGTTTTCTACCCGTACGCACTCCCTTTCCACCCCTCCCTGCGATCGACACCGCCGCCGCCATCGGTGCGCACGAACGACCGCAGTGACATAGGTCGGGACGCAGCCGCCGCCACCGCCGTCGAAAATTCGGTGTACAAACGAACGCCACCGACGCCGCCGCACGCGGTATAACCTACGCGCGTCTGCCTGATCCATCCGCTGCGCAGAGTTTCGTTTTCACAATTTTTTTTTGGTTCCTACAATTCGTTATAGATTTGATTAACCTACAATTTAGACAGTACAATTTTTTTTCTACTACACTATAGCCACTGAGAGCACTTCTGGGTGGCGACCAAAACTCGTCCGTTTTCGAGCATTTATGGAATTTGCGGTGGCGATTAGGTGATATAATGGGATAAATTTGAGTACGAAACCGCGGTGCTCAATAAACTATATGCGCGAAGGAGTAGCGCTCTCTCAGTGGCTGGAGTATAGTTATTCAAATATATATATTACAGAATTTATTCAATAATAAATTCTGCTAACCTCTATAGGGACAGAGAGTTATGATTGCAAATTTGTAATGATCTGTACTACAAGGCTTTTACAATTACTTTTTCAGCTGCTGTAACAATACCGCTCGCACAAAATGAAATTTAATGCAGCAGAAACGAGTAGCAGATACCAACGCGTGCCACTCGTATAATCATCGTCATATTTTTAGAATTTCCAAAACCACTTATATAAAATGGCACTTATCTAAAAATAGTAAATATGTATTATTGATTTGTATATTTTTCCATTGAATATGTGTCCGTGCCCGTTGATCTAAAATTCTAAACTAACGCGGTGTGGCTGCAGCTAGTCTTACATCATCCTCGATAATTTGACACCGTTGTAGATACTGCTAGATAGAATATATTTTCATATTACCGCCTGCACCAATGTATTATTATCAGCCTCTTTCGAATTTCATATTGCTGCTATACCAGCGTAGAAAATACTCGTACGTTTTGATGTCCTTATTTCGTTGTTCGGCGACTATGGCAAACCTATGAGCATTCAAACGGCTTCTATTTATTAAATTATGGTCCTCACGCGCCTTCGTCGTCCGTCTGCCTTATGTAGATGAGGCTCGGGTGACAGAGTGCGGTTGCTAAACGCATGTATAAATGCGCCGACCGGTTGCATCTTATTATTTTTACCACAAAACACACAGCTATACATCATCTGTTCTTACTATAGTATAATACATAATGGCTATTCCATTATTATTACTTCCGTTCGATGTTTCTCAACATAATCTCATAATTGTCGTCGTTCTTAACTATATATATATATATATATATATATGTATGTGTGTATATAGATATAAATACGTGTGTGTATATAATATATGTACTTAAAAACATACTAAGCATAATCATAACTGTAATCATTGATTATTATATTGATTATTATTATACATTACCAATTGGCGTCGAAACCCGACCGGTATTGACCGTTACGCGAATGCGTCTATGGTTTATATACACTGATTCCGCAGTGTTTAACTGAGTGTCGCCACGGTGGTATTCGATCTGCACTCTACTGACGCAGCTCAACGGACCCGTCAAGAATTAATTTTTGTAAAGGTTTAAGACGTTCAAAAAGTTGCCTCTAATCAAAGAGGGTGACCCACTCGGGAATCTTGTAGAACCACCCATCAATAACGTGTTTTATTTAAATGCTATATAAATTGTATATAGCTTATACCGTTATTGTCTTTATCCATATCGTTTCCACAAGTATTACGTGTCAACCAGTGGTTGAATCGAGGGGAAACGCAGAGGATGGAGCTGCTATTAATTTTACTTCATATTATAGCGTACCCTTTTATTTTGTACTGGTTACTTTCAGATGTATGTGTTTTGGAACTGTTCAGCTATATACGTCTTTACTTTTTTTTCCAATTCAACCACTGGTGGCATACGTTTGCATCTCTTGAAGTTATAGAATATAATATAAGCAAATTCCCTAAATGCATTTATTAATAAATTGTACTTCGCAGGGGGTTAACCAACAGCATCCAGAATACGCGTCACGTATTCATTCTCGCCGTAATGTGCTTTGTAATATCTTATTCGCAGATAACTGGGAAATGTTTATGCGTATTAATATATTACATTATATTGCATGTATATTAACTGGCTGCTACTCCATTTTACCCGTGGGCGTGCCTAAAACCCTCGTTTAGGGTAGTTGGTTTATTTTATATTTTTCGTTCCCACCGCTGCAATACTGCACACCCGGACCACGACCAACTGCATTCTTCGGATTTTGTTTCGTTTACCGACACGTGCGTCGGGACCTTCCCTGCTTATTGTCCCGTAGCCGCATCACGGCCGATTCATATCATGATATTAATTTAACTATTTCATTTAATGTCAACTTGTCACCAAGAATTAATACGCTGAACCTCATTGATGAAAACTTGTGTGAGGACCGATTATATATCAGTGTGATTCGAAAAAACATAAATCCCATGTACTACATAATATATTATTATTATTTTTCGGAAATATGGTCGATAACATCGTTGATGCTCCACCCTGTATTGCACACAGAGTCGGTAAAAAATATCGTGACGTTTCGCAAAATATATATTCTATACCATACCTATATAACTAACCTAACCCAATACACGCGCATACACGCACACACACACACACACACACACACACACACACACATATGCGCGCCCTCGTTGTATTCATTAGGGGGGACGTATACATATTATTATATTCCATACGAAACAATACACACACGAACAAAAAATAATATGTTATACGAAATTATCGGCGATTTGCACGCTCCATATAGTTTTGTAAACGGTCTGAAGAAATATTATTAGGGACAGCGCGTTTTGTGTTCGAGTCGTATATACGGCGCATATGTAGGTACCTATGTTATATTATATACACACATGTTATGACGCGTATATAGTTATACCGCACGCATTCGCTTTCAAACGCGCGCTCGCGTCGCACACACATCATCATTTTTATGCCGTTTCAATTGAGAGTTGTATTTTCGAAGAATAATTCGTGTGAAAGGGACTGTTTTATGTTTTTTTTTTTTTAAACCTCTTTTCATCGAAATCCCGTGTGTATAATTACAACAGGCGTTATTATAATATTACGTGCGTAATGGATTATAATATAGCCTATATATATATATATATATATATTATTGCACTATGTGTATACATAATATAGTCGTACGTTGTCGAACGATGCATAATTTTTCTTCCCGGCAGTTTCTAATAAAAACATTTACACGCAATACGTTCGTATTTGTTTAATATACAATGTTTAATGAGATTAAAATACTACAACGAATTCTATGCGAATAGTTTTCACAGTATTATAATAATATAATAGTATAAGCGTCATAAACATAAACCCAAATATATTACGTAATATTATTTCTACTTTTGCTAGACCATTTCATATGATTTTAGGCATAACAAAATATCACATGGTTGTCTGCAGATATTACTCTTGCGTAAATCCGTTAGAACATGTCAAATTAATGATTGTGAAGAAAAAACAAAATACCGTATACACATATTATATGGGTACATGCAGAAATATATTCGTATAAAAATTAATTATTCTATACTTTTTAATTTTTTTTTTTTTCGTTTTATAATCTAATACTAAAAATATTTTTCTCTAAATTAAATTAAAGAAAACGTCGTAAGGTTTTCAATGTAGGTACCTGGTGTATATTTAAACGTTTTATCTAATTATAGTGATTGCGAGAAACCCTGCAGTAAAAATGTATCGGTTTTTATGGTAATTAGTAATTACTAAATTTTATTTCAAAAGATTCAATTAATCATTTTTTCTATTTAATCTCATGTTCATGGAATACTTTTGTGTGTTTTTTTTTTTTTTTTTTTTGTATGCACGGTTCAACTACCTACCTATTTACGAATTATTTACGATAGAACTTTTCGAATTCAAATATTCGAATACTCAAATACTCAAATTATTTCCATTACTACTACCTACACAACTACTCCAACATTAAAGCAATTTTAAAACTGGGACGGATACAGTTTTTATTAAGTACATTATATAATAAATAAATCAATAATTGTATTGCAAAATAAACTGTTGACGTTACTTAAACACAATTGTAGAGACATTCGATTGACCTGAATACTGTTACACTATTAAGCGTATTTCGAAAAAAAATTCAATAAAAACACTATATACTAGAAACTATAGTGACTAGGTAAAAAATATTTATTCTTTTTTAATGTGACGCATTAATTAAAGCTTGGGATTGATCTATGCGCATAAATGCAGCTATAACGATTGCGATTAAAACAAGTTCGACGAATACTCCACAATAATATAGTCAATATATAGGTTTATAGCTTTTTCCTTCCTGTATAATATCTAGTTTTTTAATCAAAATTCAAATTGAATATTCAATTATTGATAATTTCCATCTGCAGTACAATACAACTGCAATAGATAATTTGATAAAAACCGTTAGTAAAACGACCGTGCTGAAGTTTATCCAATCGCTTGTCCAATTTATTATTTGAATATTATTGTTCGTGGGTACGTTAATTAATTTTTAAAAATAATTTCTACTCCATAGTAATTATAAAAATCTTCAACATCGAAATTTCCCCTGAAACTCACAACGACCGTCGTTGACAGGTCTCATTATTTTTATTAAATAGGTATAATTATGACCGTTATGAATAAACGTTACACTACTGTTAAAAGTCACTATACAGTAGCTGTCACTATAAAATACAATTTTTAGTTAATTAAACCATTTAATATATTTACACGGATCAATTTTTATACAGACATAGATAATTTTCACTTTTTATCATTACTCTTATTATTTTTATAAGATCCAGTACGTACCTAGATAAATGATTATTATTAGTATTATTATATTCATCGGTTGCTTTCTATATCATATTGAATATCTTATATATTTTATTATTTCGGGCGACTTTTATTTTAATATTTAACTCTAAGTAACTTCAATGAATATATTTACGTCACATATGCTTATATATAACGCATTCTCGTTGTTATCCTTACCAATCACAATATAATATATATATATATATATATACATACATGCATATACATGCAGTGTATAAATAGCAAAACCACTATTCACATTACTCAATTTATGGAAAAAATTTAATCATTCGAAATTTAAATAGACATGCACATAACATGGTGTTGCGATAATCTACAGATCAATAATGGAGTTTTTCAATTATTTATTCTGTTTTTTTTTTTTTTTTTTTTGTATCATTATAGATACCGATCGAATCAACATAAACTAATATTATAATATATTTTTTTTAACGATTTAAATATTGAAAACCTATATGAGGTACCAGCCATTAAATTAAAATTAGTAAAGCTATAAGTGTCACTCAGACCCAAGGTGACACATTAATCAAATTTAAAAATGTTTTAAAAATATAAATTGAAAACGAAAATTAAAATTAAATAAAAGTAAACCAAGAAATTTCTTCGTCTAAATATCATACGTATATTACCTAAATCCATTGTATTATGTTATTTTTTTTAATGAACAGATATAAATGCCTATGTATTTCATGGTATGTGAATGGTGAATATACGTTTAAAATCCTGATTCATCAAATTTGAGAATTAAGCGTAAAAAAAATTCACCATTTCTGCGACTACATTAACATCTACTGAATTATAAGTAACTTTTATGACAATAGGTACATATAAATATGAATATTACTAATTCAAATTATTTTGTTATAAAATTGAATACCCGAAGATAGATTTGACTAAATAAATAGCTGAACTATAAATAGTCTAATCTACATGGATAATATTATATTATATTGACATTTTTTCATGGTGGTGATGTGTTCCATAATATGTGGTTACTTATTAGTGGTGGGCATATCCGAATTTAAAAAAACGGATTATTCGGATTTATCAAATCCGAATTTAGTGAATCCGGATTTGACAGATTATCCGGAGTATCCGGATTATTCAATTCAATTTTGCTGTTCGATATCTCATTTTTAAATTCTAATTATATTTAAATTCATTAACATACATTTTTGAACGGGTATATTATATTTCTGATGCATTCAACTACCAGTGTTGTTTTGTGCTTAGCAATAAAAATAATTAATTAATCTAAATAATCCGAATAATCCGGATACTTCGGAAAATTCGGATATGAATTTAATTCAAATCCGGATTTGAATATTCGGATATTCGGAAAATTCAAATATTCAGATTTGATGCCCATCCCTATTACTTGTATAGTTTTTTTTCGTTGTGTAAAATCATAGAAACTCATGATCCACATTTTATATATATATATATCAATCCAGCTTTTTATTACTAATTATGTTAAACAATAAACTGTAACTTAATGGGCTACTACCTTTAAAATGTGAGTGTTTAACGAAAAATCGTTGTGTGGTTCTTATCTTCTGAATATTTTTCGAAAACTGCATCTACAAGCACTTCAGTGAACGAAACATAAACTAAATATAGCCGCTTCATTTTAATAACTTTAATATCATTTGTAGTTAATATTGGATTAAATGTGTAGTAAAATATATTTTAAAACATAAATCGTCAATAAATCGAATAAAAGAAACATTATGTTAAAATGTCTTAATAATCTAATATTTTTTTTCCACTTTTTACGACAATATAAAATGGCCAATATTACACTGGCAAATTTATCATTGTCAGTATCGTATAATCATATTTACAAAGGGAAATGGTTGAATAAAATGTTATTCATGTTTGATTTATGTAATAATAATAAATATATTTAGGTTAAACAAACAGGTTATATTGTTATATAATCCAGATGTGTAGGTTATTATTAATTTAGAGCTGGGATTTATATGTACTAAAATCCAATGTATGTAAATTTATATATTTAGTAAAAAATAACTTTATTTTTAACAAAAAATTAGTATATTGAATATATTGGATTAAATTAATACTTATTCTAGATCTAGATTTCAATGAAATACCATCTACATTCTCATATTGTTCAAGTTAAATGTGGTTAAGTTTGGTTGTAATACAGATTTGCTTACCGAATAAATGGACTTATAATTCAGCAGATGTAATCGATGCAATAACTACATATTTCCAATATCCAAATGAGTGAGATCCGACGGCAATAATATTCCATTTGCCCTATAGTGTATTGTGTATAGTCGTTTTATTGTATTCTTTGATAGTCCAAAATTGACAGTAATAAAAATAAAATTGTTTTTTTAAAATCTTTTCTTAATAGATTGTTATTTATTGTTTATTGAATAAAAACCGCTGAAGTATAGAATTAATCATTGATAAAATTGATCACAATAAAATTCAACTTCACTTAATCATGTCACTCTTTCTAAAAATGATTAGTCCTATAGGTTTACTCAAAATCGAATACAGTTTATTCAATTTTTCTATGCTAGTAGGATCTTTCATAAATATTATTTTTTATTTTTCACTTCTCCGAATAACTTAAACAGTTTTCAATATTGTAAAATATACATTTTTTACATATAAGTAAATTTTAGCCCTAGGATAAGTAATAATAATTATAATCAATAAGTAACAATAATTTACTATATAATTTTTAAAAATTAATAAATCAATTGGGCGGTGGTCGTTTGGGCGAAGGTAATAATTTTTATCAAAAAAATAATAGTCCGTTTGGGCGACTTTCATTTGTACCGTTCGGGCGAGTGAAATTATTTTTACCTATGCAAGGTAAAAACCGGGTGACAGATACTGATGATATTATTGCAATATTGCTTATCGAAAATAAGATTGTGATTCAGATACGCTGTCCAAGTTGTATATAATAACACTGTAGTGTGCTATGTGTAGTGTCTTGAATAATACTTTCATGTACGATTATTTAAAAATTAGTTCTAACAATATTAGTCAGTAGTAAGTTTTTATATTCCTTATATTTTATATGATTTTAAACTTATTATTAATTATTTATACTTTATATGATTATCGACCAATTATTTATATTTTATATGATTTTTAACTTATTATTATTAATTATTCATATTTTTAAATGGTATATATCCATTCACCCAAACGGTAGTTTTAGTTGACTAACTCTCGCCCAAACTGTTTACGCCCAATCAATTCAATACTTCTAAAATCAAAAGTTCAATTCCATATCTTCTAGAATAAAATATAGTAGTTACTGCTGGACTTTAGACAATAAGGAAATTTTGCATTTTGTTGAACACAATAGATAATTACACAATTTGTATACTACCCAATGACTCTTTTGTTCTTCATTTGTAAAAGTCAATTACATATTGTATAATTATGTGCATTCTAATTGTGTAATTTTGTCGTTAGTGTTTGTTGTCTTCACGAATAAATGAGAGAACTGGGAAATCATTAATTATACATTTAACTAACGCAATACTTATATTTGAAAAAATAATATTATTATCGTTAATCGTAATTAAGTGGTACTCAGAGAATTTATGTTTCTAAATAAGGGCAAGTTAAAAGAAAAAAATTCCTGTTATTAATTTTTTTTTCCAAACACATTTCGGAGTAGGTATATCTTGAAATTTGTTGACGTTTAATTTTTGTACTTCAACATAGTTCAACGCATAAAACAAAACAAAAAAAACGCATTCTATAAGGGTTTGGCTTCAGCCGTTTCTGTATTCATACACACATACATGCAAGCATATATACAAATAATATACATATACACGATGCAATATACAATGTGTTTCGTTGCACGAGGTCATCACGTCGTCACATGTAAGTCGATACTCACAGATAGCCTAACAGAAAAAAAATCCATTGCCGAATAATATAGGTGCATTGTGCAGTGTGCATAATGCTTAAATATTCAATATCTCAGTCATATTTTTGAGTGCAGACGGCGACGGCGGAGTACCAAGGCCATTTGTTCGGTAGTAAAATTTAAAAAAATCACTCAAAATCGTTTCTGTATATACTAAATTATATTCAGATACTTACTACTTGGTTCCGAGTCTCAGACGTATAAGACACGAAGGACAACTTTCGAATTCATATTATAAACCGCACGTAACGTATCTACCTACGTAGGCAAAAAATAAAAAATAAAATAAACCCGATACTGCAATAAATAATGATTACCAAAAAATATGTTTTTTTTTTTTTTTTTAAGAGTATTAATATTGAATACAAAATAATATAATATTATTATTAGATAATTTTGTTGGAAACTGAAGCCTTAGAAAAAATTTATCTACATTTTGAAACTCGAATATTTTTCTTGAGTAGATCTTTGAATACGTTTTTGGTCTTAACTTATAACCATACAAATTGATAATCATGTGTGTATATAGTAGTTTAATTACTTCTAAGAATTGATAATAATCGTATTAAATAGCTTTCTTCAATCATAATATTGTTGTGACATGAATTCAAAATTAATATGTTAAACACTGTGTAATAATACTAATAACGATTATAATATTGTTATTATTATATATCAATTAACCTTTCCTTCCATGTTTTGATATCCTATAATATTATGTTTATGTATACCAACACGTTGTACAGTTACCATGATGTTATATACATCGACGACGCACACGACCGTTTATATACTATTATCTCGTTTAGTGTAGTCGCCGACTACACAGCGGTATATACGTACATTTTGATGAGTATTGATAATTTTTACTTAAAACCACATCATTTCTTTCAGCTCTTTTACCCCTCGTTTTCACCAACATACGTTTGTTACGTCACAATAAATACTACCTATATAATATAATACATTAGCTCGGCATATGTATATACAGGAGCTGTACATAATAATATATCTACTACATGGTTTGTATGTATGTGTGTATGTGTGTGTGTGTGTGTGTGTGTGTGTGTGTGTATTATTATCCAAAAGATTATACTATACGTCGCGTTATGTAATAAAAAATATAATATCTATTAACAGCGATGGCCCATATATTAAATCGTATACCTACGTATACCTATCGCAATTATTCTACATGCGCATTCGACTGACACCGACACGATATTAGTTTATCGACGATCCGCTTGTCTTGAAGATTATCATACACACGGCGCGACGTGTAGGTAATATTATGTCTATAGATACAGCTGCTATATATTATATTTGATCATGCTGTATGGAACAAGAAGAGAAAAAAAACGGATACGATTTCGATTTAATAAGCTGCGTATTAAATCGTCGTCACCGTCTCGTCGGCAAAAGGAACATACTAATTACCGGAATGTCGATCAACAGCCAAGACAAACGACGACTATTGGACTATATATGCATTGCTGCTTTAGTTACTCCCATACAGAGCCGTCCCTAATATTTGCTGGGCCCGGGGCCAACACCTTTAATTGGTGGGACCCCTTTGATGCATTATTAACAAATAAAACACTATCCCCTACCCCTTAACTATAAATCCGATACTACAAAATGTTTTTATGTTTTAAGCGGTACTCTTACTATAGCTGTTTTCTACCATTGGTTACTCTTCAATGTTTTATCGTACTCATTTTGATCGATGAACATAACCTTAAGGGCCTTAAGGTTTTATATATTATAAAACATTATTATTGGTAATAATAATACATGAATTCACAATAATGATGAACATTGAACTGAAAAATTGATTTTTCTTGATTTAAGATGATCGAATGTGTTGATAATATCTATATGTATTCCGTTGTCTGGACATGTATTTTTGCACAGAAAATATTGTTTATAAGAAAATTAGTTATTAAATTATTACGACTGTATGGAAAATAGATTCTTGTTATTTGTTATAGCAAATCATTGTATTATATACATGACGTATAATAATCAACATAATTTACCTATGTAAAGGTATAATATATATTATAATGATTTCAATCATAATATTATAATCATAAAATAATATTCTCTTTATTAAATATTATAGGTATACATAATATAAATATGCACAAATGTGTCTATCTTCAAAAATCCAAGTACCACCACTGCGTGAGGCCCCAACGAAAAGTATAAGGCTCGGGACCCGGAATGTGAGCTCTGCTCCTCCCTCCCTGCCACGGACGGCCCTGCTCCTGTATAGTTTTATCACAATGGAATGATTGTGATTAATATTCTATAGGCTGTATTATATATTTATATATTATATATTGAAGTATTTTAATATTTTAGTTGAAATTATGACGTGAGGAAGGGGGACGGGTCCCGGATTATAGATGCGATTAAAAGTAGAAGACACGCAATCTTTGGCATAATATTTTACAAAAAAAAAAAAAAATTGTCTGAAAGTAAAATTAAATTAATATACTACATAACTAACGATTGAATTTCTGTAAGGTTTAGTATTATTATTATATTTTATTGATAAAACGATTGCTTTCAGATTATTCAATAACAGTAAACAATCTTACATACGCGCGCATTAACATATATGCTCATAACATGAGTTATATATTAAAATATACTAAAATTATATGAACACGATCAATAAAAATTGTACATATATTATGTAATTCGGTATAATCTATCATATTTTACGAATTCGGAACTGTATGTGCGCAAAATCGGAGAACACATATTATTTTTTAAGTAAAATTATTCATACGTTCTGGTTTTTGATGTTTTAAAATCATAAGAATGGTAGCATGAATCCAATTTTATTTGGCCGTTGTACAAAGATAGACACAAGACACAAGACTAAAAACTGTAATTTTCGCTCATAATTAAATATACATAATATAGTGATCAGATGTCTCGATTCTCAAGCAGCTGTACTGTTTACAGATGTACTTCTGATTTTATAAATCTAGCTAAGGTAATGCAGCTAAGGTGGCAAACTGGTAAAATATACAGATCTTTCTTAAGCGTCCCGATTTTGTCCCGGTTTGATTATATAGCCCTCGGAACAAATTAATGGTTTCCGCTCTATTTTATCAAATGTTTACGCATAATATAAGTCTAGATAAGTAATAATAATATAAGATACCTACCTAATTAGAATGTTAAGATTTAATTTAAAAAAATAACTACGAATTTAAAATGTTTGGAATACCACGAAGTCACAACCGCCCACCGGTATCACCAAACAAATTTTTTACGATTATTATCGCCTGAAAAAATTTAAAAATGCTTAAAAAAAAAAGTGTTGAAATGACTCAAAAACATTAAAAAATTACTTTAAAAACTAATCATATTAATCATATTGATCATATTAATGTACTTTGTTAGTAGACAACAGACTGTCATTTTATTTAAGGTATATATATTATAGTATTGTGTTTAAAGCAATGTCATGTCGTGGTGACTTAACTTTCAGATATTACTTCTGCAAATTCGAACGCGGTATTCTTATATACATACATTGCAAACCGGAAAACTAATATGTAATTAAATATTATTACTGTTCGACAAAGATGCCATCATGGGATTCGCGGTATACCGTATACGTGCAGTTTCGACGAGACGTGATGAACTGCACTTTTGAATGCGTATATAATATAATGTATAGACGTAAACACACGTGTAATAATAACTAATAAAAACGCGTTGTTCTCGGAACGCCGCCGCGTTGTAGCCGTTCGATTTCGTCTGACAATATAAAAATTTAGATTTAATTATTGTTATTGCTCGCGTCGTACACTACCCACTTATATTATATTAACACGTTGTAACATTGTACCATCATATCGTTATAAATTATAATACACGTCGTGCAACTTTTTAAACGATTTCTGAAATCATTTAAACAACCGCTTGTGCGGCGAAACGCAAACTTTTATATTGTGCACAGCAGAAATACGCGAGAACGTCGGAGTAGCAACGAAAGGAAACTTTTATTTTAATAGTAGGTATGCTCTATGCGTATAGTGTACATACTGCATGATATTATATATTGTAAATATATAATAGATAACATATTATTTGCATCATTAGGTGTTAATAATTACATCAGTTATGGTTCTATATAAGCGCACATTATAAATATTTACATGTATATATAATTTATAGGTACTTGGCGCTATAATTTTTTTACTGTTTCCACGTGTAAGTTATGTATAAATATTGTTCCGGATTAAAAAAAAAAAAAAAACATTTATAATTTCCCGGGGCGCGAGTGTTTATATAGAAAAACATTGCAGGAAACGCGTGGTAGTCGTATAAGAACATAACATTTATGCACACACGTATTATATTTACACACACACACATACACATATCATAGGGACATAGATCGTGTAAAAGTCGGTTTTAATTAAATACCTTGCAAACATTTAATGGTAAAAACTAATACCTATGTAAAAAATAGTACAAATTATAATAAATCCGTAAGCGTACACTGTAACTCTATATTCTCCTTTACACATATTGTATACATAATATATTTATTGCAATATAACATTATGAATTTACAATGTAAATATAAATAGATGTATACGCCGAGGGTTGCACATAGTTACATACATACATATATATATATATATTATAATATTGTCTCCTTGTATATTGTTCCGTGGTTCTGAAACGTAGGTACCCACTTCAGATAATATACATATTATAATATTTTACTTAATACACTTTATGACGTGTACGCACCAATTGTACGGCAACATAATACGTGTCTATACGGTGTTTAATTAATATTTTATTTTTATTTTTATCAAAGTCGAGCAAAAACGGTTAAGTTAGTATGTACACATGTTATAGGTATACTTATATCCGGCGTTGCAATACCCTATGACTAATATATGTATATTAATATTACAATTGTGGATTCATACCTAAAACCTAAATTCCCCATACTTTTTTTATACTATTTTTTTAATTTTTTTAATTACAACAGCAAAGGTTATTGGCTTTAGACCATTTATAAGTTATAACAAAATAAGAGAGGATTAATAAAGAAAAGGGAGTCATAATTTTTGTAAAAACTAGTGATTCATGTTTGGACTATGCATAGTTTATATAAGGTTATATAATTTGGTTAATTTTAGGTAGTTGAATATTTTTTCGATTTTATCATGATCTAGGCTTAAAACTTCTTCCATTCGTCGAGTTCGTCGAGTTTGAGCTGGGTTCTGAAGTTCACAAAATGTCTGCAGTGGTAGATTAGGTGTTTGACTGTGTACATTTTACTGCACGTTTGGCATTGTTCAGTTTCAGATCTAGTCATGAGGTGTTTATGAAACACCCATGAAACACCTATTCGAAGTCTGTTTAGGATAACTTCTTGGCGCCTTAATAGAGGAATGGTAGACCATGGAGAGATATTTATACTACCTTTTATAGTATTATGCTTATGAAATATTAGATTGCTTTAATATGTCATATGCGCTGCAAATTGATTTTGGAACTTTGTACACCAGACAGGCGTAACCTTTCTTTTTTTGTTTATGTTCTCGTACAATTTTAGCCGAATGCTTGATATTTTCACTTTGAACATAACCGCACATCCTTTGATAATCGATCCACAGACCGTTGAGGGGACGAAACATCGACAACCACAAATATTATACCTATATATTGTACACATTTTTTTCTAAACTTCAAAGATTTATACCAACCAAATTAAAAATCGTTTTTTTTTTTTTTTTGGGGAGGGGGAAGCAAATATTGGAAACGAACAATAAATTATTATAAGAAATATACGATGCGGCTGCGCAGTCGTAACCGTGAACTGCGGGACTAATAGTGGAGGCAGGACTCACAATACCTTTACGAAATACAAATAATAACACTATGTATTTATATATATATATTCCACGTTGTCTGTTCGTATCTTTTTAAGTAGGGCTGACGCGCAAACCTATTTCATGCGTGCCAAAGGGCAAAGACAGTACGCTGCTGGCTGGATTTCAATGTGGACCGGGAAAAAAATAAAAGAGATAAAATAAAAATAAAAATTATGATTATAAATATGATATATGATAAACCAATTTTTAATTCCGAGTAAAACAATATAGGAGGTCAATAGTTCAATACGATATGGTATCTATTTTTTTTGTCCTATAACACGATTTATTCGGAGGCTTGTTCCAAACATCAAGTGACGGAATAATGGCTATTTTGATAGAAAATTTTGTCTACTTAGTATTTTGGAAGGTCATTTTTTTTATTAGTTGAGATAAACGGACAAAAATAACAAACAATTTACAACGTTTTATAAAATACCAGTTTGAACAAATACGTTTTTATTTTATTTTTTTCATTGTAACTAAATATTATGATCATAGGGAACTAACATCTTCATCAAATAGTCGTAACTATAACTATTTCCAACGTATGATAACATTTTCAAAATAAGATGCTATCTACTATTTAAAAAAAAATTTAGACATAATTACATGTTTTTAAGCTTTTCTTTTTGTAAAATGTTAATAAAGAAATTATTGTTGGAAAAAAAGTTTAAGTCTAATACACAGTTATCTTATACGATTTAATTATTCTTAATTGTATCGAAAAATATTGATAATTTACAGTCACAATTTCAAACATCATATTTGTAGCTAAAAATTCAAAAACATTAAGCTTTAGGTAATAATTTTTGTATTAAAATCGAGCACAAGATATTTCAAAAGTCATTATTTTGAGTTAATACAAAAATACCGAGAAGTAGCTTACAATTTATGCATGAGTTGGAAACATAACTTTAGACGAAATCGGATACTATTCAATGTCTTTTATATTCAACAATATATATATATTTGTTTTATTTAAAATATTTTAACTATAGGAACTTGAAATTATTTTCTGAACACGAATTTTTTTAATTTTTTTATTTATTATAATTTATTTATACGTATAATATTAGCATTAATTAACATCATATAAGTCGGTATACAAATTATTATAATAATAACTATAATATAAATACCTAGTAAATATTAAATTAATCAAATCAAAGGTTATACAGCGATATGCTTTTTTTTCTTGCAAAAGTTAGTTCTGTGGTTCAATCAACTGATTACGAAATTGGTTACTAATATATACAAATATTTAGTAATAATAATAATATAACTCTATTTGGACATGATATACCAGTCCTCCTTGGCTCAGATCGATTTTCGAAACCAATGGTATTTAAATTGTATATAAGAACGATGTTGACAAATGCATATCCCCCTTTTTTATTAATAATATTAAGTATAAACATAAGTATATTACAACCCTCATGCATATATTATACTGACACGTGAAACATTTTTAAAATATTAATCACCACATATTAGCACGCAACTTGAAAAAAGGTCGGCATCCATATTATGGTCTACATAGGGGCTTGCGCTATCACGGATCAACTTGGCCATTAAAAAAATAATATAGATTCCCATGTTGAATTTTTTTGGTCCGGAACTTGCTGTTGAAAATTATTCGTATCTGGATTCGCCCGCTGGCTGGTTGTACAAATGTTCAAATCATCGTGATTTTCGATTTCGCATATTTTATCAATGTTAAATTGTTTAATTGCAGTGTTTTTTGCCTCACGAATGTTACTATAGCGTATATAGGTAATATAATAATATATTATACAACCATGTACGTAGGTGTTCGTATGCTGATACATTTTCAGTATCGATTATTCTCAATAAGAAAAACATTGGCCTCCGGTGCGTTATATATTATTATATGTATACATTATTCACGAAATCCGCAATTAAACGCATATTTTCGACGCAGTTTAATCAATTTTGAGTTATCATTATATACGTGGGCGTGAATCGACAACCGCAGCGCGCGCGATAACTTACAAAAAACACAATACTAAATAATATTCATGTCAGGTCGACAGCGTTGCAACTTGCAAACCACATTGGAACAAACCCAAATGATACATTCATATAATTCGACATATCCAACGAATAATGTAGAAACTTAATTTTGCAAAACATTTTTGATGGATCGATTAAATTATTGAAGATTACTAGTACGCGGTAATGTTGTGCTTATAGGACGACTAAATCAATTGTACTGAAAACGTTACAAAATATTATATATAATATTATATTAACATTATTAACGTAACAGAAATAAAAAAATCTCTAAAATTCGTAGTCATTTTATTTCCGTATTATATCGAAGTTTTAGATATTGTTGTGTTAACAAACGAAACAACAATACAAGCTTAACGATATAATAAAACATCAACTCAAAATTGAGTTTCTTGATGCCGCTGAACTATATAATATTATACTACAAATTATTGACAAGCGCCCCTATACATTATAATAGGGAAACATTTTCAGATTTTTTTACGTGTAGAAAAAAGGAATAGCGTGCACTTTTCACAAATGCACACTGGCATACTGCAGATTTTTATCATGATGTATATTTTTGCTCGTTTACCACGATATCAGCGATATTATCGATTTGTCATTATTATCGACGTCCATGCACATAAATTATAAATAAATATAATATAATAATACATTATACACACACAATATATTATACCCTATATGTATATAAATATTGAACTGTTATAAATATGTACAACTTGCAATCGCAGTATAGGTTTTCCTATAGGTACACAATAATTTACACTTGGACGATGCGCGCATGACCTCGCGAAATATTCTATTATTTTTACATTTTTGTTAAGTATTGTGTCGATCACCTGCAGCTACTGTATTATCCGTCGCGGATATAACGCACTTATACACATCAAAGTGGAACACATTATGAGAATTTTTATTTGAATTTTGCAGGTTTTCAGGCGATGCGCAGCTTTTGGTAAACTTAAACGCGTGCGCACGAGACGGGCGTGTAACATAATGATAATATAATATAATAACAATATAGCATTATGTACGTGTGTGCAGTACATTATATTATTATTATCATTATTATTATTATTATTATTATTATCATACGCATAGACAGCTTATGCGGTACCGTTTTTTCCCACCAAGCTGTATACATGGTGAAAAAGAGAAACATATACCATAATAAACTTGCGTGATCTCGTTCACGACGAGAAAATAAATAATAATGCTAACAATATGGATACAATTTTCGTTTTAAGGTTTTTTTTATAAACGTACCAATAATCCTGCAAGGTCTGAGTTCGTAAAACACGAAAATAAAATGCAATTTACCCAGCGCGGTAACCTTTTGTGTAATCTCGTGATAACCTGTGCAAATGAACAACTATATATAATATTACACCGCTATAATACCGTAAGCAGTCAATGTCAATAATTCTAGTCCAAAATAAATTAAGGTCATAGCTATCGGAATGAGTAATAATACACAAATATTCCATTTTTTTCTTTTCCCCCATAGTGTTTATACTTCCGATTAAAATCCCTCGCTCAAGTGCACGGCATTAACATGCAACAAAGCAACAACGGAATAATATTGTGCGCACAACTATATTATAATGCAGTTTAAGAGATAAGATCGGTGCACTGTACCTACACCATGGGCTATAATATTTACGTCTACTACGCAGCCGTATGGTCGTCAACACGTCATAACGTTTAAACTTCAATAACTATAATCGCGGCACAAGATTTTTGTAGGTATCTAATTATTATTATATTTTCGTACGAACATCGTTTGAATACGAACGTGTTGGACGGAAAATATTGATTGAAGACACCACGCGATTACGAATAATTAGTATACAGCGGTGAAGATAAAAAAAAAATAACACGTCAAATTAAAGCTATTATAGCACTGATAGAAAATCTCATTAATAAGGTTAAAACGGTCACCAGAAATAAATTCCTATGTTGATTAAAATATCAAACATATACGTATCGGGTTAATATTATAATAATAATAATTATAACAACCGAAATCGTAAAATAATGTATGATTACACTACTCCCGGTCTTTATTCGTCTGGTACTTATATATGTAGGCACGCGTGGACAGAAAATGATAATTTATTCCTTGGTTAACATAATAATATATAGGTGAGATAATAATTTGTTTTTAATATTATTATTCCTCATACTATAATACATAGATCATAAATGTATCCAGTGGCACCGAAGTGTACACAAACATCAACCATCAAAGGGCCTCACAAACATCGTCAAGGATTTTTTTTTAACATAACACAATCATTGGATGCAAATCAAAGTACCCATATAATGGAATATGGATTGTGTAATCAATTTACCTACCTTTATTTTGTAGCCGAACAAGTTTTTAAATGCATTTTTTGCCACGAACCGATTGTAAATAGGTAAGCTGTGATTGGCCGATTGTTATAAATAGTATTAGATTTGGTATTAGTAATTATTATTTAATCACTCATAATGCAAAATAGTAAAACATAATAGTTACCAAAATATCCTAACTGCCATCAAAAAAATCTACAAACCGTATGATCGACACCATTGGATATACCTTTGCAATGAAAAATGTTAAATTAATTTAAATATTAAATGTTTTAAAATCGGTAAATAATGGTAATATATATATTACGGTTAAAATATTATTATAATCGCATGGTGCCGTTCGACGAAATTATTATACAGCGGTGAAATAGTATCTATTCATCTGCTGTGATAAAGCAACGTGCCACGAATACGTTTTTTCGTAATTATTATATGTCACGTGATAACCTAACTGTGTATTAACATATTATTTTAAAAATGTATAACTCATTTAAGAAGACACATACAAGTCGGTATGTATAGTGGGTATTGTTGAACATGTGCAAAGTGGTGTTTAAAGTTCAAGTACCGCCGAAAAAATATTAATTGCACTTATATGTGGCACAACACCACATAATTGTACAGTCTAGAGTCTATTCTGTAATCCTAATATTTTTTTATGAGTTTTATGTTATGTATAATATTAAATGTTCAGATAATAATTATTCAAAACATCATTTTTATCACCATAGCCGGCTAACCTTTTTTTATCTGGGTTAAATAATATGTTATTATTTGAACAGTAATATTGATAACTCATACTTAATTTTTCAAAAAGATAATATTGTGCCTTAAACGATCACCACGGTGCAGCTATATGGGCATTAAGTTCATATAAAGCTCATATTATTAGATTTTAAAATGTTTTCGTTTTTTTTTTCTTTGAATTTTACTAGACCAGTTCAAGTACGTTGTTGAAAATATATTTAATTGACACGCTCTGTATTACCTATTTCTCGTAACATCGCCATTTTGAATAAATCTAACGTGAAAAATAAATTAACCTACTCTAGTTGGCCTACAAATTAATTACTGTGGAAAAATCCATTTAAGGTATTAACACAAATATTCTACATGGTTTTACCGAGTTCGTAAAAATCTATTTAACTCAACTGATTAAGTTCAAACACTTAAGAGTTTATATAACCTACATGAAATTAAAAATGACGAATTAAATATTAAACGTGATTTAAGTGGTTGTATACACATACTTTTTTATGATAAGGATGCACTACGAATCTACGATGCATGTACGCTATTTTGCTTATACATCATACAATTTAAAACCAAGAATAGTTAAAAGCGTTTATTGATCATAATTTGTTTTATTTTAACTTTATATGATGTAAACTTAAGCTCATTAATGTATGTTACAGTTACACAATATTATATGTATATGCGAGTGGGAGGCTATTATATTAGCAAAGCTAATAAATTATTCGATTAGCTCAAGTCAAAATGCTGCAATGTACAGGTAAATAATAAAATTTATCTGTATTGTAATTTGTTTGAATCAAGTGGTTTTGTTGCAATAATATTTGTATACGATTATAAAACAAACAAGTTAAAAATATTATATTCATTAAATTATTCGAGTTCTATAGGAAATATAAGTCTTCTTATCTCCTAATGAATTGATTATGGAGTACTAGTTCATACAAAAGAATATTAAATAAAATGCTAATCATTATAATTTCAAGAAGATCACTAACCGATGCTCAATTTCTTAGAAGATTAGAATGTAAATTACAATAGTCGAATGTATATAACGGCAAAACCAGCGATTCACGGTAAATTTAAAAATAAAATGGCGAAACACGCTGAACAATATTTATTATAGTTCTCACTTTTACTAGCGAAATATCACAAATATTAAGATTAAAATATATGAATATATAGAAACAATAAATAATGGTGAAAGTTCAAAAATTATGAATTAAAAAAAAATATTTACAACTATTGATGTCTAAATAATTGTAAAAACAACAATTAAGCGACATGTAAATATTTTATAGCTTACCAAAAGTATGTATTGAATATTCGGTTAAACTTAGGATTTAAAGGTTAAGCAGTTAATGGTATTTTTATTGTAACACACACACACACACACACACCTGTAGTAAATATGAGTATAATATTTTTATATATTTAATGATATAACTTTGTATAATAATTATATTGATGTCGGTTGTAATTTATTGATATCAATATACTATCGTAATACACACTACGTATAAGATATAATATATTGGTATAATGGTATTCCAGTACAATTATCATAACTTAAAACAATGACCAGAGTCGTAATCGAATACAGGACAGGTCTGTGCCATTCGGGGGACGACATTATTGTTTTATTTTCAGAATGTCTATTATACTAATGAATTTATTTTTAATTGACTAGATAATGCAACCATATTGTATAATCACTATATTGGTTATAGCGTGTAAGCTATAATTTATCAACTGTTTGTACATATTCCGTGTGTTCCTCAATGCACTTGATGGTTAATCAGATTGGTTATCTGATGTTTTTCGATGTTCCTCGAAAATTCTAAAAATCAGGTGGACAATCTCCTCGATGAATCCGATAGGCGATAGCACACCTACTGAACAGGGTGGTGCGCGAAGCGATGACATGATAAGATTTATCAATCCGATACTTCATTAGTTGGAAAACTAAATGAATAATCATAATTATTGAGGAACACACGGATTGTATAGATAATATAGTTTAATAATATTTATACAAGTTATAACATGTCCGATCATATTTACTGTTTAAAATTTAAATATGTATTTATATCAATAGATAAAGTATAAATACGAAAATAAATAAAACAACTGCAGGGCTGAAAGTGAAGTAATAGAGTCAGGTGAAATTATTGGTGAATTGTACTAGTGAATGGTTCTAATCAATTCAAAATCAATGTACATTATTGGTTTCGAAAAACGATTCTGAGCCAAGGAGGTCTGGTCTCGGGTGGGTCAGCATCTATACCTAAAGATAGGTTGTGTTAATATCCAGTAAATTAGCATAAGCAACTACCTAATCGTTTCGTAATCAGTATGGACAGTATGGTTAAATAGACTTTTCCGAAAAAAAATGTTATTTTTATTTCATTCATTTAAAATAATAGAAATGTCGTAATATAACAGAATGCATGACATATGAATTACTACGCGTGAAGTACAAGTTAACAAACCATTTAGATGATAATCTTACCGCCGAGATCATCAATGTACTCAGATTCATTAGGGATGCAGATCTCATTTCCAAAATATAGTAATGTGTTCATAGGATATACCATTAACGTTTAATGTAACTCATTCTGTATTGATATTACATGTTTATTATTATCTTTATATACTTACAAAGTACACTTAATTAAGATTATTACTTTACTTTACTGTAGTAAATTTACTGTAGCCAATGGCCCCAGTCGCCGAGGCAGATTAATAATAATAATAAAAAAAAAATATATAATATAATTTTTATAATTAATGTATAATACAATGTAAATATTGTAATAATTTAACTATTCAATAAATGTTTCAAGTCCCTATGATTATAGTATTTTCAAACTACAAAATAACTAATATCGTTTAAATCAAAATTCGTATAATTCAATTCAAACGGATATTCGATCTCTTCAACATTTAATGAATATAACTTTTTTTCGAATTTTCGGTAAGCTTATTTAATTTTGTTTTTAATACATTGAAAACTTGCGAAGAATTTCTTACTCAGTGATTAGGCTTTAAGTATGAACATTTAAAGTTACATGTACATTTCAAAAATGTCGCATATGTTATTAATATTTGTCGGGTTTTGGTAAAATTTTTGTCAAATGACCTTATAGTTTGAAAAATGTCTTGATATGACACTTTTGATCGAGCCTAAGAGCTGGCGCACATTAAAAACTTTTAATCTGCTGATGATTTGGTCGGAATTGTGCTGTGATGAAAATTTTTCACCGACTAAACTATTTTGCGCACACTTTCTTATAACAATCGACCGATAGCAGTTTTAATCATTTATTTTTATTATATAATCATTGTTTATGATTTTAATAGTTTAATGCTGGTATAATATAAGGTAACTATAAACTTTTGTTGTTTTTTGATCAGCAACTCGTTTGGCATACAACTTTTATTCATTTTTTTTACTACAATATTTCTAACAAAAAAGCTAACATAATTTGTACCATTATTATTGGAAGAAGAGTGTACAAGAAGCAATGAATACAATATCTGGTGCATCCGATTAATAGTGAACGTTTAAATGCTGGAAAATTGTATACTTCATACTCTAAATTGGTAGTTAATACACCTATTGTAACCGTAGCTTGACCGACTGTTTACGTCATATTGTACGCACTTACATGAAGTGCAACGATTATTGCACAGTCGGCCGATAGTTTGCCGATTTTTTTTTACTAAATGGGATTCGGATTAACCATTATGATAGCTAAGTTGGCAAACTTTGTATCGGTTGTGTGCGCTCTCCCGTACATTCGAGTGTCTATATTAATAAACCGATCAAATCATCGGCCGATTAAAAGTCCGTAGTGGGCGCCCACTCTAAAAAATTCTGTGATAAATATGCAATATTTCAGTTGTAGAAATTGGATAAGTTACGTATAAGTACACATTGCTAAGTTCTATAATGTTTCAGTATTAAAATAGATTAGGTTAGGTGATGTACAACTAAAGAATAATTTATTATATAGGAACACGGTAATGTGCTATATGTAGTATATTCATGATAGACGCTGTACCAAAGATTAATCGGCCAGCTCAAACTTTCTCGAAAATGGAAAAGCTCAAAACCCCTAAATCGAACTCTGGATCCATCATTGCGGCATTTTTCTTATAGTAATAGTAAATTGTAAACAGTGATTATTTATAATACCTACATAATAAATTGTTATTTCAACCCTAAAGTTAATTAAGAATATAACACCAACTGCTTAACTCAAATTGTGCAAGTAACTAATATGGGGCTAAATATATTATAATATATACCAGTTTTCATGATTCGGCATTTTCCGGGATTTAATTTGCCAGTTATATAATTACACGAATGCAAAATATACCATAGGTTGAACATTTAATTCAATCAACATACGCTGTAGCATGGTAGTGGTTTTCTACATCATGAAACGAAACTATTGACTCCATTTCATATTCATATAGCTATTTCGCGGTTCCGGCTAGGCACATGATTTTAGGTTGATCGATAAATCAAACTTTTAACTCCTTCTTAGCAGATTATTTTTATTATTTTCTCCCTTTTAGGAGTAGACTATTGTAAAGTCTTTTCATAGTGTTCGTCTACGTTGTATGTGCAAAATGTCAAATCTCTAGACCTGGACGGTTTGGCTTGTGTGCGTTGATACATAAATGTATCTTTATATACATATATATATATATATATATATATATACATAGAAAATGAAGAGGACATATTAATATAATCCAAACATATTGAAGACAATAAGAATTAAAAGACACATATGTATTAAGTAGGCTGGACATGCTTGATGTGACCAAAATCTTTTGCTATGCATAATATTAGAAAAGCATCCAGTAGGGAAGAGGCCATATAGAAGACCTCGTATGAGATGGGAAGGTCTGGTAAAAAAGAATTGAAACGTCTTAAAGGATCGGATTGGAGGAGGCGAGCATTGAACCAAGATGTCTAGAGGGATGGATTTTTGGAGGGCCTTATACCCGAAGAAGAAGAAGGAGATAAAGTTAATGTAAAAGAAAAACGATTTTAGTTGCCATGCCGTATAGTTCTAATGTATTATATTAAGTATGAAATTTTATTTCAAAATCGGTTATTTTTGTTTTATGTATTTTATTTAATATTTATTTTCGCATTGCAAACGGAAAACCCTTTCAAACCGTGGGTCTTTGGCTCACGTGAGATTCTGGTATACCTGAGTAAATATTTTATTAACTTCCGTATTTAGAATATTATTGTCTCTTCAAAAACACCGTTTTATTTCCTTGGAATCAACAATATAACGACGTTCTACGACTGGGTATTTCCTAACATAGTATAATATAAATCCTCATATTTCTTATTTACGGTCGCAATTGTTTTTCCATCAGAGAGGTATGGTTCTGTAGAACGTTCAACGGATATTTTCGGTAGCATTACCACAAATCTCCGACCCAGAGACAACGAACCGCTTATACTAAAGCACGCATTGACGGTAGACAGTACACTTTTATGTTGTGTACATATAAACTGTATAAACACTATAAACCACTCGATACGCGCGGCATTTGTGCAGAGTGCGGTTCATAATACATAATAAATAATACACCGTAAAGATGCGATTTTAATGTACATGGCGTACGTCGATTCGGCGTGTTCGCAGTGTTTGTCTTTGTTTCTGTAAAGTTTTCAATTTCGCCAACAAAATGTACGTTCATGGTCCGCATCACGCGACGTTCGGACTGTTCGGAGACGGTTTAATGCTGAACAATATAAACGTATACGTATAAAACAATTATCAATAAAAACCAATAAGTATCTAGTGCTGCGGCGATATAATATAAATGCAGTTCATTATGTTATATATTCTGTTACTGGGGTATACAGTTTATGGTTTTGTTAATTTACATGGCACGCGCGTGGCGGTGCACTTATACGATGTGCATCATGTATGGCATTATATATTATAATCATGGCTGTTACATTATAATAAAAATATCGCCCAAAAATTATTCAACGAATGAGCCATACATTCAAAATGTTAAGTTTGCGTGTCGATCGACACTTATTTATTTAAAATGTATACGTAATATATGCCTATATATATTATATAAATAGGTATAAGAAAAACTTTGTGTCATATTAAAGAATTTAATTTAAAAAAAAAATAAAGAAAAACCATCAGGTACAGTATAAGTTTGCAATGGGAAGATAAATTTTCATAACGACCAACCAATACACTTCTAAAGTTCGGTCAGTCAATCGCGATCGACGGATCGGTGACTCCTGTTATAAATAATGTTCGGTAAATATTGACAATCGCAAAAATATTTTTATGGACACGAAATCTGTAGAAATCTATGTGTGTGTGTATGTATTCGAATATATTATGATATATTGATATGTGTCTCAATGTTTATGTGACTTGAAATTATTAAATCATTAAAAGTTAATCAATAAACCAACTTGGTGTGTTCCAGGAAACGAGTCATACTGCGCAAAAGTCAACATTTGGCACAATTGTCCCGTGCAGAAACCATAGAAGACATTTGTATCGTACTATCGTATATTTGTATACTTTCCCACTCAATATGTGCAATAAGTCAGTAAATTCGTGAATAAACTCGCTACACAATATCTGATGCCCAAAGTGCGTTTGTGTTGAAATCGTAAACAACAAAAAACAAATAATAATATTCTCTATTATAAATTCAAGATATATAATACGACAGCATTATTATGTATTTATATGATATTATGGAGTAGATCCTACATAAAAAAATACATAACTAAAGTATTAGAATCAGGTTTAAATGTGCACGGAACGGCTATATGAAATTATAGTCATCCTATTAATTATACTTATTAGTAAAATAATTATTTATTAATTATAAATTTTATTTTAAAATATAAATAATGAATATTATTGGATACATATAATAGTGTACTCTATAATATATACAAAACTTTAATGTAAGTTAAGGTTAAAAAAAAAAAAAGATTGATAAGCATAGAAAATTATACTTGTTATATACTTACATATATGTAGAGATTTTCACGATGATATTGCTCTTAAATTATTATATTTTTCTTTAGTGCGTTCTCATTTTGAATATGCATGTTTAGTATGTAGAAATAATACGTTAAATCAATTACAATGTCTTTCAAAAGGGCAAAATATGTTAATGATTTTTATGCTCCTAATACAATGTACGTAGATCTCTTCACTCAGGTTATGATATTACACATACATTTTTTGAAATAATGCCATTAGATAAAAGATTTAAATTATTAACACTAAAATATCTGTTTAAATTATTAAATAATAAAATAGCAAATGAAAGTGTTACTAATGGGTGGCTACTTTCCTAAAAAATGTCACGTATTATGTATAATTAATGATATTACTTATTAAGGATATGATGTATTTTTTTTAATAATTTGTATATAACTATTCTGTTTCACATCTACTTATTGTGTCAAAATGGTATAAATTGTAGATTGCATTTAAAATAATAAAAAAAATAAAAAATTATTAAACAATTTGATTGACTGTCCAGAATCAATAGAAAGATTGAATTTCAAAATGAATCTTCCTAATGCAAGATACAAAATTATAAACACATATTTTATTTACCCTGTATTTCAAAAAATTACCTTTCTTTATCTCCTTCTTATATTTTGATGTCAGCCGCAAATAGCACAAATTTAGAACGCGTTTAGAAATATTTATCGATAAAATTTATGTAAATAATTTTTCCTCGTAAAACTATGTTGCTGGACAAATACAAGACATCAATTTTGGTTTACATTCATTTCAATTATATACAGTTTTACTTACGAGTGAAGAGCGATCGTCATTATAATATATATTTATCATTTACGATGTTTATTGTTATAAATTATAATGATTACTGAATTTATATAAGATTTAACGTATAACTGATAAATGGGTCAAGAGGTATTTTTCCAATGTTAAACTCGACAATAAGTATACATACGAATTGAAAAACTATAATATTTTGTTTTACATGTCTTTTGTTTCAATTATATATTATATGGTTCGAATATGATGCTCGCGGTCGTATTCAGCTGTAAAGTACTGTTTGTATCCAAACGTCTATTGTAGGTATAATATAATTTGTTGACATTAAAGTTATCTTGAACTGACTATTTTCAAGTATCGTTTAACTATTAAACAAATTAATAAACATATTAAATTTTAATATGTTCAGCTACCTTTGTTTATTAATAATTAATAGGTGTAATTCAAATAGGTTTTATAATTATATAATATATATTTATATATATTTGACTTACTTTGGTTTAAGTATATGTATTACGAATAGGTACATTGAGATTCTTATAATATTATTAAACACAGTTTAGGTGTATGCAAAACATAATAGGTATGCGAAATCCTAACTCAATCTATCATTACGTTATACCTATATTTACACTCGTATAATAATAGGTGACCATATATAACATGATAACTCTAAGAGGAAATTTTTCTGGCGTTTAGGGTCTATTAATTCGTATAAGTGTTATAGGTATATACATACATTTTTTTTTAAGCATCTCTTCGATTTTCAGGAGTAAATTATCTACAACAATTATATTTGTTTTACGATCAATCGACATATAATATCAATTTTAAATAAATAAATAAATAACATTATTTAAGTCGGTCTTTAATCAACGTACTATAGTTCATAAAAAAGCAGTACGCGTGCAATCATAATATCGTTTATACGTCGCATATAGGTATAGGAATATTGCAATTATAGCCACTACCATGCACAGGTGATTATACAATGTAGAGGTGTTCGGAAACGTGTTTGTTTTAACCTTTTATCTTCGATTTCGATATTATCTTGTAGTATCAGTACAGCTCACCAAATATATACATATGCATATATATATATATATATTAGATAATAACAATAATATATTTTGTAATATCGAGTGAAAGTTAAGGATAAAAAGTCTCCTTTTCCGAAGACCACGGACCGCTGCAGTATAATAATAATATTTATGTACATGCATAACGGGTCGTCTCTCTCTTTCTCCACGCTTTTGTGGGAAACTATTGATTTTTTACAGCGTGACACCACTTTTGTCAAAATGACGATTTTTGAAATTTTAAAATCATCAATAATTATTATCATCATAGGTAAGTTATTATTAACGGCTCCGCAATGTGTGAAACGAGTGTTAAGTGTTGAGTATCCTGTATTGGCATGGTATATTATATTATTATAATGTATGTATAAAAATTTAATATTATCGTACACGCCCGTCGTACAATTAATTTTTATTTTATTCGGTTCGATTTTTTATCTTTTTTACTTGTTTTGTTCCTTTATCATGCCGCGTTGACCACCATAAAATGAAATGATTTTAAGTCATTTAGTTATTCATAATTTTCCATTGGTACGTTTTCCTCTCACTATACTATAGTATATATTATACGTTTGCGCCCTAATGTATTTTGCAGTTATTTTCATCATACACCTCTAAGTCATATCGAGCAGATTGTATTAACCGCTTTTCGTTGTCCCGATTTACTCAATCATAGTTACTAATTACTATCGACCAAAGCGTTCGTTATATAGAAAAAAAATCCAAAATGTCGGGATCAACTTTTCGGGGTAAATATCATATTATTAGAATTAGTCTTAGAAAACATACCAGGTGACTGAATAATCCATCATAATTATATTTTTTTCTGCGAACACTTTATTATATTTACAAGAAGTATTACCAGCGAGAAATTCCCTCACCCCAAACATTTTCATGGTACGTTCTCAATAATTATTTTTAGCAATTTCTTTTGTTGTATGTAGGTGTAATATACACATTGTAAAAATTAAAATAAAAATACAATAAAATACAATAATATTATCGTATTGTATTTAACTTTTTTAAATTATCACATTGCATTCATTTAGATACCTGTTTTATTATAATGTAATACCAAGGCCGGCATATATAGTATATTATGTACTATTATGACCGATTTTCAGTAAGTGTTAGACATTATGTACTCACGAACATACAAGGATATCATAGCAAGACGTTACGAAGTTCAATCGAATTATAATAAGTTGCTGTGCGCCGACGACAATGACGACGTGTTAGAAACATTTATCAATCGTGGTGCAGTGGCATCAAAACTTTTTTTAATAGGCACAAATATCCCGGGACCCCGAGAAAGAGAGAGAGAAACACTTACGTTGGCTCTTCCGGGGGAGCATACGAATTGGCTCCCAAAATCAAGTAAATTCAAATGTAACCATTGAATTGGCTCCTAAAAATCGTGTAGTTGATTTGACTACTAACCACAGAGAATTAGATTTTTAACTAGGGGTTCTCAAAATTATTATTTAAACGATTTGGGGAAGTATAAAGTTTAATTTTTCAAGCCAAAATGTAGTGACTAGTAAAAATTGATGTCATTTTAATATTATCTTGATCCAGTAATTGCATATTACATTCTACGATACCCATTACAATACGTAATTCTTAATGTCCAAGTCCAACGCACTGTGAACTATTATATGATATTACAAAAGCTGTAGTATCGGTTTTATAGAATAACTTTTGAGTTTTATTGTCAGTGTTCTATCAGATGGTGAGTCTGTGCGTGTGGCGTTTATCACTTATTTTCATCACAAAATGGATTCGGTAGAAGAAATGTTAAGTGAAAAGAGTAAATTCATTATTATAGTAAGTAAAAGTTAAGTTTTCATAAGCATCTAAAGAGTAGATTGAAGCTGTTTAAAATTTTAAATGTACTAAACAAGATTGTAAAGCAAACTTAAAAATATCCGATATCGAAGAAATAGTGTAAACGATAATATGTGATTTACGACATGAAAACAATCTGGATAAAGAATATAAACTTGAGCAGATTTAAATTAAAAAAATATTTTACTTTTTAGTATTATTAATGAAATTTTCAAAGTATATGTAAAAAAGCGGACATTTTACAAATAATATAAAAATATGTATTTACGACAAAATATGAAAAAACGTATAGATACAATTAAATATAATGTTTATTATTCAGTATTCCCAAATAATTTTCCAATATTTTGATAACGAATGAGTGTACAAAATAATTTGTACAATAACCAATTCAATAGTGAATTACTAGGAGGCAATTAAAAGGTAAAACTACTGATTACCTGATTTTGGGATGTAATTTAGATGGCTTGCCGTTTCCCTTCGTTTCTTCCTCTATCCTTGGCAAAACATTTAATCCGTCAAAAACATCGACATCCAAACAATAACGAACATGCCAATACTGCCAACCACCAACTTTTGTTAAAACCTCCGACTTTTAAAACCAACAAATTTCAAATATATCCAAAACTCAATAAAGTCTCAATCCAAAGCTATGTTTTACAAAAACTCCTTATCCGGCCATGATTTGTTTATTTATTTATTTGCTTATTTAAACGGGTAAACTTAACTACAAGAGTAAACATAATGCATTTAGCATTACAAAGGTATTATGTTTTCACAGTGACTGATTAAACTTAAATAATACATGGAATAAGAAATTGTATTACATGGTTTGTGGATAAGTTTGACAAATACATAATACACATAATACATGTAATGTTGTGGTCTTGTGGATGTTAATCACATCAGACTTTTCTACAATATATACTCTCCACTCCAACCATCAAATTCGTTTACTCAAACCGTACCGCACGGACGAACCAACTTGCATAGCCAACTAAATATTACAATAAAACTATACATTCCGTAACATCCATCCACTAATAAAGGCGTGAGCCCGAGGCAGTAAATGGCGATCTCAACCTACTCCACAAATCAAAGAGAGAGAGAGAGAGAGAGAGAGAGAGATTAGAGAGAGCGTGCAGAGGGGATGAATTGGAAACAATATGTACTTTATGTGTTAATATCGTAAGGATGGCGGATAAATAAAATTTAGATTATATAATCAAATCGGTCGTGCTTATTGTTCGCCATTCGGTGGTTTAAAGGTCTAAATATAATACACACAAAAAAAAAAGGATCACACCAACGGTGTGGTATACGGTATTTCTATAGAACGTACGTAGTATGAATAGGTAATAATGAACAGGACCGATGCAGTCGGATATAAGTTTTTTTCCTACCCTTTCGCAAACCTACTTATTTGTGAATATATAATAATAATGTGTGTATATGCGTGTGCGTGTGTGTGTATAAGTACCAGTTGTGTCGCGCCTATTAGAAATACATCGGCTCCGTTACAACCTCCACCCACCCACAGAGTATTATAATGTATATTATTATTATATGTATATAAATACGACAATCAAAGGCTTCGAACACGCGTAATATTTAATTCAGATAGAAATGTATAAAATATGAAGAAAAAAGAAAAAAAATTGCTTCGAGTATATAGGAAATATGTATGTATAACATCAACACAATACGTCAAATGTTATGTAATGACTGTTATGCGTGAATATAATCCAATATCGTATCGGTTGCATAGTCGTATATATATATATGCGTATATAGGTTTACGCGAGATCGCGATCGTTTTCGTACCATGGACAATATAAGTCGCGTTCGTCCGTCAATGTATAATATTATCGGTAACACGTTACAACGTGCAAAACACGAATGACCGACCGGCCTATACGTAGGCAGCTATATCGAAGCCGTAGTCCGCCGTATACTCGTAGACGTGTATTGCATATGATGATGATTCCATGCGTATATTGTACACGGTAGGTATGTACGCAGATCGGACACACAGCTGCGTGTATTATAATATCACGTGAGATGGTGGATTTTTTTTTTCGGACAACTATATACGCGTAAATTTTTCTCAGCCGATCTATACGTGTTTCTCGCTCGTCACGCGGGAATGCAGGATCGATTATATTATCGTACGCGCGAAATCATACACAAAGATATTATAATAGTTTGTATATAACATAATAAGCAAGCGCGTTGTATACGTTCAGTCCGTTTTGGTAACAAACTGCAGGTCATATTATTCCTATATACTACAACAGAATTCTTTTATCATCACTCCTACTATCCATCTCTCCAAGATCGAGGCGTAATGTATTTGAAAATTCGGCTCGATTTGTCTATCTCTTCAGTGCTGCGCGGTCGTAATTTAAATCATGGTTCAAGATTTTCAGACCGGCCTTATGAGGTTTTTTGATGACGAACTGTAGGTCTTGAATCCACTCTTGAGCTCGATTGATTATAATATAATTAAAACGACCTAGCAAAAATAAATGCAGTAAATTAATTGTGCGTATAAATGTTAATAGAAATCTAGCTGGTCATAAATATCTATAATTCGATTAGGCCCATGTCAAAAAAAAAAATTTTGTACACGCCCATAAAATAAATATTAAATTATTTAATAAAATAAAATTTTCTTTTTATAATAAGGTTTAGTTTTATTGCTTGTTGCTATAACCATCCAGAAACAGTGTCATAAACTTATAACCAATGTATAATAATATAAGTAGGTATATATAGATAGGACTGATAGGAAAACAATCAGAATAAGGAAAAAAAATGGATTGGACATATTATAATAAAAAACAATGAATGGATACGACAACAATAGACGGAAAGATAGATGGAAAAACTAAAAGAGGTAGACCAAGAACACCATTTATGAAATAGATCATAGAAGATTTAGGATAAACTAAGTATAAGGAACTATAAAAACAGCAGTGATGGATAAAGACGAGTAGATATCCATGCGGAAGTTATTGAAGCATTGTAGCAAAAAAAAAAAACTAAAATAAATAATATAATAATATCCATGCATTTAATATTTTAATGTACGGATCGAAAACGATTTCGATTTCGTTCGTATTTAATTTCTTGTTCAATTGAACGCGCGTACACGTGGAGGGCGAGGATAAACTTTTGATCGGTGCAGGACAAAATGTCCTTAATTAAGACTTGATCGTGTCCGAGAGACAAATAAAGGGAGAGAGAGAGAGAGAGAGAGAGAGAGAGAGATTGATAGAGATAGATGTGCGGGGAGACCACGAATTCACGATTGTTGCAATGTCGTGTACACAGTGCATCGTTTGCGATATCGGTTGCATTATACGACGCGAATTACGCAACACACGTGCGCGTGTATCAAGAGAGAGAGGTCAGCGAAAATAATTTCACCGAAAACATTTCGTCGTTTTTTAATCTTTTCGTTTTGGGGGACACGCTGCTGCAGGTGACTGTATTTATTTATTTATTTTTTGGCGGGAGAACGAAAGCGCTTTCGCGTTACATTATGTTTTCGGCAACGTAAAATGCGCTCGTTAGTGCGTCCTGCAGTTTCGTGCGCGACATCGCGTTTTCGTTTCACCGCACCAAAGATCCGCCCGTTGCCGCGCGCGACCAACACAACGAATATTTTTATTCTGCGCTGATGAGACGACTGAATGCGACGCCGCCGCCGTTCATATTTGACAAACGCTTGGTGCACCACACGTAGATTATTACATTATACAATACGCACATATACCGTTTATCGTCACATTATTATACTGTCGTGAACCGAGGATACTCATTGTCGCAGTCACGAGCACTTCGCCACCGGTCGTCCAGCGAATCTGACCATATGATGTTACGTGTATGTATGTGTATGTATGTATATAATATACATATAAATCCGGTGCGAATTTTCCTACATAGGTTGCCTACCTATTTGGAATTTGTTACGCGGATAAGATAATGTGCGGTATACATATAGCTGATATATATATATATATATATATATATATATATATATATATATCCTAAATATACCTGATCGTGTAGGCTCGATGTATCACAATTCATAATACGCGCGATCCGTCTGAAATGACATTAAGGTCCATCATGTTATCATAGTTAGTTAATCTTGTGCATTTTGCATTTTTATCATCATAAAATTTCGAAATTTCCCCTCATAACAATCATATCAGAAGTTTCTGATAGGAAATGTTGTCTAGTGGATACTTTTTAAAAGCGTGATTTTTAAAATTGTCCATTTGTCTTTAAATAATAGCAAAAATCTAATTAAAAAAGTAGATAGGTAAATAAATAATAATAATAAAAAAAAAAAACAGTTAAATGTACCACTTTGATCTACTACCCTTACCACGCATGCTTTTACTCAGAATCGTATTTTCGCGAGCAACGATAAGTGGATGCTTTAAGTTTAAAAGACGAATACTGTACCTTCACCTGACCTCGAAGTCTCGTCTGACCTAGGAGTTTTGTCCCTTTTCACTGTTAAAACAATTAAAATCAATAATTATGTATGAACCATAAAATCTTAAGCAATTTAACAAAAACTATTTTAATTGATCACCTAGTACCTTAAAAAAAAAATATTTAATCCCCCTTCCCACATGCACACATTCAAAAATAGACATGGCCACGGCAGTAAACAGTACATTTAATATTTGAAACACAAAAAAACTGAATTGTATATACGTATAGCTCGATAAATGATGTCCAACATTCGTACTAACGTTACCTTAATGCCTACATCATAATGTATGTATACATGTAAGTGTTTGTGCCAGGCGCGCACCCAGGATTTTTGTTTGGGGGGGGGGGGGGCTTAAACATTTTCCTATTTTCTTTACACACAAATAAATAACTACCAATAATTATAAATGGTAATTTTTACTATTATTATTATATGTTATATTATAATATGTTTAATCAATCATCATTGTAGTACTATATTTGTGAAAATACGCTATGATAATGTATAATTTAGGGAAAAATATATTTTTGGGGGGGGCTTAAGCCCCAAAGCCCCCCTAGGTGCGCCACTGGTTTGTGCACAGGTACTGTTAATACGTGTATATAATAATCATCACTCATTTGTCCTCCGCTGTTGCGGCGTGCCGAGGCTGGTTTATAGCGACTTATGGACCGGTAAAATATTATTATACGTACAAATACATTATTTTTATTCGATGCGCGTATAATATGATGCTCATTATAATATTATGTGCGTACGTATGCTATGTACAATATTATTATTATAATGTCTCTTAGCATTTTTATCGATCGGACGGAACATCCTAACGGAAAAGTTGTGCACGTTGATATACGGAACACGGCTGATTTATCGCGTGCTGTGCAGCGGTCGCGCATGTTTTGTGCATTTATTATCTTTCTAAATTGGCGTTTAATTGAATCAAACATAAATTATAATACTAAACGTCATAGCGTTTAGAAATCAACAAATTAAAACGTACTAAACCTATATATATATATACATCGACGTGTAGTATTAATTGCGGATAAAATATGGTAGAATACCGAACACGATGCGCACTATATTATAATGTATACCGTTTTTAATTTACTGCATTGTGCACGGTAATAGCGACTAGCGAGAGCGCGGTCATTTGCATAACCGCGGTGTTCTATAATTTATATCAATCATTATGGTACACGCGTCATATATTTATATACTTATAAAGTGATGTATATATTATATTGTTAATGTTCTCGCGCGTGCGACCGTCTGTATATTATATCGTTTTGACAACAATAAACGCGCGTGTTACGTATACATAAACACTCGTAATAATAATAACAGCAATATAATAGTACATCTTATTCTTGGACACAGAAGATCACGCGCATATGACTGCATAATATTATCATTCAAACTAAATGCCGTATCCACGTTCATGAAGTCGCCTACTCTCATATATTCTGTGTCATTATTTTTGCAAATCTGGTTTTAGAATTTGCAAATTAAAATTTTAACCGTTGGAATCATTTTTAAATTTGGGGGCCAACTTCAAGTTAACATGGAGGGGGGGAACTTCATTAACGTACCGCGGCCCCGCGATTAAAAAGAAGTTTGATGTCCACGATTAATCCACTATATAATGTCGTCCATCACGCAAATGATATTATTGTACGAATAAAATATATTTACACGTTGCAATTGAATAAATCACGACGCGAGTTATGCAAATCCTATTATACCAAACGAAGATCTCTCTTTAATTCGAACAAAATAACTGTTCTAGATTATATTATATTATGATTATTATGTATATTATTATAACGAGGGAAATTTTGATATTTTATCGTAGTGTACATAAATACAAAATATTATAATAGAATATCCTCAACGCGCTATCTATTCGTACTCATCGCGGTGTATCGCAATACGAGCATAATATATAAATGTATACGAGTATAGTCAATATAGAGTTTGTACAAAATCACCAATATTGGAATATTAAATCATCGGAATAATAATGGGGCGTTTATGCGCGCGTAGAATATTGTATTTCATGCTAAACCGATTCGCTAAAACTCGTTCTTAATTTAATAATTGATTTATTCGTTATATCTGCTTCGGGCTGCTCACAATGTATTCATATTATAATATATAGATGTTATTACACGATTCCGATGTTGGTTGTGTTGTGTGTGACGCGTAATGGTTTAATACCTACTTATTATTATTATTATTTTTAATTGTTGCGGAATCGTTGCCTTTGTGTAGAAAAAAAAATACATTAATGTTTATATAGAAATACTACGGTTCATGTATGCACACTGTTTTTGTAGCCAAATGATTTAACTATTTTTTTTCGTTCATATTAATAATACGTTCTCAGTTACGATATTTATGTGTGAGCGGAGACAGTCCTGGGCGATAGTCAATACGAATCCATCGCTGCTGTTATAATAATATTTGTATAATATTATTGTTGTACAAGTGCAACGGCCTTATGACGGGCGAAGAAAATAATACGCGCACGTTCCGCGATACCTATATTATATATACGTCGAATAATCCGAATAATCCGGATCGTACGCGGTAACGCGCGAGACTCCATCCAACCCGTATGTGGTGCACTGTATACAGCAACAATAGATCGACAAGACTTTCGGTTTTTTTTTGTTTTGACATCGGCGGATACAACGTGTAATTATTACTGTACATATTATAATATACATTCAGGTGTACATGAAAACCTGGTAGATGGGCCCGCGTGGTATGTCTTAACGGCAATCATAACAATAATAATAGTATACATAATTACGCGTTTACCGACTTCGATGCCGGTCCTTATTTCATACCGTTCGGCAAAACTGCACCACAGAACGTCATCGTAACATACATCTATATGTACTATACATAAAGCGTGTACAGAGATACGTAACCGCACCGCACCATATAGATGATAATAATATATATATAATATTGCACTCGCGTCGTAACGTAAACATGGACGAGTAGAAGGAGGCAAGTAGGTCACTGCAGCGGCGTGCAGTTTTGAGTTAGAAACCCAATTCACCGAAGTAAAACTGCAGAATATACAAAGCTGTGCATGCAGCGGTTTTGAAAATATTTTATAGGCAGTACATAGGGGCTAATATAATGCGCTGCATAATGAACTCCGCGGAATTTGAATAATAACTCCCGTCACTGCAACGTGCGTATACCTATGTATGTAATTTGTACCGAAAGTGAGTACCTAATAATATCTATTGATGGGTTGACTCGTATTTTATGCGAAAAATTCGTTTATAGAAAACATTTGTAAATATCAAAAGAATAATGACACCGAACACGTATTACATAATAATATTATACATTCATATATTTAGGTAGGTAACGATCTTTTTTTACTGCTCTACGAGGTCTTCTAGGACAAGGGTTCTCAACCTTTTGAGAACCCTGACCCCTTTTATAATATTGTACCAGTTCACGGTCTCCTCCCTCCTCCGACCTCCACCACTATAAGACGTTTATTATTAGATTAATAAAAATAAAACGTCAATGATATATAGTTTATTTTATATTTAATATAACGTTTTTCATGTTTCGTATATTTTTAAACATTTCACGCCTCGTTAGTTGAGAACTATTGGTCTAAGAGTTCTGACCTCGGTGTTATAATATGTACCATAATTAATATGGACTCATAAAGGATAAATTATAAATTATATAATTTGTATAAGAGTCAGATATTTAGATATTATTTATGAAATAAAACTATATATTTACAGCATCCGTCGTGCGGATGGGGTAGGTCATCGATGCCGGTTCTAAAAACTTCGTTGTAGGACGCCTGTTCCCACTTCTACTCCGTGGTCTCTTTGCTTCCTGGCCGAATCCGCCTCGTTTTTGCCCGGTATAACTCGCTTACTGCTATAATTTTCGTCCGTGCCGTTGTCCGCGCAGGTTGGTTACACGCTCAACATAACATATTGTCATATAATATTAAATACGATATCGAGTAACGTACGGTATCGATGTACGACCATGGTTACATGGGTACAATCCGTTTGTCCTACGAAGTGTGCGTGAAGTATACAGTAAAGGTTCCAACAAGTGAAAACTCGCGGGAGACAAATTTATTCATATTATACAGATATAAGTTTATAAAAACATGCATATTTCTTCATAAATTTGTACGGATAGATAATTGTTATTGCGCAGGTAACCGTGTGCGCCAATGGCAGGAGTTGTACCTCTGCTTGGTCCCTGCACTTATATATCCATGTGTGTTTGAGTGAGCGTTTAGTGTACCAATTTCGTACTAGTTTATATTTCGTACACAATAATATATAATATATTCTCATATGGGGGGGTCTAATTAGGCATTGTTAATTTAATAAATTACCGAACCATTGAACATAATGTATAATAGGTATACAAATGGTGAGTGTACGTGATAGCACTGATAGCGTTATCAAGTCGTTCGTTGCATAATAATATGTGTGAAAAAAAAAATCTTATCATAATCGTAATATTTTACCACCATCGGGTCGGCGGCCGGTCGCGTGGTATAAATACATTGCTGCAGCTGTATAATATGAATATCACGCGTTGAATTTGTTTATTATTTAAAGTTTTCAGGTTTTTATAATACGCAGCGTATACACGTATATCAGATTGAATGTTTTATAAACGGTCAAAAGTTCAATGCATAATATACGGGCGAAATGCATTTATAAGACGTATGGCGTTGGTGTTTTAATTCGTGCATATTTTATGATAAACCATCAACGAAAATACAAGTTATATCACTATGACGGGCAGTATATAAGTAGCAGTTGACGTGCCGATATATATAATTTATTGCCAACCTGCTGTATTAAAAATCAGTCCAAGCCAAGCGTTTTCTCCAGGTGTACGCGAATGTGTGTGTGTGTGTGTATAGTGTAAATGTATACAAGATAAAAAAAAAATGAAATCTACGTCTTTTTCGTTTTTAAAGGCCTCATTTTATTTTAGATAATATGACCCCGTTTGCGAGCGTTGGTTAATATATTTTTTTATTTCTTGACAACACTGCATCAGTACTATACCTACTTCATGGATACGCGTTTCTAGAACTTAAAGCGCTTGAATTTAAGTATCCTTATTACGACCTATTTTTTTATATATATTTTTAACTCTCACAAATTAATTCGGTCCTAGAAACCTATGGTATAAGACTGCGAACAGGAAATAAATTTAACAATGTCGAAATCAGCCTAATGCATAGTAAATACGACGTCAACGAATTGTGGTCAGAAAGGTTGAAGAGATCACTGCGATGGATCGCACGTAAATTTTAAATTATTTATAGTTCTCAAATTGAGTCAAATGTATTTATAACGTATCGTACCGTTTACATACATATATATATAGTAGACGCCACTTATAAGACTCACGGATATAAGGTTCAGTCGTTTATTAGACTCAAATCGTCTGAAACGGTCTGAATGTATCCAAATTCATTAAAAAAATCGGTTATAAGACTCAAATTTCGTAAAATAAATAGAAAATAAACTTGTTTGGTTTTAATTCAGAAATTAAATAATAATTGAAAAATTAAATAATATTTGTGTTGGTTATTTCTAGTTTTTGTTGATAACGTATAACAAATTTTACCGCAGATAAAAGTTCACATTTATCGCAACGATTATCGTTATATTACACATACCTAATATTAATTATGTGTATGTAATAAAATAAAATTAATAAATAATTAAAAATTTTTTTCCACTTCGTCTTTAAGATTCATTCGGTTATAAGACTCACTTTATGCTGGTCCCAAAATGAGTCTTATAAGTGGCGTCTATACTGTATATATGCTTCTTTATAACACATAGACTATTTTTACGACTCATAAGAAAAACGTGTGGTTACGATATATTAATACAGCGGGGAGAACACGGTGCGGTGGTTTTCGTGTGTTTCAGTATAAGACGATGTGTGTTCTTGTGCAATATATAGAGGGTGCGTACATTATATGCGTGTTTAAAATTATTATCCATCAACCGGTTTCTGTGGATAATTTGCATTTTGGCACTCAATAAGCGCAATGTTTGATTGCGAAAAAATTGGACAAACCTTTGTACACTTATTACTGACCTCGTATATTATTTACCATACATGCGATATGCAGCGCGACTGTTACAGCTCGTAACACCGTCGTCGTTGCACTTTCTGGGCCGTGCAGTGCACTGCAGGCGAATGTTAATGTTTTATGAATGTTTTATCCGCGTACACGAATGATATCGCTGTGCAATACGCGTCATACTGCAATTTATCCGCCGCGGTTATTTTAACGGATTCCCAACATATAATCGTCGTCAAAATTGAACCGCGACGGCCGGTTCAAGAAAAAAAAAAAAATTTGTATATATTATATTACTTATGTATTATAAACAACAATGGAAATTAAAATTCTATCAACCACCGCTGTATGTATGTATTGCAGCAACACTATACGACTATTATACGCGTTACTTGATATTTACCTCTATACGCCGTAGGTAAAAATATAATATAACGTAAACGCAACGATCCGCAAGCAATAATTTGCGAGTTTTATATAAAACTAAAATGTTCTTATATATTGTAATATGCATGTATAGGTTGCGAGGCAGCGCGGTCTCGTATTATTTTACATTGTTCTTTTTTTTTTTTTCACTGGCGCATTAAAATATTAAAGGTAAAAGAGAATTTTAGTAAAAGCTCTACGCCACCTGCATGTGTTCTCTGTTTACGTCGCTGAACTTTCTGTGTATAATATTGTATTAATATTATTATGGAATCGGAAAATGGTGTTGGTAGTTTCCAATAACATCTTTCCTCGGTAAAATTGTTATCTCATTAAATCTAAAGACTCATTATCCTCAATATTGATAATTATGGATTTGACATATTTCAATCAATAAATAAGGAACGTTTTAAAAATGCATTCATTGAAATATATTTTCAATACACGCCTTATATTCCCTACGTAACGTACATACATAAAATATATAAATATACATTCGTGATACTCGCACGATTATAAAACCCTTTTTCCAGAAAATTAGAAACCACACGGCGGCACGTGCAAAAGGATATTTCTGTATGAAAAATTCCGAAAAAAAAAACAATTTTTCAAACATATATTTATGTATAGGTGTATATTATAAACGTACATAAAATATTTGTATCCTTGTACCTATGTATAATTTCGCGGCGGCGTCCAGGTAATGGAATCTACGGCATTAACCCGTCACTTCAAATCGGTAAATCGTCGTCATCGCGACATCGTGCACCTCTTATATATTATACTATATATACTATATAATTAAATATGTATATCCGAAGAATTCCCGCAAACTCTCAATCCGATATATGCTAATGCACAAGTTGAAGTTCCACTACTATGTGTACAATATAATAAATTATATAAGTACTAAGGTACACATAATACACATAATCATGCGTGATGGTTATTGACCCTGTAGACAGTGCCTTAATCCTGTCTTAAGTGCAAGTGATTTTCATGGGTCAAGCTACTCAAGCTATTTCTGCACGTAAAATATTAATGCATTTTTGTATAAGTATAATGATGGTCAACGATAATATACTGGCAATTATTCAATATCGACTGATATCGATATTTGAAATTATTTATTGTGCCCATCATTATAATATGAGTACTTATATCTAACGTAGCTAAGCTAAGTCCCTTCAAAAATGTACTCTTGAATCCTTCGCTAATTATCTAATACACATAATACAGAAAACGTTGTTTGAAAAGCTCCTCCAAGTCAAAAACTGAAGTCGCGTCTATGAATATATATAGGTAAATGTTACGCACCGTTTTTATGTACCTGTATGTTTATATGTACATGTCTTATTTTTTTTTAATGTGCACTCGTTTTCGATTATCATTCCAGATGATTCCCGGATGCTGCCGTCGTCGTCTTCAAAAATTTTTACGTAAGCAGCGTTTTTATAATATGTATAGACAAATAAAATATTGTTCGCGACCAACGTTAATTCCTCCTACTCGACCTTCGACGGACATCAACCGCATCGGTATACGCATGCGGTGGCGGTAACGTTATACATCACAAACGAGTATTACATATTATATTGGTATTTATAAATTGCCTCGTTTCGGAATAAGTTTTCCTCTGCTTTTTTTTTTTTTTTTCGTACTATCCGCAGAATTATCCGCTCACTCGGATGTGCATGAATCGCACCGATGCACAATGGTCGGTGAAGAGAGTGCACCGCCGCACCGACGCCTGCAATTCACGCGTTGCACATAAAGAGTGTTCTTTGTGAAAAACACTGCCGCCGCCGCATCGCAATGGATTCGCGTTGACCGATGACCGACGCCAAGACGTGGTCGTCGAAAAATACGAACCCGCACCGACAACAAGACGTGGCATTTGTTAAAAAACAAATTCTTCTTCTACTTCTAATTCTATTTCTACGTGATAGTGTGTGTGTGTGTGTGTGTGTGTATGTGTGTGACCTAAAATAAAAGAAAAAAACAATATTATATTATTACTTAATAGCGTGCAAATATTTATTTTTCTGTAATTGTACACTTATATAATATATATTTTACATATATCACTCCTTAAACTATTTTTTAATACCTCCATAGTATATTATAGGTATACAAACAATATATTATATTATACTATATTATTTTAACGGGAAATATTAAGGGCACACATTATTATATTATCTACTGATGTCTGTAACATCTCTCGCACGCTAAATCAACGTTCCATTGTTGGAATGGATATTTATATAAGTACTATTATTTCTATAAAACATGTGTTAGACTATAAACTATATTATGAAGCAATCGGACGAAACGACACGTATACGTAATCCTTTTGTATCCGAGTAACCCGCTTTATTATTGTTTTTATTAAGTCATATTTTTTTTTTTGTACACATATTATGCGTGTACATATAGTATATACCCACCACACGTTTATTATGTATATATAGTCGCGGATGCAATAGTTCTGGCGGAGTATTTTCAACCTATTTCCGTGAAAGGTCAAAAATAATTTAAATATCATCAAAAAAAATACATATTAAAAAACGTGTTTATAGAACGTATCGAAGGATATACTTTCCGCCGACCACCTTGTTCCATAACTGTACATATGCGCTACGTTACTTTTTTGTTCCTGGTTTTCACTACATGTAAACTGCAGTGCGTGCAGCCTTATATACAAATCATGCAAATTATTCATATTGTGTAGTAGCACGGCAATAATTTTGAACCCGAAGTTCCAATCGAAAATATGCACTTTTTGAAAACACTTCTATTGCGTATTAGCACGTGAGCACGTTTTTGTAACCTAACGATTTTTTTTTCTTGTTTATCCAGGAGGAGAAAACCGCAGCGTTTTAACTGAACTGCGAAAACGCCGTTGGAGTTGTTTAAACAACCGTATTCAATTTAGTGCACGGTTCCCTGTGGCTGACGGCGGCACCACGTCAAACAACGTACAACTAAATATAATGTAAAATAATATTATACGGTCACATAGCATGCGACAACTCAAAAATGAACAATATTCGCACGTTGTAAGCACACATTATGCTCATGTATAAAAGAAGTCCATTGACGTTTTGTTGTTAATGGTAAGACTGATATTGTAATACCCAAATATTAATAATACCCACTGTGTACGTACACGCACGAGACAGCTGATCTATGCGTATACACGCGGGATTGGACACAAAGAAAATGATTGTATAATTTTATTTTTGAGAAATAATCGATTTTCCAACAGTAATAATAATTATTGCTGTGCTACAAATCGTTATTGTGTGAAAAAAAATAGCAACTTGCTACGATGAAGTATACCGACAACCTTACGTACGCACAATGCGTAATTAGTATATACGCGCGTGCACGCATATACGTGTAAAATGTTTTCCACCCAATTATGGATTGCACACGAGACGATCAAAACTAATTACACATATTCGTATGTGTAGACTCGCATCATCGTGTGTCTACCATAATAATATACGTATAATATTATATCCCTATACAGTTTTGAGGAATACGGGTCAAGTCTGGGTCACCGGACACTATTTGAATTGACTAAAATCAAATGCGATTATATTATGAACGAACAAAAATCGAAATCGATTAATCATGCTTTTCGTCGACCTTCGAGGTAGTATAATATTGGTAGGTCCCTAATATTCGAATAATTATTTATTGTAATATTATACTCGTAATATAATACGTTAAAAGACCACCATCATCCATTGTGATATCCATTTAGCCGCGAAGAACATATGGTGCGTAGTGCCAAGGTGAGAGCCGCAGCTATTACAATGCATTTTTGGTTATTGGCTTTCAGTGTAACACTCACTATCCCAAACTCATGTTATCCAGAAAACAAAAAACTTGAAAACTGTATGAAAACATTGACGATGTGTTTTTTATTTTTATTTACCAATACATCAAACCCAGTATAAATACGTATAATACAAACACATTATAATATAGCATCTATGTGACCGATACTGATCGATAAAACATATAATGGTTAATTTGATACAAAATTATAAAACTGGTTGAAGCTCAATGTTTCGAAATACGTTTAAAACATGTTAGCCGTAATAGTGCTGTTTATTATATTATGTACGTTTCGATCGTTTTGTCCTGGATTGCGATTGATGACATTTGCCTGTGGCTATAGCTTTTGTACAGCTATTCGGCATATACCTACCGTCAGTCACCGTTCAGTATAATATTATACTATACAAATACTACCCAACGCAATACCGGCATACTTGTTGTGTTCACGATGTTTAAACTCGAAATGAACGCGAATAAAGAGGCCCTTGAATAAAACCGGAGAATTTGTAGAATTTTAGATAAATCAAATATACAAACGCCATCGAATAGTAGTCACCGTGAGTAAATACCTAGTGGTTTTTTCAAATAATTGATACGTTACCCGGCCTCGTGCCTATTCCGAGAGTATATATGTTTTTATTTCCATACACTTACATTCAGGTTCTGTACACGATGACGGTATGAAACGTCTATACCGTATACGCGGTAATAGGTACACGCCGCTAGAAATGTCGTATTCGCAACTTGTATTTTCAGAAAAAAAAAAAAATAGAAAAAAAACTTAAAAAAGTAAAGAGATAAAAAGTTGAAGACAACAACTGCACTCAATATAGGTAGGTACGTGTCATTATATTATATCATTGCAGTGGCGAGCGATGAAATTACAATGTAAGATTCACAGAAACGTAGATATATCCTTAAACTGTAGTTCGGGCGTGGCTGCGCCCGCGGTGTCGTTCAATAACGTGATATCATATGTCCATAAAAACGCTAGATTAGTTTATTTTTTTTTTAATTAATTTTACTAACGCATTATAAGTATCTCACTATACGCCTAGACAGAGGCTCGAAGATAAAATCTCGACCAACTTCCTGCAGCCCCGTACGCAAAGCGCAGCATCAGCGCATATACTGCAGCAGTTGACCTAATTTTCACGCGAGCCCTTGTGTACAGATGGGTTAAAAAATTGATGTGCGCCTGTGGGGAGGGGGAAAATAAAATTAAAATTAAAAACCACACAATCGCTTTACCAACGTCTCTTTGCCTCAGTACTGTTGTGTTCTGGCACACGTGGACACAATGTCGTATGTTGTTCGTGTACGCATTTTATAATATTTATATATTATACACATAACGTTTCGGATTTTCATCACATTCTTCGCGCGGCACAAGAAATTCAATTATATCCACTACCGCACCACGTGCGGCCGTTATGCCGTGCGTATAATAATAATACATAATACAAATTATGGGGGGAGGGGGGGAAAGAATCAAAATATTTGCACAAGCTAAAACGGAACGCGAAAAATCGTGACATTGTGCCGCGTGTTTAGAAAGTGATGATTGCGTCGTTTCGCAGGCTTTACGACGGATTCGGCTCAACAAAGAACCATAAAGATTCCACGAGTATTATATAGGCCTACTGCCAACAGGTCGACCTCGGCCGCGTATTAATTAAAACGAAAAAACAAAGTCTTAAATAACACAACGACGTATATATAATATTGTTATAATACTATATCTCCTGTAGGCCGCACAAATTATGTTTTTTATGCACGTGCGTAATGCGCGCACATTTATAGCATATTCGCTTCCCTACATTATTATATACACTCCGTGCCGTTGCACGATAAATATTGCATTTGTACGAATAAAAATCGCGCTGCTTATTTATTATGATTTATTTCGTAGTTTATTCGATTTCATATATATATATATATATACATTTTGTTCGCGTTATTATTTATTCGTCTGTCTAATATATCACGCTATATAATATAATGTATACCACGTATATAATACGCGCGTCTTTTTCAGCTTATGTAAACAGCCGCAGTGCACGTACCTCTTGTCTATGATGTATTCTGTAAAAATATTGTGACGGGCTATACTTGACGAAACATGTTGCTCAACAAATACGCACGTATATATGCGTGTGTATATTATCTATGTTTATACCCTATTACTAATACTTACTGACTTACTAATGATAAATCGATAACGAGCCGAAATTTTAAGAGACACGTGCGACTATTTATAGTCGACTCATCCGTGTCACTTTGGTGTTTGCGTACACGAACAGACTTGATGTGCATACACGGTCGTCTGAATTCACGCAGTAGATACTATTACACTATAACACGCGAAGGGTTCATCATGGTCTAACGGTTAGACAAGGCGCGTATCCAGAATTTTATTTCGGGAGGGGCTGATGAACATTTATAAACATAATAATACAGTAAAACAAAAAAATAAACAAACTCAATAGTCAGTAGTCAAAGTACAAGTAAACTACAAGTGCACTAAATAATAATATATTAATTATTGATAAAATTATTTGTACGGTTACCGGTTTACTGATTGGAAATTTAAAACTCGCAAACAAAACTGATAACAGGATAACAGTGTTTATATCCACCTTAGATCATATACACTGGATAGAGGTATGATTTAAAATCTTGAAGCATAGCAGTTCGAGCCCGAAGTCATCATTGCGCATGCGCAAACCTGTTTTATGATAAGAGATTACTGATGAACACACAAGACACAAAATAATAGCCGTCGTGATGCACTGATATTGTCTTATTCATTATACATATTATAATTTCTATTTTCCATCAAATGTTTGAATTGAGTTCCTTTACTAAGACTGTGAAAATTAATAAAATTGCCAAAAAGAATAAACTTGGCAAGACCCACAAATGTTGTATTTTATGTGTAAATCGCCAATAAATGTACCTGGTCTTAAATTACATCGGTAATAATTAAATAATAGTCATATAAATTACAAATATAAAAGCAAGTTTGTGTAACATTTCATTTTTTTTCCCCTTCAAAATTTGCTAAGAGATATCAGTACCTAATCACACATTACTAGTTACTACCCCGTCCCGCGCGATCTATTTCTTTTCTGACGCATGCGCAATAAGTACTTCGGGCCCGAACAGGTCTGCTTCAAACACGGACTACGCGAGATATACGCTATAGCTCTATCCAGTGTATATGATCTAAGATATCCACAGACTTCTATACAACACTAGATAAGGAACTCGAACAATATTTTGAAGATTTCCTTATCAGTACCCGCCATTTTGTCGGTTGGCAAAACATTGGCAATTGTCATTCACAATTTACATTGTAGTATTGTACCATTATTATATTCTGTGATTGACGATTGTACATAGTACATACCTACAAAGTAATAAATTAATTCATTATATGTATTGTATTAATAAGGTACTATTATCCATTTATATATAATATTGACCATATTAATAATTAGAATAATTTATTTATGATTAAATTAATTGATAATAGACCATATTGAATTATTTTTTTCAAAAATTCGTCAACGCTTTGGAAACAATAACAATCCTAACGTGATAGAGTTTAGAACAGCAATGAAAAAATTATTACTTAAAAATTCAATGTCATCATCATATGCTGCGAACTGCGTTCTTATGGACAGTACAAGTACTGATAGTATTCTTGAAATTCGTTGGACAAAAAAAAAAGGTACTATACACACTGATGATATTATAGTTGATGAAGTTAGTGATAATGAATTATTAGACTTAATTAATGACTATAGTACTGATTTAATTAAGGATAATATATTATATTACATAAGTGGATTTATAATTAGAAGTATCTATTGTAAAATTGATTGTGACACATGTATAGAAAATCTTATGCATTTTTCTTCTGATCATAACTATTGTCATGCGTATTCATTTTCTGTTTTAATAAATATTAAAAATAGGGGAGGACTGATAAAAAGCTCTAAAGATGTAATTAAATTGTAAAATTTGTTGAAATTACATTATGTAATATGACTAATAACTTCTCAAATATGAATTCTTGTTTAAGTTCTAAAAAAATAATTTGTACAAAAAATTATGTGTATAATAATAACATTTTTCATAATTTAAATTGCTGTGATGATAGTTTTTTAGAAAGCCATAAATTTAATTTAGCTACTCTAATATGTAAACAATATTTAAAAATTCGTTTACATCACCTGGCTAAATCAAAACTATCTAATACTGTTAGTAAGCGCTGTTTACTTACCAAATTGATTTGATTTAATAATCAGTATAAATTAAGTATTAATAATAAAAATAAGTATTTTTGTTTAATATATTAAAGTTGAAATTAACAATAAATACCTCATATCAACTGAGTATGTATTTTATAATATAATATAATTTAATTGTTTATTATGTTTTAAACAATATTAGTTATTATTAAGTTAATAAAATGAGAAAGTATAAAATGTGGACTTCGTATTTATTTATTTATTTTTCCAAAATGTTAAAAATATTATATTATGTTAAGCAGTATTTTGCCAACCGACAAAATGGCGACTAACTGCTACGCGATCTTCACTGATAACAATATAAATAATATAGGAGTTCCTTATCTAGTATTGTATAGAAGTCTGTGTTTATATCACACGACACACAGATATAATATTATCTAAATCTGCGTGACTATGCCAATGAAAATTATAAAAATAATGTGTATATAATATTATATTGTGCAGCTCTATAGTGATCGGCGATCGTTATCGAAAGGTTTATAATTACTTATGAGTATCTATGATTTTCAGTATTATCACCCGTGGTATTTTTGTCCATGAGTGATAAGATATGCTAACAAAATAATACGAATTTAAAATCTATAAAATGGAATTTAATAATTTTGCATTGACTTTCATAGATCATGAAAATATTTTTTAGATTTTCTTAAAATTTCGGGGCGGGGGCTGCAGCCCATTCAGCCCCCCCCATAAATACGCCCCTGGGTTAGACCCTAACCTAACCGAAACGGCATCCACTGGTCCGACTTTTATCATCTTTATGTGTAGCTCCAGACGAGTTTCGTAACCACGATTGAGAAAAGGTTTTACTTTTTTTCTTGTCACGAGATCGCCTTTGAGGTCCTTGATATCTTAACGTCCGTGCGGTACGTGCACTCAATATTAGCATCGTTTTCGCGGCCGTTGGGTTTATCGACGATATAGGTACGTATTGCTGTGTATATCGTGTGAAGCTCATCGTTGTCGGTCGGACTGCTGTTGCAGAGCGTTTCCCGAACGGGTTGTCATCTGCAACGATACATCCGTGTGTGTACATGTATAGGTACAACTGCAGTAATTGGTGCATTCCAGGTATACATGCTTGCTGCACCGGGCTGCAGTTGCGGTTACGATTTTGCGGGGACGTGGTGGCCTCACATTATAGTGTACAACGCAACAGGATTTAACGCGACACGCTACGGGACGGGTGCAAAAGATTTCGGACGACGGAAGATCGAGAAACAATCTATATAATTATTAAATTATTCACTGGCATAATGCGCACATAAACAAAAACGTTTATATGGAACGCGCAATATTATGCAACATGGTAACGTGTGCACGCATGGTGTATAATATATATATACCGCGCGTATACATACGGATGATATATGTTATATCGAACACGTTTTACCCGAGCAGATTCCCACGGAACGAGCAAGAATTTGTGCAAAACGAAAGAATGTCAACACCGTACGGACGCGTGTGCGTATTCGTCGAGACCGTGTGCGTGTACGAGTATAATATATTCTAAAATATAATAATAATAATAATAATAATAATAATAATAATAATAATATTATCAAGATGTGCGCGCGGTGTTCCTCATACATGAAATCGTTTTAACACCATCACGTACATACGCCTTAAATATGCGCTCTCGAAACCTGCACGGGCTCGCGTAAGTATAGTATTATAAGTACATGTATGTAGGTACATATTACGTCGCACGCGTTATAGTCTTTGTGTTATATTATAATATAATTACACATTCTCGCGCGTAACTAACCGCGTTTTTTTTTTTTTTATTAATCATATAAAGTTTTCCTGAAAGTCGACATCATTTAAACTTAGGTGTAAAGAATTAATTATTTTTTAACATTTATAAATTAAATCACAACTATAGTATAAATAGTTAAAACTATGATTTAAAATATACTGAATAAAATACGATTGTTAAACATTAATAGACAATAAAAGATAAAATATAAGACAATATTTACATAATACAATAGTAGATTAGAGATTTAGGACGTCGTGTGGACGGCCGCGTTGGAGTCTGCGACTGTTTGGACGGGTGAATCGCTGAAGCCTGAAGTGCTGTGGACCACTTGCTTTAGATAATTTATTAAAGAAATTTACCGATAATTCTTTTATGTAGTTTTTGATAGTTGGAATTTTAAAATCTGTGTGCAGTGCGTCGTTTCGGACAAGCCATGGGGCATTTGAAATTACACATAGGACTTTTGATTGTAATACTTGCATTTTGTGTATATGAGTTGTTGCACATTGACCCTAGACCGGGGCTGCATATAAAATTAAAGGGCGAATGATTTGTTTATATAATAATAGTGAGCACTTTCAGTTCAATGAAGTTTGCCGATTTATAAGTGGATATAATATTTTTAAGCGTTGGTATCCTTGCTGTAATTTCAAAGATATATGAGGATTCCAAGTGAGTTTTTTATCTAATAAAACTCCAAGATATTTAATATTGTGATACCAAGCTATGTTTTGACCGTTGAACTTTAATGTATTATAGTGTTTGGGTCTTCGTAACGTGAATAGGACTGCTGAGCTTTTTGATGGGTTGAGTGCAATTTTTCAACTTTGTGCCCATTTTTGAACTGCGTCGAGATGAGTTTGAATATTATCTATTACCTTATCTACATTATCAGAGCTTGAATATATTACACTATCATCCGCATACAGAGCTATTTCCGTGTTCATTGATGTGGGGAAGTCAGATATGTACAGATTGAAAAGCATTGGGAACAATTTTGATCCCTGAGGTACCCCAGCGGCCAGCATTAATATATGCGATATCCGAATTTGCCTCTTCTATTTGGACGGTGAAACTGCGCGAATATAGAAATGATCTAATGATGTTGAAGATGATTGTGGGCGTATTAAGGCATTTTAATTTGTAAAATAGACCGTCATGCCAGACCTTATCAAATGCATTAGCTATATCAAGGAAAGATGCTTCGCTGTGTTCTTTTTTTTCGAACCCATTACTTATGTGTTCAGTGATACGAAGAAAACATATCGCGTAAATCGATAGATCATCCGATCCGAAGGCCGGCGGATACGAAAAATATACACCGAATGCTCGGTCACGATTAAAACACTTAATATGTACATTATTATTATTATTATTATTATTATGTATTAATATATTGGTTTTCAACGTTTTCTGGTGCCATTATATTATTACGGTGTACTTGACGAACAACTGATTTATTATACATCACGTCATCGTCGTAATATAGCGTTTCCTTGTGAACAACAATATCGCGCGCGCGAGGGCGGTGGCGTGGCATCGCGCGCTGCAGGAGTGCAGTCGTGTGCACAGTGTACCTACGACCGTGCATAGGGAGAAGGGGAAGGAAAAAAACGGCCTATTGATTTTCGCCGTCCTCCCCGCACTGTCCGCGGGTCCGTCCGTCCGACTTTATCCTTGTGCTTACACTGCACTCAATATATATACCTACCTTGTGCTCCGGCATCGTGGCCTACCCAGTGTTTTCGCGAAGCCTACTCCCGCCGCAAAACCGCCTCCACACCCACCCGTACGTGCACGTTACATACAGCTACGGCGGCGGCGTCGTTTCTCCCTTTTCCACGATCGTCGTCGTAGCGCCACCGAAACTCTAATAATAATAATAATAATAATAATATTGTGTTATAAAATTAGTATAAATAGATATATAGTTATAATGTATATGTTACCGGCAATACGGGATTTTTGTAAAATTTCTAAGTATTCTAATATGAAATGCCAAAAATCATTAAGTAATATATATATAATACGAGCTTTGCTCAAGTATTCTGTATATGATTCCAAACGTAGAGTAGACAATATAATAAAAACAAACGAAATTGGGTACGATGGATAAGATAATAGAGTTCTAAAGCACTTGTACGTAAGATAAGACAGTTTACAGTATGCCAGAAAAAGCTACTGCAAATTTACAAAGTTCCAACGGGCACAGAGGTGACGTTATACAAACAATCGCAATGGAACAGTCCGAGGATTTTTAAAATATATTTGTTTGATCAAGCGTCAAAATAAAATGTGCATTTTCTTTATAAATAACATTTTGTGCACTTCAAAATAGCATTTTTCTACAAAATGTTGTAATCAGTACCGAATTAGTAGTTTAAGTAGAATATAAAATAAAAGTACTTGAAAAATAGTATAATATAATAATAATTATAATAGATTCAGATTAAATTTTGTCTGTGACACGAGTAATAATATATAATAATTATAAGAATCTTGATATAATATAACATACTTATAATGAATTGTTTTTTACTTTGTCTAAAAAAAATTAGCATTTTACATAAGCCTATGGTTATATATAAAATAATATTGCTAATATCATGTTTTATTTACATTGCTTAAAACCGGTCCGGTTTTACTGCGCTTATGAGTGCGCTACACTTAATTTTAAATCCCTTATAAACGCTTTCCGCGTTGCGTACAGTTGTATACTGAACGGCCCAAAACCGAATATCTTAAATCAAATAGGCGCCACTAAATACGCTCGTCACCTGTGTTCTATATCCGAATTACCGGAAATGTCGGTTTAATTTACATTACTTTCGCATGCACGTTAGAAAAGTAAAAAATAATAAAAGCGTGTCCTCTGCTTGTGTACATATTCATGCGTGCAGGTGTGCCTATTAATATAGGTAGAAGTATATACGCTCACTGTATAATTAATAATTATTATTATGTACGATGTTTTTTCTTTTTTTTTTTTAATTTTATGTGCACCGAATCCGTCGCTGGCAGCGAAGGGAAATAATTGTACTATCAATTTGGTTTTCCAGTGGCATCACATACGTTATGCCCTTTTATTTATACGCGCAAGCACAACCGTGCATTTATACATATTTATGTGCAACAGTGCATAATGATCCGCCTCCCAGCGTACGACTGCACATGCACACATAGTAATATTATAATATAATGCATGTACACGCTCAGTAGCGTTGCGATCGCTTTGATTTGTCGCAAACGACGAAAAGTCGACGGCCGCACATCCGTTGCGCCCGACATCCGTAAAACTGCATCCCACCGCCGGCCTACCACAACGCGTGAGATCGAACCGCAAATTCACAATCACCCATATCTTTAATAAAAATTAAATTGATTTTACATACCAACGGTTGTACATAAACATATATTTATAGGTCTGACGTATATACAAGGGTTCATACCCAATACTAGGTGGTATTGTAGTCGAGGGCTGCATGTAAACACCTACTCAGATATATTTAAGTTTGTAAAAAAGTAAAATATTGTAAAGAATACTAAATTGATTTACAGTCGTATCAACTTCCAAGTTTTTATTCATAATGGAATTAGAAATATCTGGTCAACAGTGAAAGTTAGTGGTTGCAATTTTCATTTGTTCCAAAACGGGTTCAGAAAAATCCAACAATTAAACCTAATAGATCATTATTATATTATATTATAATAGTATCGATTAATGATACATCAAAAATCGCACAATTATTAGTACTAATATTTGGTTTACCATTATTGGATTTTTCGAATTAGTTTTGAAACAAACATGTTGTACTGAAATGTGAGCTTGTCGGTCAAAATTTTCAAACATATCCTCTGGCAAAAGTAAAACCCAACAAATGTTGAAAGTTGTCCAACAGTATCCAGCAAGTAGAAGAGTGTAAATCTAGCCAGGAAAAAAATGCTCCAACAAACATGTTGTACTGCTATATGAACCCGGCAGTAAAAATTTCAAATTGATCTCCCGGCGAAAATACAGTCCAACAAATGATGAAAATTGTCCAACAAACTTCAACAAGTCACTAACAAATTTGATGGACTGATTAGACTGCTAAGTTCATAAGGGTACAAAAACGGAGAAACGCTCTGAAATAGCCCACATTGTACATCGAATGGTTTTTCAGGCATCATTAATTGATTTAATCGTCTGAGTTGAAAAATAATCGGATATCGATGGCCAAGTCGTTGCAGAATTTAAACAGTGTATTTTCAATTTTAAGTCGAGTTTTCGAAACAACAAAATAATTCTGAAATTAAATAGTTGGTCAGAACATACGTTATACATAATATTTCAGAATTATGTCTGTAAATTGCACAAACTTTAAAATTATGTTGATATTTTTGTTTTTAAAAGTTTTTTATTCAATCTGTTTCAAAGTATAGAACATTAAGAACAATTAATTAAAGTAAATACATCAAAAATAAAATAAGAATATAAATATAAGTGATGGATTTGACAGACTGTAGAGGCCTCCCATTGGAGGAGCTAAGGCATTAAAATAATTTTTTTAGGTTAGCAGGTCGGGATCTGATCACTGTCTTTTGAGCCTCTTAGTTGGATTGTCTGGAATAGTGACGGATGATAATTCACTATTCAGAGATCAAGGGATTTTTATGGTGAGCTAAGCTACTAATTAAAATATTTATTGTGGGTTTTAGCTAATTCAGAGACGTATGGGATCAGAGTGGAGAGTGTGGTTTGAGACATAGAATGGGGCTTCGAAATTGGACGTAATTCTGTGGATTGGAATCTTTGGATACGGTTGATGTTGGATATTTTGGTAAAGTTGAATTCTGTATGTCCATATGGATCTAAGTAGGAGTTTGTAGAGCAGGAGTTTTGGTAATAATAGTTTTATGTATACAGTAGTTATATAGTTTTATATACTGGCACTTATTGATTTATTATTTTTAACAAATATGTGAGTATGACAGTATAAAATTACTTTTTTGTCATACTACATCATTGTGGATAATATAATATTTATACAATATACTCAATTGCGTGTTTTCTCTTCTTTGTTCTTTTTTAATAAATACTTTTAACGCACCAATTGTTTCATATAGAGTCTCATTATTACGTTGTAGTCGTCTCCCTCGACCTATCGTAACATATTCGCAACCCATATGACATATACATTATACATATACACATTTGATAAATCTGTGAACTTATCGCACACAATTATAACCTTTCTCTATCCTTAAACTGTTTCCACAAAAACAATATTTATTACAAATGTGGATTTTAGTTTATCACAAAGATTAAGGGGATTAAATCAATGATCTTCTGCTTCTGTCTATCACACGTGTAACATAGGAATTTAAACGTTTTCTATTTCCGACGTACCGATCAATTAATTAATGCGATAAGAATTTTGAAAACTGATTTGAATTCGTTGTTAAGCCTACTTTAAATCGACTTTCCTACTTTTTTAAATTTTGCACTTAACATTCCCAAAAATTAACTTTTGTTGATTTTTATGTTTCCAATTCATTTAATTCTATTTTGTGAAATTTTGGAGGACAAAATGAAAAAAGTGGGAAAGTCGATCTAAAGTAGATGTAATGACGAATATAAATCAGTTTTGAAAATTCTTATCGCATTAATTGATTAATTAGTACGTTGGAAATAGAAAACGTCTAAATGCCTATGTTTCGCATGTGATAGACAGAGAGAGAATTATGGCTTACAATCACCGTTAAATTGTTAGGAGTCCAAACTTAGGACCACAACCCAACTTTCTTTGGAAAAATCTCGCATGGTTTTACTTTTCCAAAAGTAGTTAGAAGTTAAAAATTGAAGTAAAATAAACATACGACCTATTATGAATTATCATTTAAAAACCTATCGTAATTTTTGCCACCACACTCCTATTATAATATAATTATAAATATATTATAATTTAACATACATTTCTTGAAATCCATATAATTCAAAAAAATGTTTGCGACCCACCAAACCTCACTCATGGGTCATAGCAACTCTGCATTACACTATCATAGGTATTGCGCGTTGCCCTGTTTGTAAGGTTATCGATTTTGTATCCAATCCTTTTACAGTTTACCTACTTTTGTAGTTGATTAATATAATTTTTTCTTCTGCTTTCAGTATTTTTTTTTTTTATTCGAAGTAAAATACATTATAATAGAAATTTATGCGTGAACACGGATGTTTTATTTTTATAATTTAAAGATCTCAATAAAACTGTCTAATCTTCTAATTTATTGCTATATTTTTTTTTTATATATTTTCAATTGGTAATGTTCAGGAGAATATAACTCATTAAATTAAATTTATTATAAATATACTAAATATATTTACAATAAATTCACATAAATATTAACTCTAAAAGTGCATTCATATAAGTCGGATAAAAATATAAATTTCTTAAAAACAATACATATACAGTAAAATTTCATATAGTGCATGCGTTTACTTTAAATATTTAGATTTGTAAACTCTTCCCATATTATCAGAATCATAAAGGTATAAATTATTACAGATGAACCATGGACATATAATTGGTAAAATACGATTTAGAACATTTTACCTTTTTGGTCGACCGATTAGATTGAGAGTACTTAAATTTCACAAAGAACTTACTGTTGGTCCTTAAAACCAATTCCATCGAGGACGAATTTTACTTGCACCGTTGCCATATCATATGAATTTTTTAATAATATGAAACAAGTGTGTATCGATGTACAGCGATTTTCAAATAGATAGCGAAAGTTAATACTTCCCAAGTATTTTATTAAATTAATCGAATTTTTATTTTTCACATTGGTACCACATAATATATTTATTATTAATATCCAGTATTTTGTTTCTTTTATTGGTAATTATTATTATTTTTTATCCTGATTTACCGTAGCTATATTTTCAAACCCGTTTCTGCCGGAATTGTTTGAATTTCATTCTTATAAATATTATAAATAGATTCATAACTATTAATGATTAATCCAGTTAAACATTCAATAATTTTTAAATATAATGCTGAATAATATTTTCCTCCAGAATATACAACTAAACACGTTGCCGTTCAAAAAAAGTATAATACTTAATAATACAATAATTATTATATGATTAGTACGATTAATTACCTTTCACCACCCACCATGTAGATGGAATCTACAACCAATTATGCTGTCATCATGAAATTACTGGATTTGAACTCGGCTTCGTGAACTTCAAGTTTTAAATCCAAGTGCAAATTATTAATATTGAATACTTTATTTATCAAAACCGTGTCGGTGATGTACGATAATTAATATCAACGGCTGACCGTGATCAACCATTCAAAAACAATTGTTAAATATGGGCTACGTTGAAAAAAAATTAAATCTACAAACCGTTCTCAATCTTTGACAGCCGGACACACACATTATGTCTGAATATTAGGAATCTTTAATTGTCGAATGAAATACTTTATTTCACGAGCTAGATAATTAGCTAGATAATATAGACCACATAATGCTATGTGTGTCATTCGTACGTCAATTTTAAAATTGATAAATGGTAATTTTTGTTAGCTTGCATTTAGTATGCTATAAATTAAATTAAGATCTAATACGTCAAATAATAAATAACCTCACATCAGGGACAAAACGATTACAAGGTTTTATTTATTAACAAATTATTTTCTATTAAAATTTTCTTAAAAATCACAGTCTTATAAATTATATCATACCAAGGTTCAATTCAATAATATGATGTAACGTGAATTTTATATGAAAACGATTTGTGTGTGACATTTTTTCCTGATACTATTGGACATATAGGTAGGTAATCAATTTTATACGCATATAACCAATCGGTTTTATTCCATTTTTCAATTTCATCAGGTTATCGTAAATTGTATTTATATTGTAATTAGTGTCTTGTTATGAAAAATGTGTAGAAGAAATAATACATATTGCATGTTACACAATAATATTATCTGACCAATTTATTTATTTATTTTTTCAATTATAAAATTACAAGTACTTTGACGTTGAATAAAATCATAACAAATCACCACATAACGATCATAAATTATAAATTTTATTGATTTTGGCGTAAACTAAATTATCCTACCGTTAAATACAAAAATTGATAAAACCAGAACTGCAGTTATATTAGTATAATGTAGAATAAAAAATTAAAATACAGAAGAGTTGTATTCTTCATAAGCATGCCAGGGACTTTTATTTATGTAGTACCTATTTTTTATATTAGAAACTTTAATTTTTAGTTATTGCATTTTGATCGTTGGCTTTAGGTTATATAATTATGATATACACATAATTGATAACATCGAAGATAAAGTTTAACAAATCATTGACCAGAGTATAAATATTTTACATTTTGAAGTCTGCTGCTTATTTTCATAATAGTGATTATTATGCATAAATATATTTGCATGTGAATAAAAAATAAAAGTAAACATTATAATGATTATTCTTAAAATATCACGTATAAGCATTTTAAAATAATTTCATTAAATGTGTTTTTTAACATAAACATTATTTAACACGAAGTATAACGTGCGGGGCGAGTATAAAATCAAAAATTCAAAAACTATTGAATATTATAAGCTAATGAAGTAGAAATTCCAGAAAAACGCAAGCATATATTATTATATAATAAATGGCGCATATACAACGTCTGTACTATTGTAAAATAAAAATCGTTTATGTTCGGCCAAACGTATACCTAGATATATGTATGCGATTATGTGAACTGAATGTGTTTGACGTATTGGCAATAGTTCTACATATCTCTTCCCGCATGTACATGAATTCAACATATTAATTTATTTTTAATTAATCGGTACATGCGCACCATGAGAAAATACAATTTTTAATACACATTTTTTTTTTTTTACATTTATTTAGAAGTTCATCGACAAATATTTTATCTCTATAAAGTGTATTTAAAAAAAAAAAACCAACAAGCTATAAGCATGATTTGAAGAAAAATAATCACATGTACAGTTCAACGCGCTTATAATTACAGACATAATAACCACTTATTATGTCTAGTACGGTGCGACGATGAAGATAAATGAGAAAATTAAGTAAACAGATTAAGAAATAAATGTAATTTTCATTTCAATCTAGTAGATTTTTAATTAAACGTTTTTATATTTTATTTCAATAACACAAGGAGATGAAAAGTCGAATGCAATTATTGGTCGAAAAACCAATGTGACTCATAATAATATAATGAACGTAAATATAAATAAAGTAATAATAATAACTGATGGTACATCGTAAAAAAAACAGCATTCTTGTCATCTGAAATATTATACTAGAAGAAGTGATAAATTTATTAATTACCAAGAAAATTTATCAGTACATATAAGTGGTAAAGGTGTGGTAACTTTTATATATTATTATTATTGTAAACACTTTTAGGTACGGACGGAGTAATAATTTTGGTATCGGTATTCATGGTCAATAAACACACACACACACACACACACACACACACACACACACATATATATATATATATACATACACTTATTAAATGCAATAATATTCGTATACACGCGCGAATGCAAGTTGGTCGCTCGTGATTAGGGTCAATTGCATTTTTCGTAGGTCATTTAACTAATTTCAATATGAACCAACTCGTACTGTTGCGTACATTATAATATATTATTCGTCGTCGTCGTTCATCCGTGGACATATATAACATAATATTATTATGTACAATGTACAAACGTGTGTATAATATTTATAACACCCGTGACCACGAACGTTCGCGTTTATTATTCGTCTAAAACGCGTAAAATGTTTTCCACTGTTTTATTGTTGCACGGCCGGTGCACCGAGTCTTGCACTTTTACGATGCAGTTTGAACGACCATACTGACCGATCGCTGCAGCGTATACAATTATTTTATTTCGTACGTTATAATATAAATCATAATAAAATTACATAATTTGCGCGTTTTGTGAAAATATATCTAAGATATTATATTACAATACCGTCTATAATGGTAGCTATATTATATATGTTCGTGGGATGATTATTTTGAATTTTTTTTTCCAATGTTGCTTGAGTCGGTCGAAATCGGAATTCGTCGTTCACATGCGAGCGTTTCCGAAACTTGCATACCTAAATTATGCAAAAATGGTATAAAACGGAGTGTTATTTTTATCAATTGCGTATATTATCTTTTGTTATAGTATTGTTATTTTAAGATAAGTTGAACACATAATCTACTGTCTAGAACTAAGAACCTTGTTCTTGTAATTAAAACATTATTATGACCAATAGATTCATATAAAATTGGTTATCATAATTAAATAGCTATACCGAAATCCTAATTTCAATAGTTATCAGTATAAAATAAATGCCATGTATTTTATATCTATAATAAAATACCTTTATTAAATAATGTACGATTTTTTAACACAATTTACTCTCAGTTGAGGATATTATTTACCATTTAAAATGGAAGAGGTGCAATACTGATTATTTCTTGATAAACTATTACTAATTATACTTTAAAAATGGTGCACATAAATCTGGTGAAATTTCTCTTTGTATCAGAGACATACCAAATACTCAAAGACAATTATTATTTCTTTACTGAAATGTCAGTGGTTTCATCTGCTAATATAGAAGAGAATTGGCTGAAATAATTTTTTTCACAATTTTGACTAATATCAAATCACCACAGGACGAAATTATTTAGTTTTGAATCCTTAAACTATTAGACTTATACCATTATTTTAATTTAAAAAAAAAACCGTTTAAAATCTCCATTCCTTTAGTATTGTATTTAAGAATAGCACGAAAATTTAGTAATTTTATTTCGAGACATTTTAACTCTTTTAAGAAAGAATATAAGAACATAAAACATTACAAATTAATCATATTATTCAGGTTTCAGACATCGTATCTTATAAGCCATATCTATCGTGGTAATGCGTTTGTCGGTAAATAGTGATTGAACTGTTATAATTTTATTGTCCTTAGGGAGGTGGTTTGAACCCTTCGAACACGTCTGCATGCGTTGGTAACGTCTACATATACATACAATGTATTATATAAATATGACCACGCATGCACGACCGGGAAAATGTATTATGCCTTATAGACGTTATAGTTTTATTATAATAATAAAGTATAATATGAAATAATAACGCTTTGGCTTCAACCGTGGTATACTGCAACAACTTCGTGATCCGAGTATTATCATCATTATCATTGTCGCTATGTATATCGGTTCCCGTGGACTTGTGCAGTGCATATTACAGGGTGTCCAATGAGGATTTACTAATTACTAAATCGCTCTTCTACACGACAATAATATAAAATATATAATACACCGAAATTTAAAATATTTGTCAAAAACCACTGTTCCGATTTTTTCGTTTGGTTTTACGTGCACAAACTAAAAATAATTTTTCAACGGAACTTTTCTGAACACTTCTTTTTCGACGCAATCTATTATTTTATAGTAGCTGTGACTACTCGTTACGGACCACCCTGTACACAATAACACATATAATACAATCTCATCCGGTTGATTTTTCTCGCGTACATGGACAGGGAGAGAGCCGTATACACATTTATATATATTATATAATAATATACACCCAAGTGCGGTCGACTTCGAGATTTTGACGGCGGCGTGTCGGAAAGAGCCGTTTGACACAAATCAGCTATTATGTATAATATATAATATGATACGCTCCCTGAATGCCTGATACGCGCACTCGCACGTGCGCACCTAGCAATGGATGACCTGAAGAGAATTACAACGGTCTCAAACGTGGGAATCGTGAAAATTGGTCGTTTTAGGTATTGTAAAACGGGCGCGTCCAAGAAAACGAAGAAAATACGATAATGTCATATTATCCTTTTGACCGTACAACGTACGCCACCGTCGTCGCCATCGTTTAGAAAAAGAGAGAAATAACACTCCGCTATTTCGCACTGTGACCGTGGTAGAGCCGGTCTGAAGGGATTAGCGAAACGCTACCACCTCCAAATTTTAGACGAGCTGGTATATTGTTTAGAATATACAATCGATGTAGAAATCGATTGCAAGTGTTTATTTATAAATTGAATGATTACAGGTAACAATAAGACGGATCAACAAATATATTATATATCAATATGACGTTTAAAATCGGTAGAGTTCAGTTATATCCTTGTAATTATTATCATTGAATGCATATTGTTATTTTTTAAAGTACAAAATATGTTAAGTATTAAACTAATAATCACACGAGTATTGTCTCACTATTGAGTATAGGACATGACGACCGGACAACGGCATAGTGGAAGTGGAAAGAAATAAAAAATCATTGTATGACGGCGGCGGCGGTGCGGTTTGTAGTGGTTTGTACACTACAGAAACAAATTAAAAATGAATATCTTCCTATTATAGACAGTGGCGGTGCGTCAGGGGAGACTTTGAGACGGCGTCTCCCCAATAATTATAACATTGGAAAAAAAAATTTGTTTTAATTTGTTTTAAATTATTTTCAAGTATTTGTGTAATCTATATGTGTAAATAATATACTGTTGTCAACTATATTTACTATAAATTTGTATGTGTGTGTGTATTATATTATGTCCATCGTGGGGTGAATACGTATGATTCAATGAAAATACGTTCTGGGCTATTTTTGGATTTAGCGATAAGGTTGGACTGCGCCCGCCGTCGTGAAACGAATGCTCGTTCGAACGACAGTCTCAATTCTAATATAGATAGGTGGTGAATAAAAGTTCCGGGGGGTAATCGCATCGATAATGGTTACTGTACTGAGTCCGTGAGACTAGTCTCACTCTGCCAAAGTGCCAACGGGCGACACGTTATTCGTTGCGTATATTTGTGTAGTGCGTTATCTTGTACATTAGATCTTGTAGCGTTTTTGATCCAATATTGAAATAATGGAATCAAAACATTGTACATTTGATGAATTATCGGACAATGATTTTCATTCATTTACACAAAAATTAAGTCTCCCCATAAATTTTATTCACGCACCGCTACTGATTATAGATACAGTTAGTAACAGATTTTACGCACGATACGACGCTGAAATTCATACATTATGAACGCACACCGGACGCTGGACGCATCGTACATCGAGTATTCAAGTGCAGCGTTTTCTGGAAAAATCACGTGCATCAAGTGCATAGTGCGCTGCAGTCGTGCGACTTTTTTCTATCTATGTATATTTTGGGTGCGGTCGCGATCGTATAATATGCGTACGTGATAATAATTGGACGGGCGAGATACCGGACTAAGTCTCTGTACTCGAATACGTGGTGCACAGGTACGCCGAGCGCACATAATGCTCCTAAGTCGTGAATTTCTGACCTTAAACCGAGTTTCTAACGGAGTTTCACGGTTTAAATCTGGGGACGTCCATTATTATAATCATCATAATACGCACATATGTTTTTAAACATTTCTTTAAAAAAAAATAAATAAAGTAGACGTGCACTGCAGGACAATACGAATGACGTAGAGGTGATTCCGAGTATGCGAAACGATCGAATGTATTTTATATTCATGTTTTTAGCTTTGTATATTAGTTAAAGCGGTAGCATATCCTCTTATGATAATATTATAGTCTTACTTGCGTCGTCTTTCTTCGGAACAGTTTTTCCGTTTTAAAGCAATTATACCGCATAATGCTGTAGTATAAATGATTCGGTTTAATACACGACTCGTGACATTTTAAATAACCATAACACCATAAACTGTACTGTGTACTAGTATAGTTGTTATAAATTATATACACACCAATATAGCTGTGTATCGAAGCGAATAGATCGCGTATACATTGATACCACGCGTACCTGCGCACGTTTATGTATCGCTGTACCAATTGTGTAAAAGTATTAAGACGTGTTCTTCGACAAACGATTTACTCGATATTGTGTACAATAAAAAAAAAAAAAAAAAAAAACAGGAGAAAATTGTATTGAATAGTTTGGCGTCAGCGACTAATAAATTTAGTCGTAGTTTCTCAAGACGGTGCGAAAAAACTCTATCAAATCCTTTATATCCACGTCGATAAAGGCGGAAAACTCGGGTTCCAGGAAATCGTAAACCTCTGCGTGTATAATATAAACTATCAAATGCATTGGTTTCAAATTTGCATAAGTACAACATTATTATTATTATTATTATTTACAATAATACGTACTGATTATTGTGTGTCGGCATAAACGATGATGCGATTGCCCAATTTAGTCAATACGTGTTCTACGCGATACTGTTCTAAAAACTGCTTCATTGTTCTTGGGTTCTTTGTAATTTCTCAACAATTTTATGCCCCGGTAAATTACTGTGTGTCACAGGTGTTTTAATTGTAATTGATTTTTTTTTATAAATACATTTTTATTTATATTTTTTATGGTGTACGATTATAATAATTTATTGTTCCCAAGTAGTATTTCTATTTCAGTTCATTTCTCCGTATTCAATATTAAGTATAAGCTGAAGCGTATAGCAGTGAATGACTGAATTGTAATAATTCGTAATATTTATTTTTCAATTGTTTAATACCCTGAAATTAAAGACTGGTGAAAACCAAGAAACCTACTCCTATATGAAAATCGTTGAAAAATACCTTTATATTCTTAAGAAATTGTGTATTTGTTTATTACCGTTTTCATAGTCAATAATATAAGATTCATTTAATCCACTGTATGTATAGTGAAATGTATACTAGTTTTATAAATAAAATACCGTGATTACATTATATTAATTAAACTTTGTTATGTTTCATTTTTTATTTCGTAAGTATTATAAACAACAATTCAATATTATAATAGAATGTACAATATTTAAAAATATTTCCGTTGCCATTGTTATAAAAATTTAATGACGTGCTAATAAAGAATGTATCGAAGAAAGGCTCATTAAAAGTGAGTATAGCTTCTTCCATCAAGTTGTTTATAATAATAATATAATGTATTATTAATTATTCAGTCCATAATCTAATTGTTCCAATATTTACCGATTATTTATTTTAATTTTCAAATAAAGAAAAAAAAAATTTTAAAAAATATGTGTTAATCTATGACAGCAAAAGATTTTATATTCAAACGAATGGTGAATTTCTTATACGGCCTATTTCTAAGCTATACAATTCATAATATAATTATAGATATTAATTATATTATAGTAATCACATACATACAAACAATTAAAAAAATGTCCAAATGTACATATATTTTTAATCTCAAGTCTTGTATAAACTGTAAAAAATGTATATTAGTTGCTACAAACGCTCTTTAAGATACATAGTCCACTTTTCAATTGACAAAGAAAAAAAAAATTCGTACTTTTTTTCTGCCATTAGGTGTTTTATCAGATGATTATATATCTTATAGGCGGCCCATTCTACAATCGTATTATGTATTTATTATTTAGTTATACAATATACATGTTTAATGATATACTATAATGTTAGCTTTAATTTCATACATTATTCTTCATAAGTTTCGTATTAAATTTATCGTCCATCAATATCAATCTCAATCTATAATATCATAAGATTTTTCATAACATCAAAAATCTTTAATTTTTCTTTCATCTTTTTCTATTTGCAACTCGCGTCTAGTATTATATAATACTTCTGATTCAACGAAAATATAATACCACATTAATTGGATAACGAAGGAATGCTTTTAACATTTAACTGCGTTTTTGTGCTTGTGCAACTATCTTAAAGATAATTAGAACTCAGAATTTTCAGTTTTCTTGAAATAGAAATACTCAGCCCATCGTGGGATTAATAACTTAAAATCAAACCGCAAAGTGCAAATACTAATACTCTTGTCATACTGTATTTCGTCGAGACGAGTCTGGCTAGTTTTTCGATACCGTAATACTTATTTCTTAATAATATTATAATGATTAATTCTACGGAAATATAACTCTCAAAATTGGAATGAAGTTTAAATCCGTGTACGTATGTCTGTGGCTGCGTGCGGCATAGTCTAACACTGGTATACCTAGTATTTATTCAGAGCTAAAATTTTTTGAAATGTGCTCCATTGATTGGGGACATTTTGCCTATATTTTATATTTATATCACACAACTTATGAAAACTTATACGGGTTCACTAAATTTTTTTCTCTCGTACACAGAATAATGAAATAATTGTTCGCTTTATGGGTGTATGTAATAGTACTGTGTTCTGTGTAGTCATAGGGTATATCCATTAATTAATAATATTATAGGTATGTAGTATTTAAATCGTCGTTCACAGTCGATAATATTATTTAATACATGGGTATGCAACGAATGAAATACGTGTGTTCAAAAAAATAAATAAATAAAAAAATATTAAAAAACAATTTGATTACAAAAACATCAAAAGTAGTGAAGTACTTGTATACTACTTGGTATACGCAATACTATATTATTCTAGTTTGTTCACTTATGATTACAAAGGAGAAAGGACAATAGAATTAAAATTGAATTCAGAGACTCTTTAAACATACTATATGATATTAAACACAATAACGGTTAAACATACGTATATAATATGTTGGTATCGAAGCTTTATTTAAATTCTATACTATTATACAGACGTATTTATATAACATGTATAATAGGTACTCGGTCGATATGTTCTGAAATAGATAACTGTTCAAGTCTATTCGCAAATATTATAATAAAGGATTATAGTGTACTTTGATTTCGCGTGATTTCTAGTGCAGCGAAGCCTCTCAACCAAGGAAGTTTGGAATTAAAATTTAAACGCCACCGAGGCGTGTCCTGTGCTGCATGCAGTGTCCACGGTGGTCGGAAAGAATACACCCGAAATCGTGTTACCGGTCACGTAAAAAACCAGTCAAAATTCATGTATCACGTTTCAATTCGTACAAAAATATTACAGCACTTTTGCACTATAGGGGATCACTTCGGATATCTGTTTTCATGCCGTTGCAGTATTTCAACAAATGTCCCACAATTATTGCGACCGATACTCTAAGCCCGTTAACATTATAATCTCCGTCATCATATTCTCCGTACATTATTTCGAATTCCGTCCTTCCCGGTCCATTTTCCTGTTCAGCGTTTCTAGATTGGATTCGGCATGAAATTATAATACTCAAATGTGAATAAATTGGATCTCAGGCAATACCTCTAAGAATTATTTCAATCCTTAGTTAATAACCTCTCACTACAAAAAGTAAATACTTACATGCATGTTCGCTTAAAAACGGTTGAAGCAAACATATCTTTTTTAAAGAAGTCAGTGGCGGCTCGTGGGTGCTGGTGGTGGAGGAGCGACTTTAAAAATAATACCCCTAGTTATACGTATAATAAAATAATACATAATATAGTTAATACTACAATACAGTATACACATATTATTACTTTTATGCTTAATATTTTGTTCGTAAAAGTATTTTAAACATAGTAAGTAAGTAAATTATTGTATATATTATTATATAATTTATGGAGTTATGAACAAAGGCCTGACGTAGTGAGATTGACGTCTATTATCATAGGCCGCAGTAAAAGATAAAAATACAATTTTTATCACGATTCACGGACGACGCTGCTGTTCGTCCAAAAAGCGTATTACGTATTTGAGGATATGAGAATGTACACGATATGAGACTTCACATATCATATAATATAATAGTACTTTAATATGTGTTTAAAAATAATAATCGATAACAAGCGACGAGCGTATACGTAGATAATTTTAAAAATAAATATCAACTAATATTAACTGTATGGACGACGTTACCCGGTCGTCCAAAATCCGTATTATATATATATATATATATATATATATATATAAACATCGCAGTTTTAACGTACCCGCATGTATACACTATTGCCGCGCTATCGTTTATAAGTTATATTGTACGTATTCTGAAACTCGGACGACCGTTGTCGGTCGTCCAAATGGCAAAAATTGATTAGTGCTCAGTGCTCATGTTTATTTGCGTACAGTGCCGTACACATACACTCCTGATATCCCAGGAAAAATATTTAATGTTTGCGAAATGTAAAATATGTATACAATTTTAAAGGGTATACTATTCGAAAATGCAGTTTAATAATTGATTTTTTAAAAATTTATAAATATACAATTTTCTTCTTTTTATTAATTTTAGTAGGGGGTGCGATCGTCCCGTTGTCCAAGCCACGAACCGCCACTGAAAAAAGTACTACATATTGTTGGCCGTTTTAATACGCCTATATACATTACTATCACGTATGTTTGTTTAGGTTTCCAAGGTTCAACTCACTTTCAGTTTTTTTCCCTTCCTCGTGTAGTATAGTAGTTATGGAGTACAATAAACTATTTGCCAAACAATACAATTTTCCGAATAATGCGATTGGCTCACATTAATCCATCGTCTCTCTAGTAATTTTTAATATTTAATAAATTATTTTTTTGTCTTCATAAATGGGTACTATAATTATTCCTTTCGTGATTACCACAATCCGTGTACATAACCTACATTCACACTGTTTATTTGCTTTTTATTGTAAGCTAGTGAGAGCTTAACTTTTTTATATAATTTTAATCATTATGATTATTATCACTGTGGTTAAATGGTGAGTTAAATAAATAATATACAGTATATTGTAATATACTTAAAGTCGGGATGAGAACGCACAAGTCGTCTAAATATACCGAATAATGCGTTACCAAGATGTATTACAGGATATATATCAACGAATTCCATTAAATATAAGTATAATATGATGTACAATGTTCAAATATTATTATATTATTTTTATTATAATGTTATTACAATATAATGTAAATATATAAGCACATTATTTTAGTAAGCATATTTAAAATGATATAAAATTTAACATAACAGCGAAAAACCAGCACTCACTACCACAGGAAAGGTGCGGACTCGGCAACACATGACTAACATAGGAAGCGGCTGCATAGGAAAACATTTGGACATTAGGTTGAATTTTCAGGGGGACTATAATAATTCAATGTAAAATGACCCATGAGGGCTTCGCCCCTGCACTCCCTTCCCATATACACTAAAAACAATGAATAACATGGAAGGCTATTAAACTATTTAGAGGGATAAGCCCTCCCCTCCCCGATGTCCACCAATGAGCGGCTAAGTCAAGAATCGTGATGTTGTTTCCACGGGTTAGCGGAAGCTATAGTGTAATTGTTATATTTATTTTATTTCAAGGCAAGTTAATTTTTATGTTATATTTTTGCCTTTGAACATTATATTATTTTTACCTTTTTATTTCTTTTACGTTGTGTTTTATGTTTCACAATAGTTTTTACTTGAACGTTTCAACTTTAAAAGTACTAACACCACTACTAACTACTAAGGCAGTGTAATAATAATATTTTCTAATCCAGTACTCGTTTTCTTGGTCGAGTTATGAGAAATAATATAGCATTTGTCCTAATAAGGTAAATCTCATTCTTGAACACCCAGTAGGTACTCAGTCGTTCGAGTGTAAAGCGATCCTATAGACTATAGAGTATGATGGTAGAGTGTAAATGTAAAATCCAAGAGTATTATATTCAGTAATTCTTCTGCACAAGTACTGATTTTCGTGGTCACCGAGAGAAGAACTGGACGGATATTTTACAACAAAATTTGGCACTTACTAGCTCGCGGTCGGGGAATCGGACTACCGACAAATACATCTGTTTTATACGCCAAGCCCTATATGCATATACGACAATAATAATAATAATAATATGACGTGTACAGTATACGTGCGTATGTGTGTGTGTGTGAAGCAGTGCTATATTATTGTAATGGCCGACAACGCACTGCGTGACAGTAAATAGCGACAAGGAAAACATTGTTTACAATATGAGTTACGACTCGGTGCAGTATAGGTACTCGCGTACGGAGAGTGTCGTTTAAACGCGTATTATTGTATTATTGCCCGCGGTACCCTGCAGGTATTATAATAGTAATTAATAATGTAACACGGATATAATGACGTGCGATGATCGACGTCCAATATTCCTGTGAATGGCGGCGGCTTATAGTACACGAGTATAATGTATACGGCGTGCGTGTAGTATATATATATGGGTATACAGCATGAACTATTTGTAGTTTGTACTCGAAAGCTGTTTTGTTCAGCAGCAGCAACAGCGGTGAACTGTACTGAGCACTGCAACTCCAATATTATATATTATCATACCTGTGCATTACCGCATTACCGTACAGTTATTATTATACATATTGCGTACATCACACGGTGACCGACACGGCGTCGGAACAAAACGCTAACAAATCACAAATAATATTAGCAGAGTACGTATATATATATATTTATATGTTATATGCGTGCTCTGGGCAGACATCGTACGACGGATTTTTACGACCGTATATACGCCGTTTGTGGGCACCGTTCGCGTAGTCCAACTACGTATACATGTACGCGTATCGTTATTATTATTATACTTCTGCAGCAGTTGCAGCATCACGCGGGATCTCGGTACACTCGAGTCATCCGTTCGTAACACGTGTGCGTATCCTTCATATTATGTTGACGATCATATTGTTAAACGCTGCAGTTTCGCATAAAATGGATTCGTAATTTATCGCCTAGTGCATATTATTATCTTCTTCCATACACGTACGGTTAAATCTGTTGGTACAATTGTGTGTATGTGTGTTTGTATGTTGTAGAATGTACAGACAATGACGGGCTCGCGCACCGGGCCAAAACGTGATTCGCAATAATGCACAATAAATAACGATTTTTTTCCAGCCTTCGAAAATCTTTCCGTCCATGTGTGATTGTGCGCGACGCGTTATCTTGCGATCGTGGGCTTGTGGAGAGCGTAGGCCATATTATTACGTATATTATATACACACACCGTGGTACGTATACTGCCACGTGTAGCGTTTGTCTATAATAAACATATTATAAAATGTATAAGAACATCTGTACCGTTTAGATATACTATATATATATATACTTGCGTTATAGAGGTATCGCAAAGCTGCGGCACATATTATTATTATTATTATTTTGTGTCTTTTTATTTTGTTCGTTTGTTTTTTTCTTTTCCTCTGACGCCACAACGCAGTCTCGCGTGTGGGTGTTCACCTAATATACGAGAACTTTCACTATTGTATCCAATTGTGAACAAATTGTTACGAACGTTTTCACAATCCTAAACGGATTACTGTATATGATATTTCAAAACTTGTACACACACACACACACACATACACACACGCGCGTGCGCACGGTTTTCAGCATTTTTTCTTCTATCTGCAACTTGCGAACACATAATAAGACGTAGGTATATAGATACGCACCACGATATCGCCGTCGAGAGCTCGGAGAATTATTTACGTGCCTTCTATTACCTAAATAATAATATGTATATTGTATATATATATATATATATATATATACATGAATTTACGTTTCTTTTACAAATAACTTTTCCCTTCTTATCCTCTTCCTACACCACAGAATGTTAATATTCGCACCACGGAACCCTTTTGTTTATTTCAAGTCTATAGCTCTTTATATTAAATCATTTAATAATTACTTCAGTCCAATCGCATTATCCAACTTATTTGAATACCTAGCCAGATTACCATACACAGAAGTATCTGATAGGTTAGTCAAGTCTACCTCCAACATAATTTTACCTTCCCTAACTTAATTATCTTAGGTCAATTTCACACGTATCTTACGTTATCACACTTTCAACCCTTGGTCCGACTACTGGAATAATTTTCCTGCCAAGCAAATACATTACCCCCAGTATTCCTAACAATAAAACTTGGTTCGACAATATAGATCTACCTAGATCTATACTATTGATCGTTTCAATAGACTCCGTATGAGTCATTCGCTGCTACACGATCACGCATATTACATTACACTAAAAGTGTTTACTAATTTCAACACTTACTTTTACAATATCCGTCCATAGACTCCAAACTCTAAATTCTGTTCAGTTTTCTTAGTTCTCTCAATATCATTCTCAACCTTTTCTCCATTCTCAACTCCAATTCAAAAATTGTCATCAAAATAATAATCGACTTTATATGGAAGGCTGGTTTTTGCCATTTAGAAATTTTACTATGGTTTCATATGTTGTGCGAGCTACACACTAGAGAAACATGTAACATGAAACTTTTTATATGCAATCGTGTTCATAAGCTAGTTTCGTGTTGATCTGAATATTTAAGAAACATAAGCAATAACACTATAATATTAAGAATATATATTAAATATGTAAATAAGTATATAAAGTGCATATAAATATGTTAAGTATAATTTTTGAAATTAATAAGTTAAAATAACATATGTACCTACCTCCTTACTTTATTTTATTACGTTAAAAAATACGAAAAAATGTTATAAGTAAAATTAGTACTAGTATTTGATGAATATAATTGAATATTAATAAATATGTTAATAAATTATATGATAGAGTATAAAGTACAGAGTCTACTGAATAAAAAGTGCAAGACATGTGTGAACATGTTCATGAAACAGTGAGAAAATGAAACCAAAATCGCAAATTTCATGTTATCAATTTCGTAAACAATAAATAAAAATAGTTGCATGAAACTCGTTGTGTGTTTCCTTATACAAATATATCGGTGAGTTTCATGTAATTATAGTTTCGTGTTTATAATTTCTCTGGAGTGCGTCCTTAGAGTTTACAAATGTATGTAATAATTTTAATTTATATTTTATGTTATACTATAATTGTTAATAAAAAAAAAAAATATAAAAAAAACATATATTGATACATGATATTATAATGATGTTATAATATGTAACGATTCTTTTACGCGTCTCCCGATGTACACGTATATGACGTGTAGTAGTTATATAATATTAAACACCGTGTATACGAGTATAATGTATATATATATATTATTATCATTAACGATCTAGGCATCACCGTAGGACATTGTAATTATTAGATATTATTACAATAATATTATCGTAATGTGATGACGATGTGATATTATATTGTTATTATTATTGTTTTGCCATTGACGATGATGCACCAATATTTTTACAAAACTGTTGCCCATCACGCGAGATTGTGCAGCAAGTAGCAGCCAGGAATAGCTTCCATACTTATGTTACACTGGTATAGCACAATCTATACAAAATGACATGTTATTATAATGCATGTATATGCTTACATACACATACACACACACACACACACACACACACACACACACACACACACACACACACACACGCACACACATACGTGTATACTGGTACTTGGTAGTTAAACAAATGGGTTGGACATGGAAATGACACGTTATAGAACGATATTCGGTAGCAGCTGGATACGTCGATGAGATCCGCAGTGCAAAGCGAAGGTTTTTTTTTTTTTTTTAATATTCCATGTGTCATTTTTTCACCTCTCAAGTCACTGTATTCTCACGTGGATTCGATACAGTATCGGTTTTCGTGACATTAAGACAATTTTTTTCAAATTCTGATTGAATGAAGAATGTATAGGTTCTAATATGACGTAGTGCGTTATTTACTTATTTTATTGTGTCCATGTACACGATCTTATCGACCAAAAGGATTGCTCCGATATGAACAAACCTAAAACTTTTCTTATATGAATTTTGGGTTTAACTGGTACATTGAAGACGTAATTTTTTTTGAATTTTGCAATAGTTTTTCGAATAAGTCAAAAGGCATACAATAAGTAGGAATCAAAAAAAAAAAATAAAAATACCGATGCTTTGAGTATGAAATACTCGGTATGGTATCATTTTACATAGCAAAAATCCATTAGGAATAGATTTTTTCAGATTTAACTCCTATAGGGCTCAAAAGGGGTAAAAATGGAAAGATGACCTAGCCCGAACCGCTGGCGCTATTAATATACCTAGAAATTAGTTAGTAGTTTCGATTTATGATGTATAGAGAACCTCTAATACCTATACTGTAGCGTATCTTGGATTAATTACAACTTTCGACTTGGTATTTTACTTGTATTTGTATTTATATATAACCATGATATTGGCGAATTAAACTCCAAGCAATGCTAAGTAACGAAATCTAATAATATGTATTATACATATGTTATTAGCATTTTAAAAACAAATTTCCAAATGAAATTTAAACCTACTTCATATTAAAGATATTGGTTTTTCTACTATATCGTTCATCTTTACTAGTATAATCTGACTCACACAACTCTTATCAGCAATATCATTCAGTCATCCCTGTAATACATCAGACTTTGGAGTCTCCCCCGCACTAGGAGTAGATATTTATTTATTTTTCAATATTACCTAATTTATAACTCATTATTTGATAGTAATTAATTTTATGTATAAAAAAAAAACCTATAAAATAATATAATTGTGATATTAAATTTAAATTAGCGTTAGTCATAAACTCAGAACTATAATAATTTATTCTGTTATACCGCGAAGAATAATTTCACTTAGAGGTACTTGTTAATTTTAACTATAAAAACTATAAACTCTACAACTATATAATTGAATATATATTTTATATTCCGTTTATCGATGGTACAGTGCAATAACTATTTTTATGTCCTTTAATTTGCTGTACATAAAATATAAATTGTAAGCGTACATTCTTGTGCTAAAATAATAAACACTATAAATCTTTGTCGGAAATGTGTTTTGTTTTATTTTCCGAATTGACTTAAGTGAAAACTGCTGTTCAAAATCGTTTTGCTTAATCGCAGGATACATATTTATGTATATACTTCCTCGGCCGATTATTTAACCGTCAAGGATATTTGAACACATGGCTCTGATGTTTGCGGTGTCTCATTATCCACAATAATACGTTGAAAATATAATATTATGAATTTAATTTCAAAAAATGTATTAAATTAATAATATTATTATATGTTACATATTATGTACAGTTTATGATTGTACATCGTATACTGTAGGCGCTACTGTGTACGTTGCATACTATTCGTATATAGCAAAACAAAACCTTGAAAATAGGTAGGTAATGTGCAATGAAAAGCTGCAAGTTAGATACATTTTAATATTAAATTGGTTAATTAAAACTGAACGCGTATAATACACAAATATTGAAATATATACCTGAATATTTATAATGTATACAACATTTTATACATGATAATATATTAAATATTTATAACCTATAGGCTTTATAAGATACTATTATTTTGTTATTAAAATCTACTGTGATTAGAGTGAAAACATTAACAAACGAAAATGTCTCTTATATATAATGCACGTTTACAAATGAATCGATTTAATGCCCTACGGACGTATTTCATAAGTATCTATTAGAAGTATTAGAAAAAAAAAAACAATAATAATAATAATAAGAGCCTTGAGCCGTTACATAGCACGGAAAAGTAAAATATCTTCAGATGTTTTATACGACGACAAAAAAACTATGAAATTCTTATGGCCGATGGGCATCGTGATAACCACCACTAACCGAGATCTGCCGATAAAATCAAACTAACTGAAATCCTATTTTCATTTATTTTTTATTTTTTGCACTTATCCCAGACACGATTGCAGCGAAACACGTCGACAGCGAATCTCAAGTGTTTACACTATAGTCCGTGGAGATATTTTCATCAATACGAACGCATATTATGTTCGTAAATACAAGTGCGAACCTACAATGCAGTATCGTAAAAATTTTTTTGTTCTATGCCATGATATCAGCAACGTATAATCTTTGATAATTGTTTAAACGGAACGATAATAAGTTTTATTTTATTTTTATTTTTTTTAATTAACGTAACGCCTTTGAGATGTTATCGTCTCGGCATAAATGTACTTTGTTAGTCGACACGAAACCTATCCTCAGTAATTCATTACAGTCTTGTTTTGTGCATGTACCCATGTAATATGCCTATTCGTATATGCGTATATTACTTCGCTAACAACGTTACAATTGATACAAGATACATTAATTAAACTGTATCGTGTACACCTCGAGTCAACGCGACCGTTATACAGATACGCGATAAATATAATTACCTAATTCAATTGAAAATAATACCTACGTAACCATCACATACGTATCACCATAATAATATATGGTAGTAAAAGTACGTTATGACATTGTCGATATTATTTGAAGTTTTTGTTTCTATATCCTTATACGATCGATTAAAAATATGTTCCAACGAACCCGTTGACAATGAGACGAACCTAGTTCTAAACATGGAAAACCGCGCGTTGGGGTACACACATTGGTGGGGTGACCTTATGTTTTGTTATTCGATTAGACGTTTGTAATGTTTGTATGTACCGAATGATTAGAAGTATATTATTATTGACTATTGTATATGTTTTATTATGCACTCTTTGATATGTCATTTGGCGTCAAAACCCGAAGGTTGTCCGTCCGCATCGTCATCGCCATCGCGCTAAACGTATTAAATGTGCTACAAAGTGCGTATAAAAGTGCATAGGAATTCACAGCAATAAGCCTGCGATGCATATTGTGATGCAGAATCGGAAAGGTCGTTGTTTTATTTATTAATAAATATCTTGCAAGCGCCACCGCGAGTGTTGCCTGTATTATAGTCCTGTGACTCGTTTTTCGTTCTTCCTAACCTATTCGTATATTACAATGATAATCCTCGATACTCACGAATGACGTGGGGTCGTACACGACGATGGGGGGAGGGGAGAGGTGCAATGTGAACATAGCTTTAGCCTTTAGCTCATGCGAAATTACTATGTATATAGGGGATGGTCGTTTAATATATATATGTATTATATACGCATATATACGGTGTACGATTTTCAGTTGAGTTTCGTCGCCGCTGCTTTGTTGAATATAATACGCGAGCACATATTATAATTATTAGTATATTTTTAAATTTTTAAACTTTTAAACAGCATTATCTTTTTATAACCACCCACACATATCATATTATTCATGCAACGTGTGTCTAATGCGCATGAAACGAAAAATTGCATTCGTCTTGATCCCGCCGACGACGACGTGCTTGTGAACGAAATAATATATTATATCAAACACAATGGACGAGTGATACATATACGTATGAGTAAAAAATACGCGGTACACACACACACACACACATACACACACACACACACACACACACACACACACACACACACACACACACACACACACACACACACACACACACACACACACACACACACACACACACACACACACACACACACACACACACACACACACTCACACGCACAGTATAATTTATATATTTATACATGAATTTATACATAAACAGAGAAAAATAAAAGCCGCAAACCATCTGTCGTCGAATGTATTCTCCGTTTACCTCCGCTCGCCGCCATCACGAATGCGATACGTATTCAACACGTAATTAGTCATATAATATAGTTATAAGTATAACTTTATAATGCTATACACTCGTTGGAAAAGTGCAGTGCAGCAACCGGCCAGTGGCCGACGACGGGTGAATCCACTTTTACGAAGATGCGTAATATTATTTCGACAAATTTTCAGATGCGAAGTGTAGTATGACGTTAGTAATGAGGAACAATAATGTCGATAATTCGTTATGATATCGATAATGGGTACACAAAATTATATTGTTGCCCTGTATCACTATAGTAACGATATAATATGTATGTTATATCGTGTACTATTACTTTAGCTATAAATGCTAAAAAAAAATAAAAATACTATTTAATATATTATAGTATCGTCGAACGGAATACAGGTATATAATATAGTTATTCAACCGCGTCTAAAGTGCCGTTGCAGTTTTCGGATACATAATATTATACATACTATATTCAGCCAATACAATACAATATAACCGGCATGTGGTCTGAAAACCGAAGAAAACCTGCGATACGCACGATAATAAGCGCGTGAGTTACACGACCTACACGAGCCAAGGACTCCAAAAAGTGCATCGCTCGACGTTCACGCGATACGTATATGTACTGCAATAGTTTTACGTAAATAATATATAATAATAACAAGGTAGAGTGCGTTGTACTATATTATAGTATATATGTCGCATAATCATTGTTTCTATTATACCGCGGGTGTATCATTATTATACAATATACGTATACGCATCATACGCGCGTATTCGAGGTTGGTACGACGTATACGCGTATACATATTATATTATATATTATGTTTGTAATGTTTTCGAGTTCGTTAAAACTACAGCAAATTATAGGCTGGACACTGCACCGCGTGGGCGATAGCGGAAATCGCAAACGTATGTATACGTATATAAACGCAAGTGTACACACGTATATTATATGTATATACACACGGGAGACCCGTTCGGAACGATAAAGTCATGAACCGAAAACAGAGGGGCCGTCGAGTGTAACCGAAAAACATCGCCATATTATTACATTATTATTATAACATACGTGTATAATATGCGCTCAAACGCGTCGTGTTCTGCAGAAAGCAGGGAGTGGCGGCCGGCTAACAGATTGCAGACCACCAGTGAATAAGTTTGGCTAAAGGGGTGGGGGGGGGAAATTGAGGTACGAATTTTCAGCGAGCACACATGCAATATGCCAAAATATTTGAAACGTATTTAAACGTGTATTATAATAATATGATATAATATGATTATCATTACATTTTCGAACACAATACGGCGGCGTCCAATGCACTGGAAATTATTCGCTAAATTATAATGCTTTGTGCAGCGGGTTTCTCGTTGCAAAAGTCGTAGTTTTTTTTCTCTTTATCCCCAATACGTATTATAATATTATTCTATTATTTATAAGGTGGTGTTGTGCTGCGCGTGGTTTCGTCTCGCGTGTTTACGGCGGGCGACAACAACGGTATAACGAAGACCGTTCAAGCCGTAAGAAGTAAGATTATACTGTTATTATTATTATTATTATTATACATCAACGTCGTATTATAGCAGTACGCTCGTATATGTGTTCCACGCCAAAACGTTTGTCGGCCATGTTTTTTACTATTTTTTTTTATATATCGCGTTCCGCAAACGACACATTCGCGTGCGCGCGGACATAAAAACGTAATAATATTAAATCGGTTGACCGTGGTCAGTATCAAACGTTAACACTGCGAAATTACCGTGGCGATACTACCGATCATAGTATATTTATAATATTATATAATGTATACGAAAAACAAATCAACATATTATAATAATATTATTATAAATCAGGTATATAAACATCGTCATGGGTGTGTGTGTGTGTGTACATTGCGTGTTTGCAAGGGTACTGTTATCGACCTAAATTCGAATACAAGCGTAACACGGTTATGGTATACAGTATACACCAAGTATACATGTTTATATAAATATATGTGTGTGGGTGGATGTGTGTGTGTGTGTGTGTGTGTGTATGGGTACGATTTGAATGCAATCGCCGAACAACAATCGACCGATAAAACGCGTCTTCGATATTTTGAACTATTTAAAATATACGACGCAGCGGTGGTTCAACCGAAAGTGTGTAGGCGTATTCCTTTTTAACTACGTCGATTCACAATGGCCATATTATGTTATAATTTATGGGCATGTGCGCGCACACACACACACACACACACACACACCCACACACACACACACACACACACACACACACACATATATACACACGCACGCACGCACGCACACACACTCGCACATGTTGGTTAAAATCATTGAACCGATGAAGAATTAAAACGACCTACGACAATAATTTCTCTTCCGACCGATGAGCGCGTCTTGCAACATGATTTTCTACATAGCATAGGGCACTATTGTGACAGAAAATAAAACGTTCAGTTGTCGGCGTGTTTGTTGGTTATAATTTATGAATTTTGTTTTCTACATTCGATTCGTTCGCACGTCTTCGATATACGGTTTGAAAAAATTTTCGAATCCCATCTCGTGACAAAATAATAATAATACTAATAATTTTCTGTCAACAATAATCTGGTATTTGGTTCCACTAAGTGGAATTATATATTGTATACAATATTTTATATATTTGTACATATTATTATGTTTAGTAACTTAAAATTAGGATATACTTTTTTCTATGTATATTATTAATAATTATTACACGACAAATTAAATTTTGAAAAAAAAGTTTCAAAATTAAAGAACATGGATTTATGTTTGGGCATGATCAAAGAACATACATTTAAAAGAGGTGGTGCAGTATATGATTTTATATATGAACATAATAAAATATCACACATCGTAAGTCAGTAGTAAGTGGCAGTAACATACCAATATTATAATTACTTCCTATGTCCTTCTTTATTTCCAATTTTTACAAAAAAATCCTGCCTAATATACCAAAAACTTTAACAAACCATCACGATTGTAAAAACCAGTATAGGTCTGGATTAAAAAAAAAAAATAAAGTTATAAAAACAAAGTCTTTTAATGTTATTGTTTTTAAAAAAAATATATATCAATCCATATGAGTTTCCAGGCTGACGGCCTTCTGACGACTGGTGGTCAATTCAAGTCCGAGAACAGGCCATAGTTTTTGAGTCTGTATATATAGCACAGAACACTAAAAAATATACCAGTATATGAGTAAATTATTATAAAACCTTTCAGAAAATATTTCATGTAGTCATTATTTCCTTTAAGTGCGTATGAATGAAAAGTAAATAAAAAATACTTGAATCGAGATAGTAAGTGAAATTTTTTGTGAAAATTACAGATTTTCGCTTTTGTTTTTTTCCAGAACGGTTGTAAATATCAATTAAAACATAAAACCAATTTCCGAACCTTCTTTATTTTTCAGTACTCTACGGGGAATAATCTTACTAAAGAAATGGTATATTTGCTATTTTTATGAAAGTCATTTTTCGTTTGTTATAAAAACATTAGGTTACCTTCACGTCCGACATGTTTACTATAATAAAAGTAATTATTTCCGTGTTTTGGATATTTCTTTTTCTCTTGTTATAGAAAATCCAAGAAACGATTGAATTTTTTTTTCGAACAACATATTTATATTTAAATGCCTATTTTGACAAGTATAACTATTACTGTGGTCTTTTGCAATAAATATAAAATCAGATGTAAGAATGTATTTTTTGTCTTTTTGAATCGCAATAATATTAAATTTATTGAAATGCTGTCATTATTGTTAACGGCAAAGTTACAATAAAATATGGACATTGTGTACATAGGCGATAATAATAAACAATTTATTCATTTTTATAGTGAACAAAAATGGATATTCCACATTTCTTTTTATTTATTGACATTATTGTTATATCGAACAAGAAAAACTAGTTTCAGATTTCTTGCAATACCAAATTGTATTTTTTCCTTTAAGGGGGTTCGTATGAAGTATGGATTATTATTTTAACGGGAAAATTATATTCAGCTAGAATTTAATGATTGTAATAATAATGAAATATAGGTACGCATTTATCCTGTTACTATTACACTGTACCTATTGAACAATGGTGAATAGATCTCAATGGAAAAAATAATAATAACAATAACACTTGGAAAACAAAATTTGCAAGTAATTCTAAATAATTATTCAATGGGTTCTCCAAGTTGGAAAAAACGATACTTTTGGAGACTTTTATACCGAATTCAGAAATAATTTATGTTCAGCAAATGTGTAAAAATAAATTAATAAAACCAATGCTTCACTCAGGATCAGCCGAAAGTAATTATTTGTACATTTAACTGTAATTTTTTAACTGAAAATCTGGTCACCATAAATAATACAACTCACCTTTCATAGTATTAATATAACAATGTTAAATTACTCATGGTTTTTACCTCTTAAAATTAATCTGATAAGGGATCTATTTCAGTTGAAATATCAAAAATATGTATAAATTAATTTTTAATAACTATTATTCTAGATATTTACAGTTAAATATTTTACATTATCTACACTATATATGAATATACTGATAACTTGTATGTAATGAAAAATTAATGGCAATAATGTTCAGATATAATTAACTTACTTTATTTTTTAAAGACTAAAACAATAATATAACACTACATATGAATAGATTTTAGAATATTTTTTTGGAAATTTCCACTTGAATTTTTTCTAGGAATATTTTTCATCTATAATTAAATTAATAAATATTGTATATTAATTTAATTCAATAATATAATTAATGACACACTGATTTATAAATATAAAACAATCCTTAAAATGATCAAGTTATATGACAAGTTAAAAAAATTGAATAAAATTGAATAGTGACATTTTATAAAAAAAAAAGTAATTTGTGTATAGATTAAGTCTATAATAATGATATATGAACAAGTATAATAGAATTATGAATAGTAGGTCAGTAAGCTCCTGTACTTTTTAGCGGAAAGTCAGAAGAAATGATTATTGATATTGTAATAACTTCAATTATTTATTTACAAACAAGTTACGGACAAAATATAATTAAATCAACAATTTTATCAATATTATAGTATACACCTAATAAATTATGAACCATATCTATATTTACGTTTATTATTAGCAAAATACCTTCAGCGTTTTGGCTCACCTGAACCTGTTTCGCAATTATATTATTACATTAAAGTAAAACTAATATTTTTATAATATTCATATATGATTCAATGCATTTAATAAATTTAAATATTATTTGCTTTACGGCTGCTATAGTATACGACGAGTACGCCCGTCTACTTCTAATTACGATAACAGTTGGTTGTATATTCATATATTCTTGTATAATAATTAATAACAATTATTTCATCAAATGACTTTAAATGTATTTATTTTTATTTAATATATTATGCCAAAAAACTCGTAATACATTTCGCCGTACCATGTATCTATAAATGTAGCATCTCCGTCATAACTATAGTGATTATGATGAATAATAAACTACATGAACATCATAAAATTGTATTATTTGAAAAAATAGCAAATGATCATTATTATTGCAGCCAGACTTGTATTTTCTACTTTTATATTCATTATATTAGTTCGGTTGTGTTTTTTCGTAGCTGCAGTGGTATAATAACAGAGTGTAGTTGCTTGTGAATTGTGCATGACCGAGATCAAATCCTTAAAAACGAAAACCCCAACAGCCAACTGCAATACCCAATGGCCAATTTATTCAATTAAATCCCTTCGGGTACCAATGTCATTATTGTTACAAGTGTTCCCATTGGCCAACGATCGATACGCATAGTTATCGGTGTGTACATATAATATACCGTTACGCCACGTTCACACACTGCAGGACTTCTACGAATACACGAATGATACGCCGCCCATCGCATCGTGTGTCACTGTAAATTGTATATAATACCGCTTCCGGCTTCGAAGAGGTGCACTGCAACGGAAGTTCGACGACGCAATGAAAAACTTTTAATCGTTTGCCTGGGCACCCTTAGGCATTTCGTTCGCACCGAAAAATACAGGCGGTTATCTGCCGATATTATAATTTTGCTATCGTTTCCCTCCGCCGTCCGTTCACTCCTCCGTATAATTACACGCCTAATGTCTATATATATATTTATTTATATACGTAGCACGATATAATTGCATATATAATATGTCTATTAGGTGTGTATAGCGTATAGCGAGTATACCGTAGTAGGTACGCCTAGCTCATTTTGGTGCATAATGGGACCGCGAAAAAAATTACGACCGTCGACGTACAAATCCTTTCAAAACTTTAATGTGATGCATTATGTATAATATACGAATCTTAAATAGGAGTTTTACGTACCTATTATATATTATATTAAATGCATTATCGTTAGACTATTTAACATGACTAGGAGGCATTCGACGTAATTTCAGTATACGTATATTATGCCCCGTGCAACATAATGTTATGACTATCCAAGACTAGTTTACATATTATAATTATTGTTTATATGTGCAATTTTTTCGCCGAAATACAAGGTGTATAATTATCAAACATTACTCCAAATAACATGTACTGAACCTTTATTATAATTATAATAATAATATATTTATCGCATGCATTATATCATGTATAAATGATCGTATATAATATGTCCTAGCATAACTTTGCGAACGCCTGGAGTAATTTTGACCAAACTAAATGCATATGTTATCATTGCGATCGGAGGGAATAAAAACTGTGAGAATATGATAATTTTATATAGCACCTTTATGTAAGAGGAGTATAGTATGTAAGAGTGTATTGTATACCTACCTATGCCGGCCATATCAACGTATACAGAAAACGTAACATCATATACAAATGAAACTATACATAGGTAAAACTTTAAATAACCCGAATTTCCATATTATAATGATCGCGTCTCACAATCACCATAAAATATCTAACCCAAAAATGATAACTTTAAGCACCCTATGAAACACGTTATTCGACGATTTTCACGTCCACCACCGAACTCCTCTTTATTATCTGGTCTTCTCTATTTTATAATACTCTACAATTTAACCACATTGCAACATTTTCATAAAATTGTCATAATATATATATATATATATCTGTAAAATTGTATTATTTAATTTACTAGTTATTATACTGATTACTGATTTTGAATTATTTCAGTATTTAAGAATTGAGAAATCATACATCTTAACTCTTAAAGTGTTGACTATAGCCTATAGCTATCACAAATGTTACCCAATAATATCAAATAATTTCCTATAATATCAAATTATTCAAATTTATAATCATTACATAATATAACAGGTTTAAAGGTGACATATAAAAATCATAGATCACGACCGGTTTATTAGTCTCGACTCGCTTAACTGATTGGGAACTGTCAAGCAGGGGATAGTCCTGAATCCTGACTCTCCATGATATTTCATGCTAATATTTTAGTCGAACAAATATAATAACCGATCTTTTGGAATATTTTTAAAACAAATAAAACATTAATTACAGTGTAGAATCTAGTAATATATTGTGAGACCACATACACCTTGATGATGGTAGAATTTTCCTGACATTTTACATTATACAGAGTATATATTTTCCAATAGGTATAGATCGAATACATTGATTTTCCTGTCTAAATTGGAATAACTAAATACCCAGGCAACGTTGAGTAACTTGGCTACACAATAATTGTAGATTAACATACATTTAGCTTTTATGATTCATAACAATAATGAGCATGAGCGACTAAATTTATTTTTATCAAAGCGAAAAATCTTGAAATATTATTTCATTACCAATTTTATCATTTGATCCCTGATTAAGTTTAAAATCAGATTTTTTCAGCATTGAAAACAGTGGTATTTAAATAATTATCCATATAATATGTACACAGCTTAAAATTTCAAAAATGTCGCTACACCTATATTATTTGCCTACCATATATGGTGTTAAAACTGATAATTTATGTTATTTATTATCATCTATCATTAATCACTTTATTAATGACTTATTGTGCGTCACTGATAGTCAATCATATCAACTGAATAAAAAACGAGCATGTTTAGATATAGCGAGAAACTGATTTTAAAACTCCCTATACTATCCGTAATACCGAACACTTGTGATATTAGTTTACATTTATCTTATATATTATAGGTACTTAACATTTTAATATCCTATATTAATGCATAATGAATAGTGACGTTGATGAAAATTTAAAATTCATAAATTATTGAGCAAACAATGCATATTAATCACCTATATTAGAATCGGATGTGTACGTTTTATTATTTATACTCAGCGTGAACACTGAAAACACTTAAAACATTTATATCTGTGATCTGTCACACGTACCCGCATACATACTCGTATTATAAGTACTGTTTTCTTATGTACAAACTTATTGAACAGTTTTGTTCTTTCTATAATATTTTTATTTAAATAAATATTGCCTAATCATATAGGTAAATCGGTCAAATAAAATATAATTACATAAAATCATGAAATATAATATCAACGTCGGTTTGGTAAAATGCTTTTTTTCAAGTAATAAATCCATCAATGGATATTGGTGAATAAATCTTAATCAAATAAAAAATTTTAATAAAATATATGATCTAAGGTTATTAATAAATCACTTCTGTTAATTCGACTTATTTATTATTAAACTTTCTCCCCTAAGAAAAAAAAAACTGCTCAAGTTGGATATTAAAAAAAAAATAAATAAAAAATGTTTCATTTGATGAAGACAAACGGTTTAATAAACTTAATTTATGTAAACAAGTATTAATGTAATAATAAGCGTTTATACTTACATTTTTTTGAAATAAAATTAAATAGAAATGTTGAGCTAAATTTACTGTAATTTATGATGATATAAAAAGCTCTATGAAATTCATACTAGGTTTGATACCAGCTCTTGTTATCAACAAGGAAATCTATTTATAATATAATCTGATAATTATATAGATATGATGCTATACGCAATTGGGTTTCAGTTATTAAAATTTAATTTGAGAACAAAATATAAAATATTCAACAAGAATTCTAATATACATATAACGAAATAACGAAGGTCATAATTTAAACGTCATCGATTTTATTATATATTGTTTGTCTGCACAAATGCACAAATACTTAAATTATATCCATAATGACAACTTTTTTGACGATGGATTTCGATTCATAAAATATTTATGTACAGTATATATTTATAATTCTTAAGTTTATTTTAGTTAATGTGTGTATGAATAATCTTTAAATTTTAAATTTCGAGTGGAATAAGAGACTTTTCAGTTTACATCGATGTATTTTTATGGATTAAATCTTCATTAAAGCATTCACAATGATTAGTCTACAATAAAAACAATTTTGGTATTTCAATTTCTAAGCGGCAATTTTATTCAACTGAATTTGATTAATACTTTTATTGATTTTCATAAACAAAAATGTATTATTTATGTTGTTATTATAATGGCTATAGAGTAATACATCATTTAGTAGTAACTATTTATTTTTAAATTTATAATACGTAGCTGCTAATACTTAAAAGTTGTTACCGATATATATATATATATATATATATACGGCGATACTGCACGTATATTATATTTAATTATAAAGTGCATATAATTTTTCATAAGTTTTTATTAATAATTCCAAACGAACTCATTTCGGTAGAAATATTTGTTGTTGATAGTTTAAAACTAAAATTGTCGGATGTTTTTTTAAAATTCAAAATCGATCCAAAGCAAAATTATATCATTGTAATATTAATAATATCCGTATGCTAATTAATCAAGTCGCCATAAAAATATCATAGATTAAACACGTCGGCGTCACTAGTATCGGAAACACTGACACGCGGTCGTTATAATATCCATAAGTACATAGGTAAAGTATCGGTGCAGGTGTCCATCGTTTGAGTTCTTGTAACATATCGCGGTAACGATAATTTAATGTGTGACACGTATGTCGCTGCAATGAAGATGATGACCATTATTGTATACAGCATCGTATAGTGTTGTACAGCAATAAAATGAATTTTATTTTTTTTTTCCAGAGAATGTTGTAAAAGAGCAATTAATATGAAACTGGCGCACAACTCCGCTCGGCGTCAAACTTGCCACCATCTTCTTTTGTGTTTAATTTTTCCGATCAAAGCCTTACACTGCGGACACGTGATCACAGAACGATGACGCCTCAGGTACCCGACGAATACGACGATGCACAGCGGAAAGCACGTGCCGAACGCGCCCAATTTCTTAGCCGAGATATGTCGGCTGGACTTCACTTTCAGTACGCCCTCGTAGCCGCATTTCAAACACACACTAGGGCTCCGGGCTAGTTCGGCCGCCGTCGTCGAAACCGCATCTGACGTCTAATGTTCATCACAGCACGGAACACCCCGAAAATGTTTAATATAATATGTAATATTCTACACAAATAGCCATATTGTCAAGTTATCGAAACCATAAACGGTTTGAGAGATGAAAATCGTTTCCATAACTGTTAACCTATATACATCGAATCACTGAGAGCTACCGATGTAATGCATATAGGTATAATAACTAATAAGTAGGACAGAGTACTTGTAGCGTTTGCATAATTGTTTTGCACGACCACAAAAATAGCAGAATACGAAACAAATACGTTTCATTCTTTCACAAAGCTATAGTTTTTAATATTATTTTCCATATAAATGCATGTTTCGAGTAATTTTTTGCGGATTTAAGGCATAACATTTTCATTTTATACTTTTAGACTATGCATATTTTAAATAATTTATCATTTAACAAATATTTTTCCATTTGCGTTTTAATTTCATCTGATATACAGACAAACAAAATATTGTTATATCAAATTATTTAAAATTTTGATCGTTTAACATATAGTTGTTGGCTGTTCGCAGACGTATGTTTTTCCTAGAAACACATATCGAGGGTCACTGATTAGATTAATTTTATTTATAAACAAAATTGTTTACTAATCTCAAATTGTTACTAACAAATAACAATTTTGTTAAAAAATTATTTATGAATTCCTAGATGAATCACTTAAAAACAATGTATAAGAGCATAATTTTGTGCATATAATATACCATATGGTTTGTAAGTGCATATTATGGATTTAGTGCTTTTTTTTTGAGTTATTAGTCTTCTGCCCAAATAATAACTAATCTAGTAGCTTAACGGTGTTCTAGGAAGTGATAAACATTTTTCTTTGTTTGTCTTAATAAACTAAAATACATAAAAGTATTTTCAACATGTTCGAATTCCTCTGTAGGTGACTGATTACAATCTGCATGTTTCGCGTTATTAAACTTCAACCATTACTCCGCAATGCATTCTCGAAAAAAATGAACTGTATATAGGAATGTTATGTTCTATGATCACAGGTAATATCTATGTATGCAATTACATACTACAACAAAAAACTAAAACCTAAGAAAAGATGCCTATTTTTTGTATGTACAATGTACATAATATATATGCATAATATAACCATTACACGGGCAGTTAAGTACGTAAAGCACATGATTCGACTAATTAATGTCCGTGTAGTTATAGCGCAAAATCTTAATAAATAATTTGATATGATTAAATTTTCAACGGGAGTATAATTAAAAAAATTCTTGAAATCAGGTTGATAACAATAGACACATAAAACAAAACCCTGAAATTAACTATCTACCTTGACCAATTATATGGTTTTACAATGTTGTAAAGAAAGAAAAAAATCATATGTTCATAATTGGAAGTATCGCAAATGAGTAGATATCATTTACGTTATAAAATATTTACTTACGACTATGTTATTATTATGTTCATAACGATCATGTCCAATTATAGTTGTATCGTAATGTCTCGAAGTACAACTTATCCGTTGGGAGCAAACCATACTCATAACTTGGCAATACAGTAACCTCCGCTGTTTTATCTTATTCAAATTGAACAAAATAAATTTCGATTTATTTATTAATCATTTTTTTTACTACGATGAACTTGTTTTATTAAAAATAGTTATCAGTATTAACCGATAGGAACAATAATATCCATGGAAACGCGACGGACGGCTCCGTACCGCAATCATGCGTATACCTCTATTTGAAATATAAGTATATATATAAATATTATTATTACACAAACCACCACCACTCTTAAAAACACAAAATGATGAATTTCCAACTTTATTTGTCGACAAAAATGTGTTTTATTAAATCATATATTATAATATCACCAAAGTCATAAAAAAAAACTGATTTTATTTGTAGGTAGTTTTATGAAAAGGTAGAATCGTTGTTTAATGAGTTAAGTTAAAAATACATAATTCATAACCTCGCTTAGCCATTAACATGGTAATAAAAAGCCAAACAAATATATTTATCGGTTGAAACATTAACTGTATGATAAAAGAGTAATGACTCGTACAAATGTGTAAAAATCAGCGTGAAATGCATTTTGATCACCCCAGTAATTTATTTGTGCTTACAAGTTAGTAAATGAAAAATAAAAATCGAGAAAGTAAAATAATGTAATTATTTCATGTTACAAACTCAAACCCAGGTAATAAAATTAACGCCATAAAATAAACATATACCTATATATTTTTTTTAACAGAAAAATAGTAACGATTGTAGTGTAATTATAATAATAATATAGGTACTAAACATATAAACTAAAAATATGTAGGTACCTATGTAAATACCATATTTTATACAATTAATATTCTATCTATGCGTAAAACACATAATCAAGATTAAATTCTGACTAATTACGAATATAATGTTATTATGTAATCACGCAGAATGTCGTAAACCGTAAGATCTAAAAAAATTTAAAAACCGTTTCAACCAACAATTTTGTCTAACGAGACCGTAATTTTTAATAATATTGTACGTAGCTTAATCACTGGGATTTTACTCGCGCAATTCAATAAACGTTTTACAATAGATTTTACCTACTACAACATTCGCTCTATACGACTATGACGTTGGAAGTATAAAATGTTTAATTTTTTCACGACCCGGAAGAAGACATGTTTTTATCCTATTAGCGAAGATGTCTGGACGCCAGTAGGTAATTAAAAAAAAAAATAAATAAATAAATTTCCGTTACTCGCGATGACGGTGCGTATACATATATATATTTTATGTATATATAATAAAAATTTCCCTGCCTGTTTTCGATGAAAATCAATGGAGTATTTTCTCAAAATGTTTTCACGCCCCTTAGCAACCGCCGTAGTCATATTTCCTATTTCAGCAATAATTCATAATCGCTGTTTGGAGTTAGGAAATGAATACATTAGTCTTTGACGAATCGGCGCAAAAATAAAAATCAATCGCTTGTCTATCTTGCTGTAGAGTGTACAGTAACAGCTTAATTGCACACATTTTTTTCGAGTAACAATAACAACAGTTATTTTTTCTTCGCTTTGCAGATAACATCATAATATCAACTGTTTTAATACGGCTTGCATTAACGCAATAAACTTTAAACTACCGAATATGATATCGAAACTAACAATAAATGATTACTAATCTAAAAATAATCATCGCAAACATAGGTTAGGTACCTGCATGCGTAGTGCCATAATATTATGTACTAAATACTACGTTTAAAAAGTTAAATTTATCCAAAGCAAATGATAACATATTATATATTTATATGAGTAAATATTTTTATGCACTTATGCGTTATACCTAGTTGTACGTTTTTATAGCATATTTGGTAAAACATTATAATATTATATAATATAAAAGAAGTAAAAGCACTCTTGTCACATCCGAGCACAGTTTGAATACTATTTAATTTTTTAATTTCTTTAATTTTATTAAAATGCACTTTTTTCGTAAAGTTATTTCAAATGTGATACTTTTTTGTTAATTTTACCTAAAAAAATAGTGAATATCAATCTATAGTAAAATCAAAATTATTAAAATAAATAACTAAACTAAATGTACTTTTTGGGAATGTTTAAAATATAATTTAAATTATGCTGTTATAATTTTAATACATCAATTTTTTTTGCTATAAATCGTATTATTATTAAATTACTATATCATGCACTATTAAATTCATATCCTTACACTCTATGTCGATTCATACATAAAAAATAATTAGTTTTTATTCTTTATAGGGTTACAGAATACAGAGTTTAAATAAAATTGTGGTAATCAAATTGTTCGTTTTTATCACATATTAGGTGTGAATTATATGTTTTTATGCATTTCATAGTTGAGGTAATGTATATTACACCAAAGAAAAATATAATAATAACATAATTACATTGTTTGCTTTGGAAATTCAACATTTAGAATTAAACACACATTCGTAAAATGGTTAACAAAAATAAACGTCAGATCACGTCGAATGCCGTAAGATTTAGTTCACGTCGGACGATTATTACATAACGTATATAAGTTAAAAATAAACTGCATTGCTTCAGTTTCAGATATTTTTCTATGTCAATTGATGACAACCGGAAGGAACTGTGCTTCTTCGTTGAACTCCATTTCCGTCAATACATATAATATGATGTAATGACTTCCTTATAAAATACTCGTAACTATAATAAACGTCCGATGCGATGCCTTACAGCTTATGTCGTCGTATGTAATATAGTTCCTATAAGTGTAGCGGCTATTGACGTATTAATTATATTTATAAAAATTGAATTTGACCAAGCAGATAAAGGTCGAGTGTTTAAAATTTAGAGATCCGGCGCATTGTCAAGATGAAAAAAAAACTCTTTTTGCCATGATGAAAATATCAAATAAGTTATTGAAAGGCTACCGTAGCTGCGCAAGAGAATAAATGTTACACAATGACACGGCTGACACGAAATTTGGAGTCTATAAAATATAAATCATTGTACAAGTAGTACGTATATATTATATACGCACATAAAAGTACACAACTACAGAATGACACGTACTTAATTTTAATTGGTTGAAAAGCTGATCACCCATTATTTTAAAAACATTTATTTTCTCTGTACGTAATAGTACTACGTATAATATATTATATGTTCGCATGTTGACAGTTTGCATTTTATTTTAGTTCACTGTATTGTGTATCATATCTGACCTCTCCGTTTTCAGCGAACAAATTCAAAACATAAGTAAAACTGTCATATTTAGTTTGCGCGCGGAAAATACGTGTGTATACGTGTGCAATTTTAAACATGATGGACACATCCTAATTTCGAACTGTACACGAACAAATGAATATATAGATGATAAGTTTTTCGACCCCAAATCAAAGTTGAGAGACATTTATACTTGGAGTAACATGAAGCTTGTTATTTTAACTCGACACTTGACTTCATACAACTAGGTATATAATGTATATATTTCGAAATACAATAGACCAATATCCCTGAATCCCTTATTATTAACCTACTATTTTCATACTTTGTGAAATACTCATGCATTTAATAAATGATTTATCAATTTACTATGACAGTTTCCGTTCTGCAGTTGAGTACAAAAAACACTAATATATGTTTTGGTGAGTAGGTATATTATAATATTACGATGTTATACATCAAAGACGAGAGAAACATCAATTATTATAATAATGTTCAGTAAAATATTATCTACGTATCAATAAGTATATTATATCGAATAAACACTAGCCGAAAAATAATATGATTACAAAATGAAATTTCATACACGTGAGTAAAGTATAGATAAATCCAACGTCCGTTGTGGGTACAACAATGTCGGCGCGTCTATAAAAGACGACTGTGATGTATTTCTTTGATTATAATACTTAGAGACGTGATGTATATATATTACGTAAATCAAATATCGTAGGCAACTTAAATCGTTTAAAAATAACGCTATTTTTTTTATAAAAGCTTTTGTAAATATACAAAAACTTTGAAAAAACCACACTCTCATATATATATTACATGTCATATGACCAAAGTTAACAAAATCACGTCTGGTTTTGATTTATTCTAAAAGTCGTGGGATTTCGTAGATTTTGACGTGCACATATAGGTTTATGGTTTCATTTGAAGGGATACATGTTTGGATCCAACGAATGCAACTCGATATCGTTTACTCGTATTAACCGTTCGGTCTATCGAGGAAAAGATATAGGAAAATCATTGAAAAAGTTTATAGCAATTCCAATAGTCTTGCCTTCCTTCGTTCATTTTGTAATCTGCTACCGTGAAATTCCTCCGGTTATTTACCCCCCCCCCCTTCTTACTTAGACTTTCACTTCCACTCTCCTGATGCACGATTATGGCCTTTTCCCACCCACTGTTTGGCCATAATCTTCTATCAAAATACGTTCCTTCCAACTTTCTCTTAGCACTACCCCCTTTCTATCCCTTAAAATTCTTACGCAACTTTCACTATTTCCTATTAGGTTGCCTTTACATTTATCGCTCCAGATTATTCATTCATCTTCGGTCTTTCGGTTTTCAAACAGCTGATACCAGTATTTCCCTTAACTTTTAATCTTCTCCAGTTATTATTTCTATCAGTGGCAGATTTTCAACATTTTGTTTTGGTGGGAAAGGGGTCCTGAAAAATGTTATGTATATCTAACGCATACCATGTGTCAAATACTTAATTGTAATCATGGAGACATGGAATACAATCCGTATAATTTACAGCCACCGTCCGTCGATCATTGTCACTATGATAAAATTGAAATAAAACTAAATATATCAATGTACCATCAAAAACTATCAAAAATACAGGCATATGAAGAGTGCTGTGCAATAGCAAGTTGTTTGGGATTCAGAATTTTCTAATCACGACGAATGTGATTATTGTATAACTCTTTTAATATAATTAATTATTACAATACTACCGATTTCACGTTTGAAATGGAATTTGATTCAGGTGGTCATGAATTATAGAATAATATAAGATAAGATAATAAGTTGATGATAAAAAATATTCATCACTCCGTTCAAAATCTAAAATAACATAAAAAATATAAAATTTTTTTTATTTTTTTTTATTTATTTAGCTCTCAGTATATAATTATTTAGCTCGAAATTATATTTCAAAATTTTAATAATATTATTCTGATTAATTTCAAATATATAAGATTACATCGGCGTCTGAGGGGGTCCAGACCCCATGGACTCCCCCTCCCACCATAAAGCCACCACTGCTCTTTATATCATCCAAAATGCTGGTATTGGATTGTTCCTTCCTCCCAATTTTGTACTACCTAACCCAATTTCCTAATAACTGCAAAAATGTATAATCGTTGTACCATAATGATTCATAAATAAAAGTGCAATTAAAATAATAATATTGATAAGTAGATATTAATAAAAATGATCACGAATTGTCTCGTCTGAAGGAAGATAATTATTATATACAGAAAAGGCTGGGAGTAAGCTTTCTAGTAATTGATTTTAGGCCGTTATCGCTAATGCTATTGTGAGGATTTAAACGTATCGGAGTAAATAACAGTTTTTCAACGATCCTTAGTCGTTCAAAAACTAAAAAAATTTCCGCCACAAGAAGACCAAAGCTGCAGTAAATCGCATTGGATACATATTGTATTAATTGACGTAAGCATTCATAATTTTACGAGTAAACGTAGCTTATAATGCGATGACTGACTGATGAAAATAATGATTTTAATGGTTTGTAAAATACGACATTTAGTAGTTTATCGGGTGTTTATGAAATGACACACTTCGTGCAAAAATGACTATTAACACATAAGTTTGTATACATTACGTGTTAAACGTTATCGTTTTATCATAAACAATATAGAAATAGTTAATAAAGAGCACTTGCCACTTATCGTAGTTTAGTGAACTATTATTTCATCCATGGATAATATATATATATATTTATATGAGTTGACATATATTTGCAGAACTAAAAAAAAAAAAGATTAAAAACAATACGTATAACTTATACCTATATAAGGCAATGTAATATAAAAAATAATAATAAGAGTATAACTGTTTCGCAGACCATTTTATACAGTAACTCATTCTAGACATCGGGAAAATTAATGAACATATGATTTATACCTACTTTTGATGCGGGTGTAACAAATGTATAAAAAAGAAAAATAGGCAATTATTTATGTTGGCAAAAAAAGACGTTGGGATTAATTAAGCGCTAGATAATGACTATAATGAGAGTGTATATAGCATAGATGAATATTCATACTACTGTAATTAAATCATAACCATATCGCTTATTTCACATGACAGTATTGATTGTTTTTGATTATTACATTTGAACGCAGTAGGTAATAGTATGTTAGAGTCCTCACTTCTAATGCAAATTATTTACGGAAATATGGCGTGTGCATCATAATAAACTGTAGGTCATCTGTATTGGATTATTATATTTTGTTAAACATAAGCACAATATTTACAGCTTTTTAATATTAGTACATACGTATATACCGCGTGCTCATGACACCATATTATTTTATTTTCGATTGAGCGGGGAAAAAATTGCTCAGACAAATAAGAGCTATTTATACATATATACGATTGCCTGCGAGTACCTACACGATGCGCGTAGATACATACGCATATTCTTGTTTTATATGATATTATATGCATACGAATATTCATATTTTAATTCGAATAAATTGTCAAAAACATTTCATTGGAAATTTCTACCTGCACTCTGCAGGAAATATAGAAAAACAGTAAACACTACCTACTATTATATTATACTTTATATATACGCGTTTGCAATACTGTTCACGAATTTCAAAGGACTTAGCGACAGCGAATGCATATTTGATCGATTAAAATCAACGCGTCTTATTGCTTGCCAGCCAAAGGTTTCTGCGAACAGTTAAACGACAACAAACCTTTCAGGCACGTCGGCAGCGCGGTGTCGAGAAAGAGGCAATTACCATATTATTGTGTTAGGAACAGAGCTGTCGGCTCGTTAAACACTTGCGTGTTATGTACCCACGGGGGTTCGGGGTTTCGGACAATGTGCCGTTTGAAAGAAAGAAAATTCTTGTGTGCGTGTGTATATATAGGTAACTCGAAGTCAATCACTTTTGTGTAACACTACGAAATTATAAAACGCATGGAATGTAAGTATAATAATAACATTATTTTGTCGAAGTTCTTTGTGTCAGATTTGAGCCATAGCACGTTCAGCAGGTTAAGTTATAATGTTGCGCAAAATCGCTGTAACATAACGGTTTCAGGTCCTCGTGAGAATTAATAATCAAAAATAATTATTATATCGAACGCCGTTTATAATTATATAGATATACATATGCTGGGCATATGGCTGCATTGGGGTTCTTATTTTAAAAAGAAATCGGGCGAGCGCTGACTTGTGTGCCGCAGCGCTCGTGTGCATGTGTATATGCAAGTATTATATTATGAGAGAATAAAAAATAAATAATGCAAAAATACTGTGCTCTACTTCGGTGGACAATGAACTGAAGCCTTGGAAAGACATTAGCACAGCTGTACTACAAAAATGTTCGTTTATACTTTGAATATAATATCATAGCAATAACACTATATTCATATACTTTCTCCGTCTTGTACAATACTAATTATACATTTTGTTTTGTTGTTTTTTCTTTTTTTTTTTTCAAACACACAATTTCTATTCAACTAAAATGGTCCACAGAATATACGGTTGTTTTTAGTGGAATAACTCATTCATTGATGGTTGACAGCAATAATAATAATAATTAAAATAGTAATAATAATTATTATATTCGTATACGTGTTAGAGAGCGAGTGTTATAAAATCATAAGAAAGTCAAGTCGTTTCAGCAATAAAATCACATTTAGAAGTTTTAAAATTTGTGTCAATGCGATTGATCAAACCGCATGGTTAATTATATAATATGTGGTGTTTTTAAATAAATCAACAGTTGTCTGTGACTTTTGTGTGCGTGTTTCAATGCGCGCAGCAAGATATCTGTAACGTATATAGTCGCGATACGAGCGTGTACGTTTATTTCTATTTGAGTATTTTCAATTTTTATTGCAGTTGCAGCGTGAACATAGTGAGTACCTACAATTTTTGGAGTACCGATAAGTAATTCGTACAAATAATATCATTGTATTAATACATAATATACTACATCTAGCATAGAAATACAAATAGAAATACAAACCTGTGCCAGTATTGCAATGCTACTACATAAAATAATATCTGGCCATGGGTCCCGCTGTACGATCTTATCATCGTACATAATATATTATGCGTCCTTGAACATGATAAAAGCCTTGACCTCTATTTAAATAAAAAAGAAAAAATTGTTCGGGCTTTTTCTCTTAATTAATTTTGCATGTATTGTACAAAACGGTTTTAAAGATACGCGCGTAACTCCAGACCCACAAGGTACGGTACATGATTGTTAAAATGTTCATTAAATTAAATTAGAAAATATATATATTATAGTATTATACTATTATAGCATATATACCTACACAAAATGTTTGTTGTTCAATGCTAAAATAATCAGAAATGAACTAGCTGTAGGTAGCTTATCGTTGCTCCAGGTTGCATAACATATAATTATGTAATGTATAATATACTAATACAGTGAAATCTCAGTATCTCAAAGTTTCTGTACGTCGAATTTTTTTTCGGTCAGTTTATGTTTTAAATTCTCTCTCGGTAATTCGAAGTTCCCATTGTAACTTTGAGATACCGAGGTTTTGTATACTATTGTACTATTTTATATTATAAGTACCTAAATCATAACTTATAAGTTATAATATATTTTATCCTTATAATAAAGAATTGTCTTTTCATACACCTATTATTCACATTAACCATAATATTATAATAAAAATGGGTGGGACCCCACGGTCCAGTGAAATACAATGAATGATACTATACTGGCATTGTCTCTTAAACTTGAAACACATATGGTAATTGCTCCCGAAAGAGTAAAAGAGATCGGATAAATCAGGTTTTATATCAGAAACAGCACAAATGACATTAAAATTATTTTAAAAATTACAAAATGCCTAATTATAATAATACATTATATAGCCCATATAGGTACCTACTCGGTTTTTCGAGTCACCATAAATTATATATTGTTTGTGATATTCGGGGTAATCCTGGTCGAAATTGTGTACACAGATATGAGATAAAAATATTAAACACTCATAATAGTTAGATCATGGCAATAATAACAATAATAGTAATAATAATAAGTATCCGAAACGTGCGGTCCGAGGAACCTATAGAGGTTCTGCACACGAATCACTTGAAAACGCAACATATAAAAATATAACTGTTATAATTTTTTCTTTTGTGAGTTCGCGATTACCATAATAATTAGGGTCCCACTATGCGATTGTTATAACTACAAGTTTCGTGGTCGTAAAAGTTTGGTAATCGCTGTCCACTGCTTTAATCTAATCATTCGCCAAACGATATATATTCGCCAAATATTATTACATAATATTAATAGATGTATTATAATATGCGATATGGAATAAAACGGAGACAATATAGTATTTTCTTATCCAAATTGATAACATATTTTACAATATTTAATAGAAATACATCGTATTGCGCAAAATATGCTCTAAACGCGACACATTGATTGTATAAAAAAACTATTGTATACATTATATATCACGATACGATAAACAATTGCGTACAAATAACACTACGCGAGTCATACCACGGTATAATGGGTGTAATAATAATATTATGGTACGCGTATAGTATATTATAATAACGTTACAACGATTTTAGTTTGCCGAAATAATTAGTTTATTTTCAACGCACACACTTACATCGTGAGTGGATTAAAATTTACACAGTACAACAGCAATAATTTTATTATTGTTGTGCTAAACTGTAATGACTATATATATTTTTATCCAACATATTTCGCAACAGTATATAATAGCGGTAGACCAAATGCAAAATATTATAAAGCTACTATATCGCTAAAATAAAGTATAATTTGACAAGAATTATTATATAATAATAACTATCGGTTTGGAAAAATCGCATCGCGCCAAAGACGCTTATTGCTGCAGCTAATTGCTATATATGACTGCAATAATTATGATGATAATGTATAATAATAATCATTACTTTTTCGGGATAATAACACACAAGATTATAATATGACTACAGATGCGCGTGTGGACAGCGGGAGGCCATATTATTATTAAATATTCAAATGTGGCCGGACTAAATCACCGGGTTCGTTTACTATGCGAGTACACACGAGAAATATAGAATATAATATATGCACACGCGTGAGGTAAGGAATCGACGATGACGCCCCGCGCATATACTGAATTACTATATATAATGTATAGTATATAGCTTCGGCATGGCGGCGGCGACGAGTCTAAAATATAATTTCCGTGTCTGAAAGAATTCAAATTCGAACCATATGCGACGCCAACACGAGTGCGGTCTGGCGATTTCATCAAAACGGCCGAACATCGCGCTATAAATACGCCTATATTATTACTATTGTTATATTTTTTTTCTATTTTAATTTTTAGTTTCATACAATGAAATTCTGGGCCTCCCTAAGAAGTCTTGTGTGCCCACCCGGCACCCAGGAGTCCTTACTGTAAACTGCATTAATAAATTTTGAATTTTTGACGTTTTCACTAAGTTACAATGATAGCATAAATCACAAAATATAATAGTATAAGCAGAAAAATAATGAATGTATTATTAGCTGCGTGCGGTACCAGATTCGTGTATTGGTGGTGCAAGGGGTGCAAAGCGAGGTCGAGAATTTTTCTAGGGACCTCAGACGCAGATTTTATTATTATGTACGAGATAATATATACTGCAGTACCTACATGATATTATAATATTATTTTAGTGCCGGGAAAAATTGTTACCACCATATATATAAAGTGTATATAGGGATGTTGAATAATGATTGATAATATAAATCGTATGAACCTACAAACGAAATTGCATAAAATCGTTCATTGCAGCGATCATTAATTCATATTTAACTCATTCGCATCATTATTATTACTTTTTTCCACTTTAGAATGCATTGAATAAATAGACAAGATTTATATCATCCCCCCCCCCCCGAAAGAGCCTCTTATCGCCGATCCGACAGGACTCTGACGAATGACTTAAATCTGACACTATACGTATATAGGTATACCAATGCGTAGCACTTTTACAACTATATCATATTATTATAATCACAACGATGCGCAGGAGTGGTGTGTATCATCTCGGTGAAGAGCGTCGGTGTTCGTCGTTTCCGATAAAAAAAAAAATAATAATAATTACATCCGCATATTTCCCCTTATACAGTATATATAGATACAATTTTATAATATTATCCGTATACACTGTGCGGTGGTTCGATTCCGTGCAGTCACCATCGCTAGCTGCGGGCGCAGACATGTACACTACAAGTATTGGGTTAGGTCAAGGGTGATTTTTATTTTATTTATTATCGAATGGGATCATTTAAAAAAAAAAAATCATTTACGACATCACCGCCGCAACGTCGTATTGTATGTTGTATTACATATTATTATTATTATTATTATTATTATCGTTACCTAATGTACTAACTTAGTTGACGAGTGATATTGCATCAGCCATGCAGTCGCAGCGACATGCGTATAATTATCGTACATTACTCGAAATGTCCACTCTAGTATTGAACATAAGGTACATTTATGTGTCGACTACACGACGATATGGTTGCATAGCAAAATCTTGAACATCAATATGCCGGATACTCTTAAATGTCTATAAATTTTTTTTTTTTTAAATCAATATATTTTAACTTAAAAGTTTTAAAAACGATTATGAAAACGAAAAGTATGGTAAAATAACTGCGGGTACAACCACGTTGAATATAGGTAACAGGGCAAAGAAAAAATGATTTGGATACAATGATTATGATACGAAAAATAAAATACTGCTATTTTATGTTGTATTTAACATATAATATAAATTCAATAAAATTTCGACTGACACGATTGCTGCCATCGCTAGATTTCGATTCTGACGTTCAAGATTTTGACGTAATTTTATGCTCAACATTTTGTGATTGAATATTTTGACGTCCAAAAATTTAGACGAGATGGACGTTCAAACGTTTGAGGCATACCAACGAGATGTCACACACACCAACCCCTGCGAACATTGGAAATGAAACAACAATACGCAGACTTTATGATAATTGATAGTATATATATTTAACATACACCCAAAATTAATTTCTTATGAGTTACTGCCTTATTCATTGCATACATCGATGTATGTATATTTTCAAGTTTTAAATCGAAGGCCACGATCTGCAGTTTTCTGAAATAATAAGTGGACATTTTCGAACAATGCGGATACTTATGGCAATGTTTTTTTTTCTTCCATTTCGATTTGAAGCTTTCGATAATACAAAACAATCATACCGAACGATACTGTAGCGTAGTACACCGCGGTATCGCATCGGTACATGATCGTTTCGTGAAATTACCAACATACGTGCACGTCGTCGGTCCGCACGCGCAAAAACGTATTAATAGCATATATACGCGGCGACTTTTTATTGTGTTGCGGGGGATAAAGGCGGCGGCATCGTCTCAGAAATACTCGTTCGGGACACGTCTGCCGCAATAATACTTAAACAACGCTATATAGCTATACCATTATACGGATATACGCGCATGTACAATATAACAATAATAATAAAATTATAAACGTGGCAGCAGCCGAACGCACGGACACCACCATCATTGGCGCAATTAGGGGTAAGGGCTTAGCCCTCCCTTCCCCGTTTTATTCATAGTTTTACTCCCCCCCAGGTTTTTATACGTTGTTTAGTATATGAAAATTAATTCAGCTACACGTAGTGAAAATTTATTTCATCGATGAGGCACATGGGAAATTGGTTAAGAAGTAGGTAATATGGAGAAAAACAGATTTGGTTCCTATATTATCCATATTAAATATTGAGAGATATAACTAATTCAATAGAAGAATAGACTGAAGTGGTTATTTATAAATTTTCCAAAAAAATAGGCGTTTTACGTTGATATAAATTAATAACAGTGTTGTAACATTTTGAGAAAATAAATAAATAATTTGCAGTAACTGAATAATTTTTGTTTATAATTATTTATTTAATATTTTAATTTATAAATAGGTTCTGATGACATTTTGGAAATTTTTATTTCCAAAAATGACGGTAGATATCCGCATGAAATTACAATTAGATAAAGGTCATATATAGGTACATATTTTTTAGTGTTAAGATTTTATATAAATGTATTTTAATCAGTAATTTTTTTTTTACATTATTCCATCAGTTGGAGGACAGAAGTTCATGTGTGCCACATTTTACAACTTTTGGTAAAAGTCAATGTAATAGTTTTCAACTGATTCTAAAACTCTATTATTTACTGTGGTTATTTCCATATAGTTATACTAAATAATATCTTATTTTCTTAATTAGATTTTGGTTAATACATACAATACGTATATCTAACTATATAGCAAGGGAAAAATACATATCGTTTGTGAAAAAATGTCATATACATTTCTGCCATGTTCCCACACATATTTGTAATGTTATTGTTGATATACGTTGCAGGAATACGGGTGTCTCTATCTAATATATATAAGATTTGCTTCCTCCCTCAGAATTTGAGCTCATAGTTGCGCGCCCATGACCGTATACCATAGATCTCCGGTGAGTTGCGGCTAAAGTCGTAGGCCCGGCAGTCTCGACCGTCCATGTATACCATATTATATAAGCATGCGACGAGCGCGAAAACGAACGAATATACGTGCGCGTATAATATTGTATTATTATTATTATTATTATTGGCCGCCGCCGAATTATTGTTTCGTGCGTTTGTTCGTAACTTGCACACGAATACCATTACGTATGTACGTGTAGCCGCCGCCGAAGAGTTCACAAACCCCAATGGTGTGCAACGCCCCTCCTCCCCTCCCTCGCACACACACACACACACACACACACACACACACACACATCGCTTCGGCCATCTCGGAAAGCGAAAAAAAAATTTAAAAGAAATAAATAAAATAAATACGCGTCGGACGACTGCTAAGTGCTAAGACCGTAGCGGCCGCCGTCTACGATGACACGCACACCCGCACGGGGACCATTATATATTCGCCGGACGTCTGCGCTATGCCGCCGCAGCCGGTTTTTCGTAGACGCTGCCACTGACCGGGCTCAAGGTCACCGCCGCCGCCGCCGCCGCACAACGTCCCGACCTGTCTCAACGCACACTGCAGTGGCGTGCCAGACTATTATTGCTACTACTATTATTATTATTATTATTATTATTATTATTATTATTATTGTTGTTGTCGGTTTCGGTTTTATTTTTCGTTGCCGTCTAGCACGTATATGTATTTTTTTTTTCGTCTCGTTATTATTATTATTATTATTATTATTATTTCGTGCATGTACGATTATTATAGCGTGTTTTTCGGTTGTATACGACCGCGGCGCACGTAGGCGAATATACACACACCCGGTCGGCCTTGAGACCGCCAAAATACGTTTTTGACCGCCGCCGTCGCCGCCGGTTTTAGCCAGACGAAAGTTGACCTCCAAAAATCAGTCGGCGACAACGACCTGAGTGCGCGCGCGCACGCCTGCTGCTACTACTGCTGCAGTGATACCCAAAATGTTACATGGCCGATCTCGTTCCACTGCACTATCGTGGTTACGTATTACTATAACACACATATTTACGTCGTGTATTATACAACGCAACGTATGTGTTATATAGACGCGGGGCGAGTGCGGTGCGATCGCGCTATTCGACACACACGCCCGACGGCGTCACACACACCTATCTTCTCTGCATATGCACGTGTAATATGTACACAGCGTTTTCGCATGCTTTTGCACATGTATACTTTTGCGCACACGTTCGATCGATATACGATCTCGCGGTCATCGGGGCACCGTTTGGGTTTTTGTCCGACGGGCGTCTAAGATTTTCGGCTTGAGATTTCGAAGACCTTGGATCTCGTCTCATCGCTCACAGCCCGCAGTTATTATATATGTATCCGATCTGCACATTCTGCAGCGTATATTAATACCTATTATATATATATATATATATATATATGATGTTCAAGATATTTTAACGTCGAAAATGTAAATTTCCTTTCCCTCTCTCTCCCGTCTCCTCTATATAATCTACCCCACGGAACACAGATCCCAAGTTTAGCTAAAAAGCCATCGCATCATCTCTATAGAGCGTAAACTTAATGATATATTATATTGCTCGTTTCTACAACACAGAAATCTTCTATCTCAAGGACTATAATATTTAATAAAAACACAATAAATAGCTAACGCATTATTAAATCCATTTTAAGTATTATACGCATAATATTTCCTATAAACAAGATTATGAATTGGTTCAAACTATCCGAAATCCTAAAACCTTAACATAGAATCTGCAACAGCCAACATTTTTTACTGTTTCGCGCATCGCGGATATACATGCGCGTAACGCATTTTTGCGTTTATCCGTGATTATTTATTAGTTATTACAATACTCTATACATAATATATCGTTGCCTAAACGCTAAAACGTAATTTTGGTTAATCTAATCATGTTATATACAATGTAAAACTATAGAATATATAGTTGATAAAATACGTATACCATATAATATATTAAACGTACAATGTATTTGCATGCGTATACATCTTTGAGAAATAATTAAAATAGTAGCCAGTTGGTACACATTGGCTTAACACAACACGTGCATATTTATAACATTATATTAAATAATAATTTTATGTTCAACAAATAAGTAAAACATTCGGTGCAATGGCGAATAATTATATTTTATTAGTGCATGTAAAACAACGCCGGTACATGCGGTGGTTATGCGTATTATACCACGTTAAATATTTCCGACTATTATGGTTATTATTTATTAATAATGTTATCGTTCGTATAAGCATTCGACTCTTATGCACATGGTATATATTATACTAATAGGTGTAAGCTGCGCGTGAAAACTTTTTCTTAACGTTTTCAATAATAATAATTGGTCTATATTAATTTTCGTTCCATACATATACATTATTATATACACAAGGATATAATACATCATCATGTTGACGCCGTGTACAGTATAATTAATATATATATATACAGAATATCAACAGAATGATAATAATATATAAGCTTTTATTATTACAATATAATATTAATAGGTACCTATGTGTAACCGAAATGAACTACGAAAACGTTTCAAATGACATTTCCGACACGATGATAATATATCCGGTATTTATGTGTGGACAAACGTTTTAACAGTCATCCATATACCTACTTTGTAGACTGACTGAATTTTGACGTCGTCGTTATAAACGGATTAAGAACTAATATGCGATGTGGCTCGATGGAAGCTGAAATAATATACCGAAAATGTAAATGCTTTTTTACATAAGTCCGTCATAAATGGGTGAGGTCTCGTCCGAGCCCTGAGCGATGGTATTTGACTATTGGTTTGAAAAGGATGAATAATTGCACATCATACGATAATAGTAATAATAATAAATAATAATAATACTCGGCGATACTATCGAACCCGCATTTGCGCGAGTGGGATAACATAAAAAGTAATTAGAATCGAATAAATAATAATGCGTTACATAAACTTTAATTGTTAAATAAATAAATGTAGGTACGTCCATACGGGTACATCAACATATCAAATAAATCACAACGAAGGCACGAACACAGAAAACAAATCCATATTATTATTATATAAAAATATTTTAAATCTGTTTTCAAATTATATTGCTTGTAGTATGCAAAACCATTATTAATTAATAATAAATAATACAGTTTAAGATAGGTGTTTTCATTTTAGTCAATTCATAAACGTTAAACAAAATAGTACAAATTTGATCAAAATTAAGAACGTTAGATATTGTACATACCAATGACTATATTATTATATGTATTAGCACTATTAGCATAAAATGTTTTTTTATGTTGAAAATATGCTGCATTTACTTGCTGTGCGAGATTCTTCAAACCGAATAAATCTATAATATAATATGATGTAGGTATATGTAGTCAATAAGTGTCACCATAAATGGTGGCTTCTTACTCAAAAAACCCACACCAGATTTTCCACTTCATCACTACTACTTATTGTGCATTACCGATTACTTTTGTATAATAATAATAATTTAAAAATATAAATAAAATGAAAAGGCGTTTATCAACTTGAAAAATGTTTTCTAAAGCCTGAAGTATATTTATGATTTCGTGAGCTCTATAGCGAAATTATTGTTGCTAGTAAGCTGATTTTATATTACCTACCTAGTGTAAATGCATGGATATTTCATTGGCGATTCGCCAATTTAATTCAATAGCTGCCAGCGATGAAATTTTAATTTCGTGATTAAGAGCGAAATTTTCAGCAATCCGCCTCATTATTATACAGCTTACAGTCACTGTGTTTGTGGGTAAAGGAAATGATTAAGAATTAGAAAAAATTCTACAGCTATCCATAAAATATACAAATTTTATATATTAGCTATCCCGTATAAAAATGTACATTATTTAAGTATATGTATACGGAAACAGTTATTCTAACAGTTAAAAAAAAATACTTTTTGTTTGTTATTAGATCTAGTTCCAGCCGCTGGGTACCATTAAGAATGATTGCTATCAGATTTTTCAGATTTCAAATAAGAAAAAATAAAAAAATAATATTATTATGTATAACGAGTAGTACATCCTCATCATGTCTGATTACGTCGCAAACTAATTGAAACAAAAATGAAATTACAAAAAAAAAAATGTGTATTGTAATAACGAATAAATACATTATCGATTAATGACTTTTAATGATAAAAAGATAAATCATTGTTTAATGATATCACAATTTTATAGTTAAAATAATATATAATTTAAAACAAATATATAATATTAACACTTGTGAATATTCTCACGATAATGATTTTAAATTATGTTTTATGATTTTTTTATTGTCTGTGAATAATATCTTACTAATGGGAGTGCATTACGTGCATAATTCTATGGATATTAAATTGCTCGTTTTCAGTTAAAAATGATAAAATGTCACATTTATGCACCAATAAATGCAGTGTTTTTATAACGCGTTATTCACATGATTATAATATGCAGTTTGTGTAAGAGAAAATGCAATAAGCCAATATTATTCGAAATCGTATTTTACACTTTTACATGTTATATATGTATTCGTATACTTGAATTTCATTATTAATTGGACGTATAAATGAAAAAATATCATGTTACCACTTGTATTATGTTAACCAATTTGTATTATTAATAAAAACAACAATGATCGCATAAAGAAAATATGTACTCTAGCAAAAGTTTTCAACGAATTATTATATATTCGTAAATAAACTAATATAATCATTATATAAATCGTAATAAGGACGAGAAAAGAGATTTCGGAGTAAACGAATTACGTACCACACCGAGCACCTATCTAAAGTGTACTCGACCAACCATTTTCTTCGTAATCATAAAGATTGTTCTTTGCATACTTACTGTTTGTATTTGCGAAAACATCTAGCATGTGAATAACATAAAGACGGTTTCAGTATTTATAAAAAATTATAAAAATGAACATTTAAATAACGCGATAAACTTTACTGTACAGGTACACGGTATAGATAATTAAACAATCATTATTCCGAGTCGTGGGTCGCGATTCAGATTGCTTACAAGATAACCTCACTTATTTATTACCGTTCCATTATCCAAGTCTTCTGCATCAAACGACACACAACTGTTTATATTATGTTTAAAAAATATATTATAAGTCAATAAAAAAAAAAAAAAAAATATTAATAATTTTATATGCACAATCGTTATATACTTTTTAATAAATAAAACATGATTTTTATCAATGTTTTGACATTAAATTGGTTAGAATTAAGCAGTAAAAGTCAAAAATGTCCCTTATTATAAACTATTTAAATTGTACTTTCTAACAATAAAATTCAAACTATAATGTAGGTACTTTATATTACCTATATTATATATTAGTATATTGTTACTTTTTACCTATATAAGTAATAATAAAACACTGTGATACATAATAAATATTGAATTTATGTTAATTTGTATTTAATGTTTGTTGTGTAATCCAAATTTAACAAAGTGGCAACGGTTTGTCACTGAGATTGAACATTGGATAGAACTTTAATTGTCAGATAAACTTCATTATGACTTGTATTAATAAATAATAATTTGTTTCATTATAATTTATGACCCATGCATTATACATATGTACATAGCATGGTACGGATTTCATATTTTCATTGAAATTTAAAACCATGTATGTTGTTAAAAAATAAATTATACTTAACTTATACAATACAATACAACTGCAATTTAATTAGTAATTAAACTCAAATGTAAAATAATTAATGAACACACAGTAAACACTCAATTTACGCTCATATGATCGAGTAAGCAATAAATTAGAAGACTGTTTTATAGTATGGTGAAAACTTAAGATACCTATATAAAAAATAAAAATAAAAACAATAAAAAATATAACTAAAAAAATGTAAAACGCGTATTATACATATATTAAAACATGAAAGAGTATCAAAAAAAGAAAAAACAAATTAAAATCATATACTTTTATATTATCTCTGAATTTCTAAAGGCTGCAGTGAGAGATTAGCGTAAAATATAAAATATTTATCATCCACATTAAACCTAGGGATATAAAGATGCGTTATAATTCACATAGTAATTAATACTCAAATTTAAGAAGATTTTTTCAATTTTTAAAAATTTAATTTTTTGAGTCTTAATATTTCACTACGAAGAGTACAAATATGAATTATAATTTCAGGTTCAGATTATATTTCTAATGATTTTTTCTCATTGTATTGAAATTTATGTGTAAATCCTCATATACACATATATTGACACTCTCATTAGTATTTTGAACACCTGTTACATAAAATATTGTAACAGTATTCTGTTTGATATATAATTACATGCTTTTTCATTATAATAGTCAATGAGAGAATTGCATGAGTTAATTAAAAGTGTAAGAAGCCAGTGAATAGTTAAATAATCGTTACACGATAAAAAGTTATTTGGCCCAATCTGAAATGTTATCACAACTCGTTTCACGTGTCGATAACATTGTTTTTGCTGTTGAAGAAACTTTAAGTCAACTGGCCGTGATAAATCCGAAGTTATGAAAAAAGACAAATTAATTAACGAGATGATCGATGGGAAATATTATATGTATTAAAAATATGTAATTTAACCTACCTGAATCGTCCACCAATTCGACTATTGATGATGCAACTATCCACAATATTCTTGATTTTCTCGGACTACAAAATCAATCTAACTTAACTAACCATATTTTCCGCAAGTTTGTCAGCCAACCTAAAGATCCTGGTTAAATACGATAGCTAACATGATACTTTACTAATCAAAATGAAGTATTCTGCATTCCTGTTTCTTATTATCCACAAACCGAAATTAATAATTCGATATGGAAAAAAGATTTACTATTGATCGTATAATAATGTAACGCAATCACATGCTCAGGATCATATTCTTTGAGAATCAAATGAAGAATCATATTAAATTTGAAAATATTTTAAATAGAATCAAAAAATAATAATTAAATATATAACATTAATCATTTTAATGTTTATTGTTAATTGTTATCATCAAAATTTAAGTGACCCAAGAACAAACTTGATGTTCTAAAAACTTATAGGTACTTATTGGCATTTAACGTATACCGGTTTATTTTAAATTTAATGCTGAAAGGCCACCTCACATTCTAATTATGTTGAGAACCTCTAAAAAAAAGAAAACAATATTGCTGTTTTTCATTCTAAATAAAATTATTGCACCACAATATCAATGATTTTATTTTTATTTTTATTTTTTCGGACTTACGTACTTTGATTTTAGTGCTCCTAACTTCCGTGATAAAATGTTATTGTTCTTCACATTTTTTTTAAAAATATATTGTCCACTCCGTTTACTTTATTTTAATTATTGGTAATAATCGTTATAGAGATTATTTTTGAAGTAAATTTATTATTATTCATTTAATTCTTAAAATATTGAAAATCGCAGGAGTTTATAAAGCATATTAAATACTTACTGTAATCCATTCTAGTACTTAAGTAATTAAGTAAATGAATCATCTGTTTTAATTATGTTCTCTTTTCTTTTTTGTTCTACCATTTATTTCTATACATTGTCATGTATAATTGTCTACTTATAATTGGACTATCAATTCTTCAGTCTATGTAATATTATAAAAATAAACAAATGCACGAGCCAAAAAGACGAATAAAAAGCAATTTCAAGTTAAAAATAAGCTTAAACTCTGTCCGGGAAATGTTGGGAATATTACTGCACAAAAAAATAAAAGGAAAATAAAAATGCTCTGCCATCATTATAAGAAAATTGATCGTTAGTTCGTCTGCGTAGCCGATAGTGGGTGTTTAACCTGATTTTTGTTTTTTTCCTGTATGATAAAAAAAAAACATACGTTTATAGTCGATTATTATTAATTGACCTAGTTAAACAGTGGGGATGAAAAGTATATAAGCCTATTTTGCGTTATCGACGATTCACGATGGTTACATATTTCAAAACTTTAAAATGAACATCTTTCAACACCTATCTTTTCTGCCACAAATGCAACTACATATATATTTTCATTATTCAATTGCATTGAGTAAATCTCATGAAAATAAATTTTTCTTATGAATATCTCCCACACATTGTTAGATATAAAGAATATTCATAACTAAATTATAAGTTGTTAAAATATTTCAATAAATAGCGTTATATTATAAAATATGGAATTTAAAACCAATCATTAAAATTAATAATAATAAATAATAATTAGAAAATATCATAAATCTCAACAAATCAGAAAAGTTTAAAGATTACAAAGGTTTTTTTTACTAAGCTCATTCTAAAATTAATTGCAGTAAATATAATTACAACTCATTGGATGTTTTTATGAGAATGATAAATAAAAATTATTTATCAGTTATCAAATTACTGAAGAGCAAAATTAAATATCCTAATGAACATTTGAATGTCATAAAATGAATTCAAATTGGTTAAGTTTAACTTTTGGATAAGTTATACTACCTGCAGTTGTTAAAATTTTAAATCAATTATTTTTCAAACAACCTTTAGTCTTTACATTTTTTTTTTCATTACTAAAAAATTATTATGTATCACTATATTTCTACTGCTTTAAATTTTAACTACTTTATTTCAACAATATATTATTAACATGAATATGAATGTATTATCTCGTTTAAATAGGCTTAACATTCGGGATTTAGTATTATTACGAAAACAATTATTATGCCATACCTGATAATTGTTTTTTTCGTTACATTTTAACCACGAATTCATTACTATTAACAACAATCTTATTTGATCGTATTATTATAAGTATTATAATAATTAGCTAATAACTAATAATATTCTCCATTGGAATTCATTGGAATTTGACCACTGACCACGGAATATTTTCATTGAATAAATATTATTCTGGTTTTTGAAATAGATTAAATTATAAACTTTAATTATTAGAATCTAATACATAATATATATATATATATATATATGTATGCTTATGGTTATCCTATATGTCAGTATCAATTTTTGTAGTTTATCAAATGGGTACATTATTATTTTTACGCAATACAATATTATTCAATTCATTTTTCTGGCATTCTTCATGCTGTACTGTCTACATTTGGAGTAGTACTTTTGGAATTATTCAAAGTCAAAATTGCGCATAAAAAACGTAAAATAATTATAATATTTATATTATTCTTTTATCGTTATTGCTTTAAGATTACACAAATATAATATGTAACATGTAACTTGGTACAACTGTATATAGACTATAGATAAAAATTAAAAATAATATTGATAAATACCGACCATAGGTCGGTGTATGCATATTTTATCATTCCCTAGACGAGACGGCCAGACCAAACATTGAATACCAACACCTACTATATTATGTCTGCCAAATTTCCGGTACTGAAAATTACGTTGATAACGATAAAAATTCTCGAACGTTATACGAATAAAAAAAATTACACTTAATTCTTCATAGTAAAATAATTATATTTAAACAACGTTGAGAGTTGTAGGTTTTAAATTTTAACCAAATCATCAGTAATTCCAAAAAAATTAACTGAATAATTATTTTAGTAAAAATAATAGTTTTCTCATTTGAAAACCACAAGTAAATAATGTCACAGAATACTCATTTAAACTTATTTAAAATATATGTTTTTGTATGTATATAGTATTTTAGTATATTTTACAAAAATCAAAATTTGAAACATAATATGTGCATAACAAGGATGTAGGCATAGTTAAAAAATCACCCTATATGCAGTGTATAAAAATATTTGTAATATTATTCCTTAATAATAGGTAAAAGGATTATGCTTCCTATAAACATAATCGTTTTATTATCTCCAAATATGTCAGTGATCATTCTATAGGTACTATATTTTAGTATCTAATATTGATATATGATATACTTAAATCACCACAATGTGGTAATTTAAATCGTTATGGTTTATGTTAATCATTTGCTATATCGTCTGTTTAAAACTATAATCAGTTTTCATTACATTCATGATTTTTTTTTCTGAATAATAGTGACTTAAAATAGATGACAAATAATAGTCATTATTTCAATGATAATATTTCTTATTGAAAATAATACATGATGACAAATAATAAATTGTTTTAAAAATATAATATAAAAACGCGTGACGTTATTAAGTAGATACTCACTATTTTAAATGTGTTTTTTTTTACATTCAATTCGTGTAGATAAATTGACAATGAGTTTCGTTATAAATCAGAATAAATAATATTTAAATAAAAACGTATGTGTCTAACAACTTTTAAAACTTTAGTAGATAACATCGTTTAGTTTTATACCTTTTACACTGAAGTGTTAAGTCAACTTACAACATCAGGTTAGTTCACAAGTTTAAAATATTAACATTGAGATAAAACGTCATCATTGCAAAGTATACAAAAAAAGAATTAAGTTTTTGTTTCTATATACCCAATTCCGTACAAAAATACAACATGTATGTAATGTAAGTATATTTAATTATTGAAATTTCACATTCTGCTATTTTTGAAAAAACTTATCACATTTAGTTTATTCAAGTCATTTGAAAGAAACTGACCTACGACAACAGTCGTAGATATTATATGCAAAATAAAATAATAATATCACGTGGAATTTTATAAAGTATAAGTACCTATGCGTGTATAGTACTTATAATGAAAAAACCAACACGTTTCAGATTATATTTGCATATGTAGTAAAAATAACAAACCACTGAACCGAACAATTTTAAACGGTCTTTATTATATATATATATATATAGAATATATTCAATAAAAAATTAATTTCCATAGAACGACAAAAGCGATATAATCCTATATGTTTTCATATAATATAGATATAGGTATAGGTAGCGGAGGACTGTCGACAGAAAAATAAGATCAAAAGGAGTGCTGCGACTTCTCATTTGAAAACTCAAAGTTAACATTATGCATGCATTCTTATTATAGGTGTGTCGTGTTTCACGTACATGAATAGGTATACTTTAGCCGTAGTAGAATAAGTCGTAGTGGTAGTATTACATGTAGCAGTAGAAGTATATAGCACCTAATGGTTGTGGTTGTAGTTGCGTATACAGGAGTTGTACTGGTAGTAGCATATTATAGTTCATCAGTTCATGTCAATAACTATACGTGCGTACATTATACATATACGTGTATAAAACATAAGGCATTTGGCCGCTACGCGGTTTTCCAAGAGCAAATTCACATCTCAAATGTCATACAACTAATAAGACTTCACTGCCGCAGTTAAAACTATATATTGAATATCATAAGAATTATTGTTTTGCGCACATGCAAGCCTATGTGTCAATGTATTATATTTTGTGTATTATGTTTTATTTATTTAAGTATCTCACATGTACTATGATAATATTATAATCGTACTATGCGCGAACGTATTATTATACGAACATATGTACGTGTAATAATAATAATAATAATAATAATAATAATAATAAGCACAAAACGAACGTTGCTCATACTACAATACGATCGTCGATCATCAACGGTTAATTATAACGTATATACATGCATGTATAATTATATATATATATATATATATATATATATATAAAATCATACACAGTTGTATTTGCAGCGTTCTATGTACTTTTGTCATGATTGCACACGCTTTCTTATCGGTTGTTTTCGGTCTCCAGTCTCCACAACGCGTGCATTGAAATTGATTAATTTATTAATTATATTTTAGAAGACGCGGACAGTCGTCGGTTCAATTGACAGCATGACCAGTTGGCAAAACACGGGTTAATTAACCGAAGAAAACGATTGAACGGAAAAAGACATTTCCACAATGGCCGCATCTATAATATACATGTATATTTATATTATGTATATATATATACATTTATTTATATAGTAAATACATACCTGTATACACTGATCAATAAAAAAAAAAAAAAATATATGTGTATTTCGTTTTCAGCACTGCGATATGCAAATAATTCGAGTGATGAACTCGTGTTTAATTTTCACAATATAGGTCGTTAAACTTTTGCGCAAACAACAATCTTGCGAACGTTGAATTAAAACCGCGGTAGTACGTGTACAAACACTTATAGCACAAGCCCGCGTAATTACATTTTATTAGCCATGTACTCGTATAGTGTATATTATTATAATTGAATGGTTTAGGAACGCTATGTATTATACTACGTAGGCATATATAAATTACTTAACTCGCCGCGTTATTATTGGATGTCACGGATTACTCCGTCTTGAAAATTTGAAATACTTGTAACAAAATGTCAAGAGAAATTTTCCAATACGTTTAAATTTGAAATGATACGTGTAGGTACGTTTAAATGCCATTTTAGATACTCTTGTGATTTTCATATAATATGTAACATATGGGTAATGTGTGTATGTGTATCATCATCCTTCGTCTATCGAAACTACTGAAGACTCTAGTTCTCAAATAATATTATATTCATCCCACTTTAAATCACATCATAGTCAATAATCAACATTGTCAACCAGTATAATTGCAGAAATTTTGTTCTTTTAAACTATACACGTTTAACTCTTTCGTCAAACTGACGTTATCTAAAAAGACATTTTTAAAATATTTGATTGTGTCAACCACTTTACCCTATTAAATATATGTTAGATCAAATCATACTATACTTGTTTTCGCTGACGGTATGAAACTTTTTTTGAAAATTTAGTCCAAAGACGATTGCAATTTATCCCAATGTTTAGATATTTACAAGGCTGGATCACTCGATTTCAACCTAATTAACATTACTTAACAATTACATTACATTAACATAATTAACTACCCTGTTAACTCTTTCTCCCGTCATCGCACAACCATAAGCTTATCTTTACTGCATACACCATCTGATGCAGTACTTGACCTAGAATTTATCCTATCTCGTTATCTATACGTTCTGATAAGCATAACAAGTCTATGTACTGCGGAGCTCTGAAACTTCTTGGTTTTGTTTGTTGTATCTCCCATGAGTATGATTTCGATCTTCCTCAGCACTCACTTAAATCACTGTAAGAAACTAAAACTATACCCGGGTTCATTCCATTGTCGAATATGGCTCCGTAATTTGGGATCCACGCACATCCACTGTGACGCTGTGTATATGCGGTGTGTTTGAAATGTTTGAAAATTAACTTTATTCTTTCAGCCTCAACTGTCTGTAGTAACTATATACGTATAATATAGGGTCACTAGACCGTTGTGGTTTACAAATATATCATATTATAAGGTATTTAAAATCATCGACGTTTGAGTTATTACGTCGTCTCAGCCACAATGATGACTCTGGTTTATACAACTCATATTAGTATGTTAATCACCGATAAGAAATAAATAAAATAAAACAATGACTTTAAGAAGATAAAATTCCTTAAGTCGACAAATGTATTGTATATGTATAAAAAATATTTCTTAACACCACTGAGTTTTGATTTCTCATAACTCTTATCAAAAACACCCAACACATTATATTAATACGTAGATTATCGGTAACATATTTTTGTATAGGCTTGTCTGTTCTACAATGTGATACAACGATATTATACCATACTTCGTACTAAATAGGTATGCACATTCCAATTAAATCAGTTAAAGGTAATATTTATGTTTGGTAACTAACTAATAGTTTTATTTTTTTATCATGATTGATAGGAGAAAGCATTGTCGATAATCCTTAGTCATTTTTTGAGCAATAATGGTTTATGACAAACGAATATGAAAAATGATAATACCTGCCCGTAGGTTCATCGTTTCAATAATAAAAACTCATAAACATTATCGCAAGACATTATTTATTATTCATAAATTTCGTAACATATTGTTTTAAATTATTTTTGTTCGTCATCATCTTGAAGAGGTCATGTTTTTCAGAAAATTTACTGTCATGCCGTAAAAAACAAATATAACCTACAAAAGATCGATGCATTTGCATTATTAGTATAGGATTGATTTGTATTTCAAGACGATGACGTTAAGAATTGATTTAAATTATTATTATTTTAAAAGTTTTGTAGTGCAGAATATTGAATTGCCATTTAGTTAATAAATTATAAAGCTGTTTGATTACCTAATTAATATTGAAAATATTTTCGAAATAAATTAGACAAAATAATTTATTTTCTTACTCTTATCATATTAGTATTAAAATATACTGCAGTAATACGACTAATACAGTCCAAGTAAAATTTCACATTTGGTAGTATGGTAACAAAAAGTTTTAGGAGAAGTTTTTAAGAATGTTGAATTTATATTAAGAATAAAATAAAATAATTAAAATTTGTATAATATAAACTGAGAAAATATTCAATAAGTTTTTAATGAAGAATGGAAAAATTACCTTCCTTCTAAAGTTGTTTCAATTACCACTTATCGTTTTATAATAATCGAATAATTTATTAAACTTTTTATCGATATTTTTAAATTTGCTGGTTTCATTGTTCTTTGTTTTATATAGGTATGTTATTTTAAATAAGATCTGTAAAACAAAAAATGTTAAGTAAAAGTTTGAATATAAACTCAATAAAATTACAATGGATATAAAACAACTTTTAACCCATCTATATTAAGTATACACTACACATTTTTGATATTTTTGTAGTAATCATAATTCTTGAGGTAATGACTAACAAAATTATGGTTTATTTTATATTATACAATAATTAGCATACTTTAACGTGCATTAATTCTGAAACAAAGGATTTAACATTGGTTTATTCTCCGCGATTTATATATACCTTAATGAATTGTCGTCTATTTTAAATTCATTTTTAAAGATTTTGCATAACTATAAGTGTTATAACTATCAGAACACTACGTATTCCATATATTATACATTTTAATGCAGAAATCAACTGTTTTAAATTTCAAATGTTTTTGTACATTATAAATATTTATAATATTTTAATACGTTTTAGTAAACATATTTTTATTTCCGTGTTCGTCATAAACTTTTTATTATTTACCTATAACATATTTATTCAATATTTTAATTGTAATATAATCCACTACAATTTGTATCCAAATGAAAATAACACTTATTATGTTCAATTTTTTCTTAAATTAACTACTCTAATCTAACTTATAACACATAATATAAGTATAATCAACTTATTTATTATACTTATTTACTATTACTATTTATTATTTATTTTATGTATTTAAGATGATTGATTTTGGTTGACTTATTTGTATAATACAAAATTATGTCATAGCCTGGTTTATATTTTATGTGAAAAATATCAATAACTATAAAAAATAAATGTTTTCTTGTATATTAATGGATTAAAAATATTTTAAACATTCTAAAATGAGAGGAAAATGTATAATAAACTCATAATTAGATTATCTATTAAACATTACATAGTAATAAATTACGAATAAAAATTGCCATCCTTTAAATTTAAACGTATTCAAGATTATAAACATATTTATGTATATATACAGTTAATGTATAAATCTTAATTCGACAAAACTCAACGTAGCATGCAGTTAATTTGTAATTTTAAATTATAAAAATATCATTCAAATTTCTAACGATTCAGCTGCCAATTAAGCTACAGTAAGTGTCAATGGACCTACAAACTGTGATGTATCCTATATGATAATGTAAATATTTAAATGTGTATCGAAATATATTATTTGTTTTAAAACAATAATGTATGTATACAAAAAATAAAATAAAAATAAAAAATCTGAAAGGTCTTTCTTATTACAAGAAATGTTACAATAATTAGTCATTTCTAGCGGAATATTTTGTATATATGTATTATAATTGTTTCTTTTCAAATATAAACATTTATTGTGAAGTTTGCTTAAAAATGGGAAACATAAATTTACGTATCCATTGAAAGGTAAAATGAAATTACTTCTGGGAAATGCTTTTTAATCTTACATAAAATGTTAGCTGTTGAACTTATCGGAAACAAGGGAAATTAAATGGTTTTCTGGTTGAGTCTCTTAAGCAAAGCAAAGTAAAATATTATAAAAACCTTTTAAAATGACAAATTACACATTTATATAAATTCTTTATTAATTTTTTATGTATTATGTAGTATAAAAATATTTATAGTAATGTAAGTATATGCCGCAATAGTTGTTATGTTATTGTACCCAAATGACCGTAAACTATAATTTTGATGAAATTAAAAAATAAATTACTTGAGCAAAATGCAATCCATTTGTACAGTATATTTAATGCGTTTCGTCAATTTAGGTACGATAATAAAAAACATAAACATTATATTTACTTATTATATTTTATATTACAAATACATACAATAATAAATTATTCCATATATTCTATATCTATATAGTTGTACATGTACCTACTAGAAACATGAATATATATATATATATATAATCGTTTTTATTTTAATCTTTAGCATCTGTCAATTTTTATACCTTATAAGTATAAAATATAGTGACTGACATAAAGAAAATATTGAGACTTAATTGAAAATTTTTTTTTTCTTCCAGTTCATTTATGTATGCCAGTTATTCTGTCAATGCTGTCAATTGAACAAAAGTGTTGAAATTGAATTAAAATCCATGATAAAAAAAAAAACTACTGAAATTACATTAAAAATTATATGTAATCAGTTTATACAACTTACAGATTTTCAAATATCATGTGCATAATATTGGCAATAATTTTCTTAAGGACATCAAAATCAAATAATGTACTTAATTTATAATATGTATAATTATCCATTGTCAATTTAATAATAATTCAAGTGTCACATGTATATCCACGTATTAGGTACCTATATTAATGTTTTTTTTTTTACGAAAAAATTAGTTCAAACCAAAAAATTAGCACAGGGAATAAGTTTACGCCATTTAAGTATTAATTTTTCTGACAGCATATTTTAAATGTAGGTAATGTGTAATTTCACAGTAATTATTAATTTTCTGAATAATGTTCATTTTCTATTTTACACTTGCAAGTTTGGTGTGTTTATATAGGCGCAAATAAGAGGGGACTAGAGAAGTGCATAGAATCGCTATAGTTCCCTCCCCCAACTAAATTATTTCACTGTGTAATCATTATAAGAGTATCTAATATAGACTCAAGCTTCAGCCTCCCAAATGTTAAACACTATTAGCGCCTATGAGTATGTACAAATGTATAGAAGTAAGTTCATAGAAATTGTTTTTAAACCTCTAAGTATTGAACAATTATTTAGCTAAGCATATTTATTATTTCGAAACTATCCACTGTGTATGTATGTCTGCATCTACTTGTCTTTAATCTAATAACGCTCATAGAATGTTATTAAAATCTTAACATTTCATCTCTTATGTGTTATTTTCTATACCTATATTAGTAAACAAGTTTCATGTTCGAAAGTTGTTCGATGACGACTACTTTAAAATTAATTTACAAATACTTGTGTTGAATTTTATTTGATTTTGCGAAAATAATTGCAATCGAATATAGGTATGTATTTATATCTATATTATATAGCTTATAATAAAGTATAAAAATATTGTAAAGCTTTTGAAATATAAATCAGACTTTTGAAAAATAATTAAGTATATTATAGTGTTCAATTCATTAAGGTATACGTAGGAGATTTTTTTTTGAGAATAAAACTTCAATTTTATGACATAACAATTATCGGAAACAATATATCATATGCATAAGTAAAGTGAATCAATTGAATTTATATAGAGCATTTTAACAATATTTAATTCCGTTGTCGTGATAAAATAAAACAAATTCAGCTATTGGTTCTATTGGTCATTACATATTATGGAACAGGTATTTAATTGTACAACCCAAAACTTATCCACTGCGTTGCATTACATACGCTTCTGCAGATCGTTAAAGATTATGTTGTTTATACAAGTTATATTGTACTGAATGAAAAGTAAATAAATGATATATTGGTTCGACCAATTAATGTGGGAAAAACTGCAGTGATCGCATCATTTAAGCCACTAGACCTAAACGGGGGAAAACATACATACACAGTGAAATGATTGCCAACCTATATAGTTACACGGAAAGTTCAACGAACCTTGCAGCGAAGTAGGCGAAAAACAGAAACGCTGAATTAATTTCGTCCGTATATAATATAATATTTCCCCATGCAAATGAATGCTGGTTGATATTTGATTCTCATTATCGACATATATAGGGTATGTATAGGTAGGTGGTACAATGGTTTTTTTGTGGCTATATACGCAACGCGCGTATTTATATCTGTATATGCAAAACAACTTGACTGACTGACTGACTGACTGACTGATTCATATTCAATGCACAACCTAAACTATGATAATAACATAGATTTGAAATGTGCAGGATATGTTTGTGTCATAGTCTAGGCGAAAGTTTTTTAAAAAATTTTGATTTTAAAGATCAATGGCAGTTTGAGCTCTGCACTGGACATATAATTTTTTTCATTTAGGTACTGCAGGTTACCGAGGTATAATATTTTGTGTTGATTTCATGATGATGGATATAAAGTATCAAGAAAGTAGAAACTGTTTCGAATTCCTATAACAACTAAAATGACAATCAAATAATGAAATAACGATACTATCTTAGTCCAATTTTTGCCAATTTTATGCTGCTTTACTCAATTATTCCAAAAATTATTGAAAGATTCAAAAACTTACCTATTATAATCAACTAGACAAAAGTTATGGCTTTGAATACATATCGGAGCATTCCTTCTGATAGAAATCGTGTACAAAGACACAAAAAAAAAAAAAAACTAATGATGATAATTTTTTCAAATTCAACTCTTAACGGGGTTAGGAGGAATGAAAAAAAGTAAAAGAATTGATAGAATTGACCCCTAGCCTGAACCAGCAATCAAAATAAATCAGCTTAATTAGATGTTATTTAAACAGATTAAACAATATTTTAATTAATCTTGCCAGATAATAATACATGGGTACATTTATTTATTTATTTTTTTACTAAAGCTTGTATAATATAAATGCTTATATGTATTATTATATGGCTGAAAACATAACACAATCATCAATGAGAATTATTATGAAACTATTATTATTATTAATAATATTGCTGTCTTTGCCGAGTTTATGTGGCTATTATATAGACGACGGTGATTTGCGCGTTTGCACTTTACGTCATGATAATAATAATAACGCGCGTTGTCGTAGGTCAGCGTCAACCCGTTTTCTTCACGCAACGATAAGAAGCATATTATAGCGTGTCTGCTGTGCCGCATTTCGTATTATAGTGTTCCTATTCCCTCCCAACTTCGGTTGCGCATTGATCGTCTTGAAACGCACCAGTGTGACGTGTGCACGTATCACTTTTTTTTTTAATTTTAATTTTCAATTTTTTTTTTTATACGGTTTCCTCTCCGCCGCCGCGTTTAGCTGGTCGGTCAAACCGGATCAGATAACCAGTTCTCGCGAATATACAGTTAATTCGCAACAGCATTTTCGATTATTGCACGACATCGGACTCAGTGAGCGCGCAGGAGACGTGGGGTCTAGACTTTCACGTGACAACGTTTCGTAAATCTATTCAGCAAAATGCGAAAGTTTCAATAACGTTCATTTTACATATGATGTCGGTTCAATTGCAATATTCTCCATACCTATGTTTATATATATTGAAAATGAATAAAGAAAATATAAAATACTGTTTGCGAACATGATATTGTAAAGTTTATTAATCATCGCGTCGTGGGTCATACAATGAACATAATGTTATCGTATACCGCTCATTTGAGGGTATAATATGGATAGATTGTATTAAACACAAATAAAAATATAATTTATTTAATATAATCCCTCAGAATGATTTAACAAAAACTGAATAATCAATGAAAACTGTGTACACCGTAAACGAGCATCTTTAAACCAATTTTGTTCAACGACTGCATATAATCTTATGGATTTATTTATATTATATGTAATATAATAGTATTGTATTGTGAACTTTTTGAATATCTTTAAGTCGTAGAACTAACTGTATTTTATGTGGTTTTTATTAAAAATAAAGTATTATTAATCATACCAAATGAATTAAACTGTCCATAGGTATTATATATAGTATTATATATTATTTATAGTTTTTACGTATTTAATAAGGTATTAAAATTAACAACCAAATAATATATGAAACATTCAACTTAAAATAGTATGATTCATTTAAAGCAGGTTTACTGTAAATAAGTGTAAATAAACTAAGGAAAACAAATTACAAGTGAAACGTATAGTTGGCAACGCGCCAACATACTTGACTTACATTAAAATAGTTTACTCAAAAATGAATCTTTATATTTTACTTACGGTCAAAGTACGGGAAACATGCGTACCGTATCATAAATTTGTTCAGTTTATCAAAATGTGTATAAATATAATGAATACATGGGCAGTATACATTTAGGACAGATTACTCTGTATATCATAATTGTATATTTGATTAGGCACTTTTTCCCTTTTTTTTTTTTATATATGCTTAGTTAACACCAAACACGTTTCCCCTATCTCCACCCTTCTCTCTATTGTAAGTGACCCGAGGGCAAACGGAAGTGATGAAATCCATGCTTTATGCATAAAAGTTTAAACAAACATGAATACCTGTTTGATTAGACTAAACAACCTTGACTTAGATATGTTTTCTATTTTTATAATATCCATTCTAAATTGTACTTTCAACACATTAATGCGCGAGATTAAACCGGATGAGTTATACATCTTTTTGTTAACATTTAAATTTATATTTTTTAGGAGTAAAGCTATAAATTATATAATATAGAGATACCCACATGTCTCGCATATTTATAAACAAGATGAATAAAAAAACTAACTGCAGCAAATCAATGATGAGTAAAGCATACCGAAATGTAAAAATATAATACTTACTTTATTATAAGCTACAAACAATTATTTGAACAATACATAAAAGTACTAATAAAATCAGTGTATTATAATTATATTTTAGTATTTTTGTATTACATTTTTAATACATACAACCACGTATAGCGCACACCAATTATTTTCTTGCCTGACTAAATATATCTACTGAAAACATTAAAAGTAGGTACTCTTCTTATGTATACCTACTTAAAATATAGTTAATTTGGTATTTGTTTGAATCCAAATTAAAGTTAAATTATATAGCTTTGACAATGAATAACCTTATAAATTGTTGAAATACATGTTTTTCCTGTAAAAATGCACCAACGACCAACGTATATAGGTACCATATAACATATAACATACACACATATGTATATAAGTTAATTTCATGTCTACGTTTTCTGCGAATACGATTCAGCACAAAACTATATAATTACCGGTTTTTCAACTAAGTCAATCAAAATACTGAGTTCAACATTTGATTTGTACTCGGGTTTAAATTGTTTGTCCGTGCACATTATTGCTAAGCCATTATTATTCTAGATTCACGTCTCACTGAAATCATACAAAAAAACTATGCGATTCGAGTTTTTTTTAACGTTTATGTTTTTACAACTCGAACGACATATGAAAATAATGTTTTTGTTTATTTGTACTTAACGATAAAAATGTGAAGGTTAAGTGTATTTTCAATAAATTCAGAAGTTTAATTCCAATAAGTAGAAGAAAAAAACACCATTTAAAAATGTTTAAAGAACAACATTTAGTTCTTGAAATTTCATTCGCTTCTTTATTTAATTTTTATATGAAATAATTATTTATTGGGTATTTTAATAATATCTGCCATGATGAATGATTATATTACTTCTCATTCGTCAAAGGCAAAATAATTTATTTACCTAATACAAGTGCACACAAAGAACATCATTTGGACTGTGTGCATTTTACTTTTTTACTTGTGCTACCTTTCAATCATTATAATGATATTAAATAAATAAAATTACATTTATAAAAATAAATGTACTGTGAACTCATAGGAGTATTATTATTTGACAATTTTTCTTTGAAACTGATTTGATTATGAAATGTTTTTTTCAGTCAATTGACGAAATCAAATGGGTTTTATAATTAACACTGCATCTGTTTAGTCATAGACTGCAAAATAAGGTAAAAATATATTGATTTCACGATAATTTTATATTTATTTTTTCTGAGATTAAACTTTACTATATAAAATTATCTAATACAAAAATAATATTGATCCCTACAGCATTTTTTTTTTATTATTTCAATATTTATTACTAATAGTAACGAAAAACAAAGAAAAATTTCCAACAAAGGCTCAATTTTTTCTTTATAATATTGAATACATTTTGATTTGTTTTTCATTTAGTTTTTATTGTTTTTACATGTAGGATTATAATGGGTACCCATGTGACATAACTATCCATAAATCATAATTTATAATACTCATATAATTCATTTGATTTGATACTAGAAAATCAAAATATTTAACATAGCAGTTTTTTTAACAAATTAATTTTGAATTTTTTTTTATACCGAAGTATAAATAAAATTTAATTTTTTATTTTTAAGTATAGTTTTTGTTCAAAATAATGGTTTATAAAAAAATGTATGTATACTTAGTGAATTGTATTTTATATTAATGCATTTATGATCTTAAGCTAATGTACAATATTATTTTATAACGTAATAAATTCGAACTACAATAATACCATATAATGCTGTATAAGATATTCAATAAAAATATAGCTATACATTATACTACATCACGACCTTCAGACACTCAGAATCATTAGAAGAATACGATGATTTATTATTGATTTTTATTTACAAGTAAAATAATTCGATCAAAGGCAAACACTTTTAGCCTCTACAGTAGTGCAGTGTAGTCTGACCATTTTTTTGATGATTTACAATCAGAGAGCTGCAATACACAAAGTATAATCTTTAAATTTTAACCTCTTATAAGTATAACAATAGATATGAGTCTTAACGTATGTTGTGTTATGACTTATTACTTATAAATTATAATTTATAAACTGGCTAAATCTGCAGTTTCTAAGTATCAATTTTTCCACTTATCAGCGATTTTTATTTTAAAGACTTTTAACTATTTAGGTTAGGTTTTTATAAAGCAAAAATAAATGTAACCTTTATAAAATGCATTAGCAGTGTGATTGCTTGTGTGAACATTGAAATACTTAATTAACACGATGTAACAAGCTTATGGTTAGTATTTTATAAGCACTTATTTTTTTTGGTTCAGAATTGTATTTCACAGATATAAGTGTGTGTGTGTGTGTGTATGCTGTACGTAGAAATACTTCGTGAATACGGTATAATTATATTATAAACAAATCGAAACTGACCTACACCAATTATATTTGTATACATACCAATATAATAAATATCAGTGATAATAATTCCAAAAGCTTAAAACCCGTTATCTCAGTACAAAAATATTTATGAACATATTATAATGTGTATATACTACTCGTATATATTATGTACATATAATGTAACTATTAGCAGAAGCGATGTAAGAATACTATACCACTATCGCCTTGACTTTCATATTATACACCTACAAAAATGTAAATAGATTATAGATATAATGAAATTTTTTAAATCTGAATGTCGCGAACACTTATCGTAAATATTACAATATCTACGAATATAATATTATATAATATATATGCATATATATATATATATATAGGAACTTATACTTAATAATGGGTACTATTGCGTTGTGAATTGGAATATAATATTTTATAAATCTAACAAACGTAGGTATGTATACAATATATATTATATATTATGTATGAATTTATGGCATTTAATGGATATATTATAGTCATAATAGGCGTGTTGAGGAAGTTTGGGTGTAATTGTTGCAATACATTCTTTAGTGCAAGTACTAATGATATATTATATTATCCACATGTTATAATAATAATAATAATAATTATTATTATAATAATATGTATGTTTAAATGACGTTTAAAAAACATTATTATTACAACAATGGTTCATAAACGGTCGGTGGGTGGGAGGGGGAGCCGCTGCAGTCGGGTAATGCACGGCACGAGTATAGTATAATATTGCGTCCGTCGTTGGCCGCCTTCGCCCACGTGACGTCACGGTCGGCTCGGACGAGGTCTCTAGGCAGAGTCGACAACCACGGACGGCGCGTTACGTAAGGTCAACATTTGGTCTATTGGCGTAGGTCCGGGCGATGGCGGCGGCGGCGATGACGGTTGGTACTACTTATAATACACTCGGCCGCCCGTCCGTAGTCTGCCGAACATTTTCGGTCTCACCACCGCCGCCGAAGACTTACTTACGCGCGCGCACGCACACATTATCCGCAGACGAGCACACAGACACGCACAAACGTACACACTCACACACATGTACGGCAGACACAAGTATACAGACGCACACAAACATGCAAAAACGTACAAACGCACACACACACACACACACACTGTACACACATGTATGTACACACGCACAAATGCACACACACGTAGAAACGAGCACGGCAAAGACGTACACATACCAGCGCTCATCGCCATGGAGACGGGTCACTAACCTGTCTGCCGCCGCGTCCACTCAATCCCCGTCATCCGTTTACCGACCAACCGACGCCGTATACGCACGTGTGTGTGTGTGTGTGTGTGTGTATGTGTGTGTATAAAAACGATCGCGAGACAATGAGTCCCCCACTCGCCGCCACTACCACAGTCATCGACGTTTCTTTCTTTTCCTCTACCCATACCACCATTATTTTCCGCCTTTCTTCGTTCCTTTCGGTCTTTTGCGCCAAAAATATATACTACGCGTTTTCAGACGGTTCGGTCGGGAAGAGAAGGCAGAGACAGAGAAAGAAAGAGAAAGAGAGAAGGGCAGAAACTAAAAGACACGCGTGATAACGACTGCGAAAACGTTTCCGTGCTTTTGCACATTATATTATACATAGGTACGCATTAAAACACAACGGCCGCCCGATGCATTGAATGTTCGCGCGTGGCTTGTCTCCGCGGCCCGTGAGAGCGACTCGTCAGTGCGGCTATGATGGAAGGGAGCAAATAAACAGAGACACAAAGAGACGTCGATCGTCATCGTCACATCCATATAGAACCGCAGCGTTTCCCAAACTTGTTCCTCCGCTGCGAATCGATAACATTTAATTTTGCAATTTTTCGTGCCAAACGCCAAATTTATAATTGTAATGAATGTATGCAGTCTGTGACGTGGATACCGCGCAGTTAGTCTGTATCTTCTGAAAATTGATTTTAGCGTATCGTAGAAATTATGTAACTCGGTTTAAATCGATTCTACGATATTATTTTGTCGTCGTGCATAACAGTGAATGCTGCAACGAAAAAAGATTTTATTACACGCTCTCAAAGTTCGTATAGTACACAGTACACTGTACACACTGCACACTTAACTTTTTGTACTACACAAAGTGCGTCGTGGTATACCTACACATTTTTAGGTCAATTTAGCAGCTCTACATAGAAATTTTTCAATCAGCACTTCAGTTGCTATAATATATGCTCTAAAACGAGAAATGTTCGTTGGAATCGTATGAAAAGTATATTATATTCGGTCTAACGATAAATACTTACAAAATATAAGTACCTATAGTTGTATACATATTATATATTATCAAATAATATATATATATATATATCTGAATGGTTTATGAGCAAACACAAACATAAACTTTTTCTATCAATTCGTACGGAATATACTATAATACAATTATTATAAGTAGTTATAATACAACATAATCACATGGTCACATAGTCATATGCATTTCCGGATCGTTTGCTAGTGTTCGCCTTTTTCGACCTAATTGATTATTATTGCATTATACACGACGGTTGTGTAATATGTGATTTTAAAACATCACATGTAGTGAGTCAATGTCAATCCATACATCATCATTTCAGACAACACGTCGCGCGATGTAATTGCAGAAGCAGTGAAACGACACTAATATAATAACTACGTTGCACTCTGAACGAATTTCCTTTAAATTTACTTAAAGCAATAATATATTAAACAACGTTGGTTTGCTCGTCCGTACAGTGATTATTTTTGCAGTATGAAGACGAAATTCGGAAACATAAATTTGCACGGGATAGCCTTCGCTCGTCGTCTGTTGTAACCACGCGCAGCCATCATACGAATCACGTTTTACCATATTCGCAGTTCGCGCATACCAACAGTGTTTTCAAAGTTTTTTTTTTTTGACCGGATTTAATTTTTCTGTTGTGGATTATAATAAAATATTTCTGGACACGATAAACATAAAATGTATATAGTGTAATTATTTGCATTGTGCTTGTGCGAATTCTCCACATTGTATATTACGTTGCAGCAGCAAATGTTACAAGAGTGTTCTGTATAATATTATGTAAAACCGATACGATGAATAATATGATACTGGGATAATATTGTTCACATAATATCTATATTATTATCATCCAAGTTTTCGAAAACACCACTAAAATATTTGTGAATCAAATGGTCATCAATTATTTATTAATCGTATTCGTATAATATAATATGAGTGCGTTTTAAATATCCCCATATGAGTTGTCCACGTAGTGTTTTGACTATAATCACTATATGGCTAAAATATTGACCATTAGTCTTTACGTGTGCTGCATACACCGTGTGATTATAGTGTGTATAGTCTATAATTATTATTATTAGGTATTATCGTATTATGTGTGCATACGAATATGAGCTATATAAAATGTTTTATTTGATTTTCCTCAATACTTTCGAATTCGGCAAACACGAAGCTCTCTTACGTAATAAACTATTAAATTATTGAAATTAATGACGGATTTATGCATATATTTTGTGTTTTTTTATGAACTCGTAATGTTCAAAGTTAATACTATAGTTGGCATTCGTCGTGGTGTTGTCTTCACGAAATTATGAAATTAATTTAGCTTCAACAAATAACATTGATTTTTAGAATGTCGTTTTACAACTTGATTCAATCGATATACTTAGATTTTGTTCTTTGTATTATAATATTGTAGTACACAATAAAAAAACAAACAAAAAAATGAACATAACAAACAATTACTTATCTACTTATTGTATTTAAGCATTAATTGTGTTAAGTAAAAATATTATTCTATAAATTATTATTTATTAACAAGTAATATTATCAATTGCTGTAAAATAATTATTAAAATATAAATAAATAAAAAAATCATTCTTTATCAATAGGTAACTGATTTTGACTCTTCAGCACGCGGGATGATCGACATAAATTATAAATGTATGTTTATAGCATACCTTATATTATATAGGGCCTGTATGTTATAACATAATGAATACCAATAAACTCCTTTAGAAGAATAACATTGTATCTAAAACTTAAGAGGATTGTAAGCCATGAATCATGATTTTCTGTTGGTCTATCACACGCGTAACATATGTATTTAGACGTTTTTTATTCCCAATATACTGTTCATTCAACTATAATGCGATGAGAATTTTTAAAACTGATTTAAATATTTCGTTAAGTCTACTTAAGATCGACTTTCCCACTTTTTAGATTTTGTTCCCCAAAATTTTACAAAATAGAATTAAACAAATTGGAAACATAAAAATCAACAAAAGTTAATTTTTGAGTATGTAAGTACAACATTTATAAAATGTGAAGAAATTCGATCTAAAGAAGACTTCACAACGAATTCAAATCAGTTTTCAAAATTCTTATCGCATTAATTGATTGATGGATACGTTGGAAATAGAAAACATCTAAATTCCTATGTTGCGCATGGGATAGACCAAACAGAAGATCATGGCTTAAAATCGTCTTTAACCCAATTGATTTCTCTTATTATTGTAAATTTATAAGTCACAAACAAACAATTTAATACTCGACTAATTTCATAATTTCATTGTGATATGTGTATGAATATGACTTACCTAAAATAGTATTTAATTAGTGTATCGAAGTAGTATCGAATCGTATTTCGTAGTATCAAAAAATAAGAAGTACCATATAGGTAGTTTATAAAACATGGTACCTGCGTACAATATATTATGTATACACTTACATGAATTACATGAAATATATATAACCTGGGTTTTTCAAAACTTATTCAATTCATCATATAGAATCAATTTTATTTCATACATTTATATAGGTAATTTCAAATAATTGGAAAAATAATATATTATGTTACCTAATTCAATAGATTCGTGAAGATTTATTTATACACATTTTTACTCGTTCAATTGTCAATTACCAACTATTTGTTACATTATATTGTGATTAATTCAATTCATATCCATTCTCGTTTAACAATACTCTTCTTAAATTTATAATAACTTCGGAATACGAATTTAATACCCATTCGAACTATTGTTGGTACATTATTGGAAATATTTAAAAAACCAATAAAGAATCATGAATGTTGTTTATAAACTGCTTTTCGATGGTTATACGCTAGTAGGTATAGAGGTACAGCTGTACAGGTACTTACCCCATATTTCAAGGATACCATTTGAGTCAATTTTATTATTTTAAGCTATTTCGCGTAAGTACAACGTAAGTAATGTGCATTATTTAACAATAAGCGTCTCAAGGTAACGTTTGCATATTTTATTCAAAATCATATTATTATGCTATATAATAAGAGAATATTATTTTCCAGTCCGTTATCTCCCACTTCCTTATCGTACATTTCATTGGCAAACTATTTTGCCTACAGTATTTATTTAACTTGTTTTACGTATATAATTAGTTTTTTTTTTACCCAACACGATTTTCGGTTGTAATGTTGTTTAGAAGTATTAAATAAAGACTTTTAAGAAATTTATAATATTTCCTCCAGTCACTAGAGCTGAAGTATAGGTACCTATTAAAACCGAGTAAGCATTTATAAGAAAAGAAATTGAGTAACCAGCAATTTTGATTTTATGACATTTAAAATAAACGACCAACATTTATAAGACAATTGACCACACTGTAGAGTAACATACTATTGCTGTCACTGTAATTGGCATAATTCACACAAAACTATGTATATATTAATTATTATGATTTATATCGACATTAAGGATATGCCATCTTCGTGTCGAGCATGTCATTAAATAATGAAACGACCGGATATACTGTAAAATACAACAATGTTATAAAAATTATATAATTAATACCACATATTCAATGTAGGTTTATAATATCTATGTCCTATATGTTGTATTTTTATTAATATAATATTATTAATCGAAAGAACTAAGTTTGTGTTCGTAATTGTATTTTATAGAAACACTTTAACTATAAAACATCAAATACCATTTCATATACACATCAATACATGGGTATATTTTAGGCACGTCCCCTAGGAGAAGGGTGAAGGAGGCATTTGCCCCTCCTCCATAGCAATTTTTAAAAATATGTTAACAAATCTTTGATTATATTAATAAAATTTATAAAACCAAAAGTGAAAAATGTATACGTTCGGCACAATTCACCTAATCTCCCAATCATTAAATGTAGTCGACCACCTCCACATGGTACATATATCCATAAGGTCCAGTCGTTCCTGTCTCGATGTACTTATAACGTAGGAACTATAATTATAAGAAACATATGTTTAAAACACCAATACTAATAATAATAATCTATAAACTTTTTAGAGAAATCTCAATTTTCATCATCAATACCTATTATATACTCGTATTATTATGCTAATTGTTTGCGCCGACGCTAATGACTACGCCGCGCGTTTACAGATATCATTATTTTTTACCTACCTATGTCTTCTCCGCCTTCCACAACACTCATTATTATTATTATTATTATTATGTTATCTTCTTATTATTGTTATTAATTAATATTGTATGTTTCCTATTATTATGCTGTTTTGCATAATAATTATTCGCGTTTTGTATCACTGTAAAAATTACGATTACTTACCATATGTTTAATTTATTATCATTTTATTATTCGGCATACGCCATTATTATTGTTTTTTTTCTCTCGTTCTCTTTATCAACTGTTGTTAACGTTCGCCGTGTGATTTTTTTCCTTCTCGTTGCCTCTTTCGGCACGAGTATACATAACCTTTTTTTATATATATAATTCGTCGTGCGCTAATACAGCCACACAAACTTCAATATTGCTTATTAAAAACAATAAACAAAAGTAAACCTGTAAACAAGTAGTGTTCTTTTTTTGTTCTCCCTCGCCTGATTGCACTTGACTCAAATCGCTCCCGTCTCAGGTAACGTTAGTTTTTATTATTATTATCGACGTTTTGGATTCAATGCCTCGTCACACCTATATGTGATCAAACCATCGTCCGCGTAAGTCCGCCAGCAACACATTACGTGTTGTGTGAGAGGCCGCCTATACCTTCGAGTCCTCTGCTGTTGCGTAAGACCACCAGCAACACATTAGTGCGTGTTGTGTGCGAAGCCGCCTAGGACTTCTAGACAACTATAACCTGGATCTACGCCACACCAGATGTATATTGCCACTGTATATACCTAGTTGTTGAGTTAGTTTTAAGTTGCCCTTTTAAACTCAAGTCCTACACAGATATAGACGAAGCAGTCAATAATCTAACAAATCTCATTCAATCAACAGCGTGGTCAGCCACAAGTCTGGCAAGAATATAAACTTAAAACCCAAGCCGCACCTTATCTCAGAAGAAATTCGTATTTTGATTGTCGAAAAACGCAGGGCAAAAGCTAGGTATCAAGCCTCCCATCTCCCATCTCACAAAATAAAATACAATAAACTTGCAAATTCATAAAAAAAAATTCTTGCAAAACATAAATCAAATACATTTGAACAGAAATTACATAAATTGTCGGCTGTAGATGGCAGTCTCTGGCGTGAAACCAAAAGGTTATTAAATTATAAATCTATTTCAACCCCTCTTAGAAAAGAAGATAACTCCTTAGCTATTAGTGACTCAGAAAAAGCTGCAGTGTTTCAATCACATTTTTCAAATATTTTCCAACCCCATGCTGAAATTGTAGATAACTTACACATGAGTAATGTTAAAAAATATCTAGATTCCCCCTTATTAAAAGGACCTTCTACAAAATACTACACTCCTAACGAGGTGAAAAACATAATTTTAAAATATTCAAACAGAAAATCTCCTGGTTTCGACCTAGTAACCGCTGAAGTTGTAAAGTATCTACCTAAAAAAGCAATCATACTATAAACTTACATCTACAACGCAATAATAAGACTTTCTTACTTCCCCTTACTATGGAAATTCTCTCACATCGTTATGTTCTCCAAATCCAATAAACCACCTGATTCTCTTGGTTCCTACCGGCCTATAAGCCTCCTACCATTCCTTTCAAAAATTTGTGAAAAACTCATACTTCAGCGTATTTCCCTATACATTAACACCAACAACATCCTTCCCCCACCCCAGTTTGGCTTCTGTGCCAACCATAGTACAAATACATCAAATGCATACAAATACATCGTCTAGTTGATGCTATTTCAACTACACTAGAACGTAAACAATACTGTACCTGTGCATTCCTAGACATATTGCAGGCATTCGATCATGTCTGGCATGAAGGTCTTTTATTCAAGCTTTGAAATTTTCTGCTCTCTTCACTCTTTCTTCTAATCAAATCGTACTTAACAGATAGACATTTTCAAATTCGCCTCGGGTCTTGCACTTCCGATATAGCTTTAATTAATGCAGGAGTACCTCAAGAAGCCATTTTATCGCCAATTCTATTCAATATATACTCCTCCGATCAACCCATTACGCAAGACACCCTAGTTGCTGACTATGCCGATGATAAAGCTATAATGTCGATCCATGAAAATCTAGTCACAGCTTCAGCCAATTTGCAATCCCATTTAGATCAACTCTCTAAATGGTATACCAAATGTAGAATTAAACTAAACCACAGCAAATCAGTCCACACAACCTTTTTTCTCAAACATGGATTTTGCCCGTCTATCACAGTTGACAATATACATATTCTTATGTCCAACTCAGTAAAATATCTTGGCATCATACTTAATAAAAGGCTAACTTAGAACCAACACATCAAATCAAAAAGATTAATTTTAAACTCTCGCTCCCGTTCACTGAAATATTTAATTACAAATAATAAATGGTCAAGTATAAAAACTAAATTATTAATTTACAAATCATTGATAAAGCCTATATGGACATACGGACAACAGTTTTGGGGCATAGCCAAAAAAACGAACCTAAACAAAATTCAAGCCTATCAAAATATAACACTAAGAAAAATCACAAACGCCCAACTCTATATATCTAATTTTACACTTCATAACGACCTTCGAATGAAAACTATAGAAGAAGAATCTGAAATGTTCTATAAACGTTTCTTTTCATGCCTAAACAACCACGAAAATCCACTGATACAAAGCCTAAACTCCTTAACGCTCCCCGAAAACCCTCGCAGGAGGCTAAAAAGAAGATGGTTCAGAGACCTCATAAATTAAAAGTTAAAAAAAAATATAAATAAATAAAAATTTGCACCTTACCTACTTTAATTAATAAAATTCCTGCCCCTCTTACTTCTACCTCCAAACTTTTCAATTTAAAGGGTTACTACTGGGTGACTTCTTAATCAAGATTATTCATGTTTAATTTCTCTTTTCGCATATACTTATTGTGTTACATAATATAGATTGTATATTATCTCATAAAAATAAAAATAAAAAAAGTAAAAAAAGTTGCCCTTTTGTTTGTATTTGCGCTCTGTGGTTATTGCACCATACCGAATCGACCGCAGGGACCCTTTCCCCATAACTAACCTGTGTCCAACCTTACATTTCCCTCGTATCCTGCCCGTTGATCCTTAAAGCTAGGCAGATATATAAAGCGTCGTCGTGGTCATAATACAAATCGGTCCACATTCCGGGTTTTGCAAATGTTGGATTGCATCCTCCAACATTGCAAGGCGCATGTGCTTCGCACACGGACATAATTTTGTGTTTTTTTTTGTTATATTGCCGTGTCTACGTGACCCAAAGTTTTAGGTCATCACGTAGCGCTTACACTAATGAAACGGTCTGATAAAATACAATCCGATGACGGCATCTGCTTTTAATATGTTTGAGTTGCACAACGCATGATCTTGGATAATGTTGGTTCCGTTTAAATCTTATATTGCAACAACGAGCCGAAAATTATTATCGGATTTCATTAGGAATTAGATTAAACTATACGTACAAAAACAACGGTCGAGTATTGTATCAACTGTATTAATTAAATATACGAGGATATATACATTGTATTCTGTGTATATTATATATAGATGAGAACTACGCACCGGTGTAAGAATTATGTTTGTACATCTATTAGTATTTAACTAAACATATAATTCTAATCGCAACGACAAAGCAATCGGGGTACCTAAGTATAATATTTAGTACAATGAAAAACACACAAATCGATAATCATAGTATTATAATAATTGTGTAGAATAGACGTTTGAACACAATACAATAAGCATACGTAATTTGCAATACACTTTGGTTTCTTTTCCTAATTGGCAATCAAGTAAAAGTAAGTAAAATTAGCAATTGTATACACATACGTACGATACTACTTTTACTGTATCAATCACAAAACTACAGACGTTCAAAATTGTGTAGTCGTATGCCATTATTTTTCTAATAAAAGTTGACATACTTCGATCGAACTTTATCATTGGCATTTTAATCACTAAAATTTGTACGCTGTATACGTATTATGAAAAGTATTTTCAGCGCATTACAAATTTGAACTAAGTACAACCCATGTTCTAAAAATAAAACTATAAGCTTATTGTCGGTGCTTAAGAATTAAGATTACCGGAATAAAAAAGGTTTAAATGTTACACATATATGCATAGAAATATAAGTTTATAATAATTAATCTCAAAATAGACTAGTGCCACAAAATGTTTTACTGAAACTGCGTTATGATGTTTTTTATTGTGCACTAGAAATATCATGTTATGAGAGACATGTGCTGCAGTCAAATACTAAAATATACATACATTAATCTGATGAATTTAATTGGACCGGCCGTACGAAAATAGTTGCTCATATGCTATTCGGTATAAAAGCAAAAGTGATTCCTAAAATTGTAACCATGGTTAATGTATATCTTCAAATCAATGTATATTTCAATTTCCATATCGCAAGAAGTCACTTTATCTTGAGGAATATAATATTGTTTATCTAAGCATATCATATTAATTATTTAAGTTGTATTATTTTTAATTTATATAACATAATATGTAATAGCTAACACCTACAACGGCTACAACGAATAAATAATACAACAATAAAAAAGTGTTTGATGCGTTATATCATTGTGAAATGTACTACTCATTGAAAGCATAATAAAATTATTTTTAAATTGAAAAAGTGTTGGTGAGTGTAAAATTTAATATTTGTAAAAAATGTGCTACGAAACCATCAAATTTTATCTGATGTAAAGTGTGACAAAATTTCTTTAAAGCTATTTACGTCATATTTTTTGTCGATCCGGTCATTAAATTTATTTTACCTCTGACATCTGTTAGTTAAAGTGTATTGAGTTCCAGGAAGGAATTTACTATGGCTGGGTCTTAAGTGGATTTAGATTATACGTGAAATTGAAAATACTCATGATTTCCATGGCTGCAAATTGCATTCAATGAAAATGTCAGCCTTTCGGCTTTTTAAAATGCATATAAAAATACTCTCATAGGCATACTAAACTCGTAAATAAACACTAATACAATATTTATACATATTATTTTGTTATTTAACGAGATGAGTTATACTCAGCGCATCTGAATAACTCACAAAATACAGATAGAATATTTGTTATAAGTACGTATTAAGTATAACATTAATTGTGTTTCATTAATATTATAATTTTTATTCTTGAATGACTAGCTGAATAAAATAAATCAATTTTGTCCAGAATTGTGCAATAATTTCGTTGCGATTGTACTAGTAGTTGGCACCTTTTATTTAAAATTTTAAAACGCACTATGTTGAAAGTCATGTCTAACATTTTAAGCACGTATTTAATGTATATGTATATTTTTAAATCAAGTGCTCTTTTATCATTGTTTCATTAACTAATTTGATATGAAAATTGTCAATTAAACAATATACACTTATGCTAAATTGCCCATCACTGATTCTTCATGTCAACAATAGCCATTGTACATATAAATTAAAAACATCCCTCGTGCTAATTGTACTGCGTGTATACAATATATATTGTATACAATTATTTAAAAGAAGAAGAAAAATCAAAAATCTATCAGTAGACATGATGTATTTAGTCCAGAGTCATGACACATAATCTCGTTATACGTTTAAATACGTTTTCGAATAGAGATATAGAGTAATTTATTAGATTAATGTTTTGGTGTAACCTCAACTGTTAAAAATACTCTGTATATAAAAAATTCAAATATCACTCACTCACCCACTCATTAATCTCTTACACATGTCAAAAATGACAAAAGTCATGTATAAGTTTGAAATTTTACATAGCAATTATAGATACTTAAATACTTTAGATGGGCAATAGCCAATAAAAATGGATTTTAAACAAGATAATTTTCCCAGCTAAGGCTGTTTCATTTGAAACAAAGTATTATATATTAATATAATATAATGTAATAAACGTCTAAACTGAAATAATTTCCTTACTTTGCTACTATAAAATTATTATCTTGATGGTTTTAGATTTACTGCATGAACTCACATTTAATTGATCTTTATACTAATTAAATTTTTTCTTATTTCTAATGTTTACAAATTCACTTTACAAGTGATTACTTTTCAAATAGATTTATGAATGCCTAACACAAGATTCATTCCGTTTAAAAGTAATTTTACAATGTATATTTTTATACAATAAACATATTATACTTAACATGATTTTTCTTTTCGTGTTCAATTTTTTTAAATTTTTTAAAACAAACAAAGTATTACACTTTTTAATATATAGTATTTTTTACAAATCACTGAACAACTTATTAGTTTGTTTTACATTTTTACGTGTTATTAAATATCCAAAATAATATGAACGTTATACTTGATGTAAAACATAATTTAAAATTGAGTAATTTAATATTTAAATTCAGCTCACTCTCTATGTAGGTACAATTTATATACATACTTGATACTTACAAACATTATCTTTAAAAAGATTCAACGTATATTTTTAACGATGAAAACAATTTCTATTTTAAAGATTACCTATTATTCCTTTAAGAATACACTTAGTTTTATATTATGCTAATATTTTTAATTGGACTCGATAAAAATGTGAAACATACAATAAAAATGATTAATTTATTAATCATTATTAATTAATGTGATCAAATTATTACAATTAATTTATACTATTTAAAACCAAATTATTCTTGCGTAGTAATTTAATCAAAATAAAACATGCACTCACTGTTGTATCGTAAAAAAAGCTTCGAATGGAAAGAACAATAATTAAAAATAATTAAACACAATTTCGCAAATCTTTAATGTATTTTCATGCTTAACATTCCCGTGTGGACTTTCCAATTATTTCAGCAAGGGTTCATTAACCAATAAACGCAATTGCGATTTATTATTCTATTGGGACCATATTTTATACATTTGTATTCTTTTAAAATATCAAATAACTTAAAAATTCCGCATCTACAACCATTATGTAAGTGAAAGTAATCATTATGTTGGTTTGTTTGCGCAAAAGAAAAATATTAAAAGTCGAAATAACTGCATTAAAATATGAAATACAATATTTACTTATTCCCTATTTTATGCAATCATTTTTGTCATTTTGTAAATCTGTTTTGCCCATAACTACAACATTTATACATTACACATGGGTAGACGAGTGTAAAATGTTTTTGAGGAATTTTACGTTAATTTTTATGAATACCCGCTTATGCAGGCGTTAATGTATCTATTTTTTACAATATATATATATATATATAATAATTGTTTATATGATGGACAACAAAAGTTTTACGATGGACGTTTATAGGAAAAATTGCTCGTAGTACGATAGTATACGAAACGAGCACGCCTGAGTGATTTTATTATTATAATTTAGTTTTATTATTATTATTATTTTCGAACGCGGCTGCCATCACCGTACCACAGGCAATAACACGCACATGCGAATCGTTTTGAGATACCCTGGTTATCGACGGCGGCGGCAGCAGACTCATGACCTAGGGCAGCCGAGTGCATGTTAACCCGGTGTTGTTTTTTTCATTTTTCATTATTATTATTCCAACGTGGAAACAACAACCGGTCCACAAAAGTTGTTGTCGTCGTTGAGCAGTCCCCCTAGCCAGGCCAGCGCACGCACGTACGTACGCATGCACACACATCCACACGCACACACATGAGTCGATGCTGCCGTTAATTTTTTTTCTTCTTCCTGCACTCCTCCCCCCGAACAATTCTCTCTCGTCATCTCTCTTACCCTCATATTCCCAAACTCTTTTCCATCACTCTCCTCCTTCCTACCCATACTGTGCTCTCTTTTACTCTCTCTCATTCTCCCACTCTTTTATTTTATTTCATTCTTTGGTCTAAAACAAAACTATACGACGACGACGTCGGTGGCGGCAAAAAAAAAAAAACCATAAAAAACCAGTCCTATTGTACGAGAGGGCATAAACCCGACCGACTGTCGTTCTCTTTTTCTTCCCATGTGTCAAACCCTCCAACGGCCGCCAGTGGTATTTGTCCAGTTTTTCGAGAAACCGGATTCGTGTGCTTATATATTTGAGTGTGCGAGTGTGCATGTGTGTGTGTGTGTGTGTGTGTGTGTGTGTGTGTGGATTCGCGTTCGCCGATACTTACAAACGTTTTTTATAATCCGCTTTAAGTGTCATTGTACCCTAGCTCGCAAGATTATTATTATTATTATTATTATTATTATTATTATTATTACTATTTCTACATTTCAATTAGTAGGTACCCGAAACCCAAAGGGGTGTACAATTTACACCTATGTATTCACATGCATGACTTGGAATGACCTGATATAGACACGTCATTGAGTCATATTATAACTTTATGTTAGAACTGTTCTAACATAATATAGATACTATACCGCACTGTGTATTCAATATAAGTCGATTTTACCTATTTTTCCGCTCATAATATATGATAAATCATAGGGAGATTGTAAACACTTTTTTAACTATAAAAAACAAATAAATATTAGACAGCTATGTATAAAACGATTATATTTCTTAAGTAAAAAGTAGGTAAATTACGTGTATTAATAAATCTTTAATTTTATAATAAAATAATATACACGCAGCTGTCACAAACCCAGTTTTAATACACAGTGATTAACTGGTTTGTGACGTAAACAAATTTTCAATTTTTTAAAAACATTTATCGAACAAATCAATTAAAATATTTATTTTACGGTATAAAATAAATCTACCGTATTTTATAACTCAAAAATTTGATTATTCAAATATACTTGTGACCAATGGTGGATAAATCGATTTGACGTTAATGTTTATTTTTTAATTTGCACCTTTTTTCGGTAAAAGTATATCAAAAATATATAATATTAAGTATTTTACAATGGAGTCTATAAATATATGCGTGTATGTAAAATCACCAACATAAATGTGTGGAATTTTGATCTAAAATTAATCTTTATTAAAACAATCTTTTAAAACTGTGAAGGTTACACTATAAGAACACTAGGAACAGTAGGAACAATTTTTACATTTATGAATGCGATGATAATCACTTACAAATTCAATATTAAAACACACTTCTAACACACCCTTCTAAGTAGCCTACCCGACGAGTGAAGTACCCTCTACATACACGAGGTACATTCTATATTTTAGCATAAGATTTTTCTTATGAGGACAAAATCATTAAATATTTATACAAAGTTTTTCAAACTATAGCTAGTCCTTTTTATTACTTATATATTATGGTATGTGTTTGGTGTCTAATATTAATTTTTAAATTAATCAATATCATTATTTATCAACCCGATGTGAATTTAAGGTATTTTGAAAAAAAAGTATCATTGTATCCAACAATTATCTATATAGTCAACATAGATTTTACACTGTAAAATAAAAACGAATCAATAATAATAATAATAATATATATATATATTTATTTATATATTTCCAATACTTTCAATTAAATTACCTAAGGGTATTTGATGATATGAAATACAACCCTTTTATTAAAATTTAAATCAAATCCTGCGGAGTCCAGGGCATATTTTTTCCATTATTTTAAAAAATGTATGTATTGATACAATGTGATATTATATATTTAATAAATAGTAATAATAATAATACGGGTTTTCTGTAAATGTTTACTGTGTGCATCAAATTTTTGTTAACTGTATTATAAATATAATGTTTTCATAATACTTTAATTATTTATTTATTATATTTTTTAAATAATTAATTAACTAAAGTTATAATTAAGTACATTATTTGATGTCATAACTTACAAAATATATGAAATAATAACTATTAATTAATAGGTCCGTGAATTGTGACCATGTAGGTAATAATAATATAAATTCTCAACAAGTTTTAACCATAAATATTGATATACTTACCTCGATGATTAATAAAATTATATTTATAACGTGGAAATAAAAAAACAACATAAAATGTATAAATTATCATAGGGAAGAAATACCAGATCTTTAAAACTCATGACTTTGAAACTTTACATATTCATTGGCTGTTAATTATTATTATAATTGATATTATGTATTTATGCGCTTTAAAGATTATATTATGTAAATTCATGTATTTCATTTTGCAATCGCAAATACACTATGCCTTCCCTTTACATAATTTATTTTCTATTTTGTAGAAGTATTACGTACACGTATATGCTAATAATTGACATTCTCACGTACCTATTATATCAGAGTTTTCCTTCACTCTTATAGTATAAACATTTCTTTGAACATCTCACCTAACTTGTGAAAAAATTATAGTGAACATAAATTGCCTGAAATATTCACAAACAAGCCAACCGGCCGAATCAGATCCCCCTTTATATGCCAGATGAACCCCACGAGGGTGTCACACAGTTCCCCTATGGCCTTCTGTTAGGTATAGGTATATACGCATCTGTGCAGTTAAAAGAAGATTGTTTGTACAATGCCAGCGGTTTGTTAGTCCCTACAATTTATTTCCACTAGGAAATATTAAAAAGGAAGTGGGAAAAAAATTTTTTTATTCATCCCCTTCTGGTCAAGTTCAACGAACTCTGTGGACAATGTATGAAAGTTCACTTGTATAATATATAAGTGTTTTCTGTTTTGTAAAATATTCTGAGAAAAAAATAAATATGATTTTTTGAATATAGAGAGTAAAAGCAATTTACTTTACGTCGATGTAGGACATTAAGTTTAATACGATGTAGGATATATGTATATATAGTGCCATAAACGTTCATGTTTAAACTATTAAATTAAACCCAAACAATTAATTATGTAGAAATGCCATCATTTTATAATTCGAATCTTTTGACATTTTAAATAACACACATGATATTTGTCTAATAAATGTTCAATTTTTACTTAATTTATTTATTTAATACTTCTTTTTTTGTATGTGTACTGAATACGTATTGTATATCCAGAATATATAGACTATAGAGTAAGGAATATATTATGCAACAAACTTACGAACAAATCATTATAAAATATCTGGGAGAGTTGGACAAATCAGTATTTATTGACCTAGTTTTCATTTGATAAATTGTGTAAAATTCCCTTCAATAAAATATTTATCCAACAGATAAAAATACTAGGTTCAAAATAATATTTAATTAAAGTATGTTAGAATTAAGATTAATCGACACATGAAATTAATTATGAATACTTTCATGAAGCAATATGTATTAATATGTTTAATAGCAAAGCTTTATTCCTTATTAAATAATTATGATATTTTTTTCACAGTGGAAAAATTATAAATATGTTGATCAGACTATTTTATTTATTATATTCTGTTTTTCTTTTCTTGCACCAAAGATTACCTCGGAATTTTTCTTCATTTTTTCCAAGATAAAAATCCTACATAGAATACTCCAATACTACTATATAATATAATCAGTACTCTGAGAAAATGGAAATGAAAAGAACTTTTTTCCTTATTGAAATTCAAACGTACTACCTATTTAATAAAAGTATTTAATTAGTTAACATGCAACATATCTACTGAAAAAATATATATTTTCAAAATAACATTTTTTACCTTAACGCGTATCTGCGGCAGCGCTTTAAATCGCCTGTTATACCTTGTAATAGGTCTAATCATCTTTTTTTACAAATTTTTTCCTGTCCCTCATGTAACCCTACACTAACCACTCAGTTTTCCGTAACTCCTATTATTGTTCCATCCGGTAGACTTTCCAAAGCGATTATGTGGTAATTGAATACTTCGAAAGCACTCTGTGGACAGAGCATAAGCGTTTTTTTTTTTATATTTTTTTTTCACACGTCACATTAGATTTTCCCTTCAACTTTTTAATAAACGATGACAAATGTGAATGATACGTTAATTAAAGAAACAATATATTTTTTCTCAACAACCCGGGGAAGAAAATAGTTTCCATAATAGATATAGATACGCATTAAACCAAATATAGTCAGCACTATTTTTCTCTAATCAAAAATATTATCAGCGCAAGACATTGTCTTACTCTTTTAACTCAATTTTGCAGTCTTAGCCAGGGTTTCTTAAAATTAATGTTTACTTTTGGAATTTATATAAATGTACTTATTATACAGTATACACGCCGTTTCAACATGTTCGATATCGTGTATTGACTATTGACTATATTGGACTATATTATGTTCCTATAAACGTGTAATAAAAATATTATGAATTATATTATTTTCAATACATCATGTATTTTAAATTAAATAATTTCAAAAATAATTGATTACATTTCGTAAACTTTATATTAAAAGATATTAAGTGACAAAGATAAAATTTAAGTACACATTATATGACATTTTTATTTGATTAATCAAATTATTATTTATTCTCTAATAAAAACGATCTTCTATTGGTTGTAAAATAGAGATTAACGTTTTAGCATCGACAAATCACGGTACTTATAAATCTAAAAGTATAATATGTAAGAATTATGTTAAAAGTAAAAATTTTATTTTGAAAAGTTACTTGGGGTAATTTAGATGAATAACCATGATTTTAATTTTAAATTATTTTTATTCTCAAGTTGTAATATATGTATCTAAAGCCGATCATCAGCCTATACTTTCGCAAATAATTTTAAATACGTTAAAACATTTTCATTGTATTTCTTTTTTTTTTTAATGTTTTTATTTTAAAATAGAATAATTATTATTTATTATGATAGTGTGATGCAGATAAAATTATAAATTTGTGTAAATGTTTAATTCTCTTTGAATGTTTTATTATATTATAATCTTAAACAAAAATGGTTGACCAGTATGGGCAGTTTTCACCGTTAATACATAAAGAATGTGATTTCCTGCAACCATCTTGAACTGAATATATCAAATAAAAAGTATGGTCGTCTTTAATGAAATAAAAATATTATCATACCATTTAATATTGGATTTTATTTGTCCCAAAAATATGTTTAATTGTATCAATAATAATCAGAAACCAGTAACTTTATGTGATTCTCAATTTAGTTATATTTAAATTAAACCTTTTACTACCATTTGAATACCTAATTTTGTTCTATTTTATTTCAAAACAAATCATCACACCACCATAAAAATCTATGATTAGTGATACACCCCACCCAACACCACCTATTGATTGATAAAAATATACATATACTGATACACTGTATTGTACTATATTATTTTACTAACAATAATAATGTGTCATGGTAATTCATTTAAAACCATATTTGTTCTAAAATTATTATGTGTATATAAATAAATAATTACATATTCACGGACACTTGTTGTTATATATTATTTACTTTGATTTTCCTGTTGGCTGTTAATGTTAATATATAAATATATTTATCATATATTATATTATAATACTTGTATACGGTCGTGGCCAAAATAAATGCCTAGATAAATAACAAATCTTTCTATCGTAAATAACACAAATAATTATGCACATTGAACGGACAGGTATTATGTGATAAAATAAAGTCTACTAAACAGATGTTTTATCTACACGAATGTACCTTTTTATACGTAAAATAGGTAAATTACTTATACGCACATTAGACAGAAACAAGTTTGGATCGTTTTCCATGTATATAAATACACATCGAATGACTTAAATTGCTGATTTCCAGTCTATTATATTATACCTACATTTTTTTTCTCTTCAACTCGTGCGCAAATCAACTAACGGACTATCTACGTGTATATCGTAAATACATTTACGTAATTTTCTCTGCCCGTTATTTTCGTTTGAACAGTTTAACCATCGCGTTTAACATATCCTATCATTAAAAAAACAAACGTACTTAACGAGTCACTATACTTTTCAATTGGATTTTTACCTGCGATCAAAGGCGAGTCGCGTAGAAGTATAATATATTCCACAAAAGAACAATACATTGATACAATATAGCAATGCATACCGCGTATATAGGGTGCAATATAAAGATTTTTATTCTTTTATCTTATTAATAACAACTATTTAAACGACGGTACGGATTAAATAATTAGCTTAATATATTTTATACACAATAGTGTTTAAATAATAATTATAAATATTAAAATATATCTAATATAGGTAAGATGTAAATCTATATTATAAAATAGATTATAAAAGGAGAAAAAACAATTTAAGTAGGATTATATTCGATATTAAATTGAATTTTACCTACAGTTTGGACGATGATGGTCCATCTTTAAAGGAGAATGATTTTTAATAAAATCAGAAGGAACATTGAACAATTTATCTTGATGGGTATTTCTGGGATATCCACATTGATATATAACATATTTTATAGATTAACGAAATATCAATAAAATATACTAGACGTTCAACTATAAGACCGTATAATAACTAATAAGGTTATGATTGTGCTAACTTTAATTGATGACTATGTTAAATTAGTTTTTAGTACAGTAAATCTTTTTAGATTCAGAACGGAGTGAAGGAATCTATTGATTTTACAATGATGTGTGTTTTTATATTTCTTTTTTTTTGTGTCTGTCATCACGTTTTGGGGCAGTAAAAATGCTTAGATTTCCTTAAAAAGCAAATTTTCTGAAAGGAAAGTGAAAGTAGATGGTATTTTCAAATGGCAAGTCAAAAATTCAACTTTTTTAATACTTTTTGAAAAAATCGAAAAGAACGATAAAAAAATTACGACAAAACGGGAAATTTTATGTAAATTCATATTTTTTTAAAATGCTCTAACTCAAAAACGAAAAACCGCAACAACTTGAAATTATCACCTAATCTTTATATTGGTGTTCTCTATACATGGTTAAATTTTGAAAGTATTTTGACTTATTTATAGACAATTTAAATTTTCGATTTTTGTAAGTTTTTTTTTTTTAAAACACCTATAAAATTTAATTGGCTGGCCAAAAACTCTCGAAAATTTAATACAATGTTTATAATAAGCTTAACTTATCTTCAATAGAAAATAATGGTGATCGTTTCACTCAAATTTTTTTTATAAGCTCATAAAGCTCAAATTTGTATAAAAAATTTCAAAATCACTATAATTTACAAGTTATTTTGTAGATAAAAATTCATAAAATTTTTTCTGTTTATACTTAAGGTTCAAAATTTTAACACTAGATTGGCCATAAGCTAATCTTAAAAAATATATAAAAAAATTTCTACAGAACTTAAAAGAAAAAATTTTATGACTATTTGAAATTTAAATTTTTACGATAATTCGATTTAAATATAAAATACTATATTATTATATACACATTTAAGACAAACATATTAACTCCGTTCAGAATCGTTATTCGTATACAATGATATATATCATTGCATTCAAATTTAACAAATCCATTTTAATAATGACCTATCCTATAAACGAGGTGCACTCCACCCCCAACTGTACAGCAAAGCGAGGCTCATCCATTTTTTAGATTTAATGTTAATTGTTTCTAATCGAATAAACGTTCTGCAATGTTTTACTTGTAGTGTGTATAGGTCCTCGTGAGCTTTTAAATAAATATTTTGTGGTAGGCGTCTAGATATGGAGGTTGAATTGTCAATTTTTAAATATGAGTGTTTCTTCGGTTTTTATGAGACTTTTAAAATGAATTTGTTAATTCTGTTTTGACAGTTTGTTACCCGTTTGGTACACCCATGGCATTGTACGTATTTCACTTGAAACAAAGGACCTTTAGTGCTATTCTCAAGAATTGGAGAATTTTAAGCTTTTAAATTTTTAATAGAAAGAGGGCTGCCAATTTATTATTAATTATAGCTTTTAAAGTGTATTAGGAATGATTTCGTAAAAAAAGCTTCAGGAAGTGGAAGCTTCTTGGCGGAATATCGCTTATTACAGTATCCTGTTTAGTGTTCATATTATACGTACACGATTTACAATTCTACCTTCGAGAGCGTCTGAACAAGATTTTACTGAGGTTTCAATAATTCAATTTCTCGAATAAGCCAAAGTCAACAATGTTAAAATGTTTTCTTTAATCAGTAAATAAATTGCATCAACCTTACGACTGATTCATATTTTTTTCTACACAATTTAAACTATTGAACATTTGTCCTAACCAGATATTTTTCAATGACAAATTCTATACTTTACGATATATACTTTATAAAGGCCCAAAAAAACAATTCTGTGTAGTTGTTAATTATTTTCAAACCCAATAATTAATTCGTGAAGGTATATCGAGTATATCTTCGAGTCTACCTTAGTCTTTGAGTATTATGTACCAATATCGGTACAAACGATACAATTTAGTTTTTATTCAGGTAATAACGTAGTTATACTCAACAGTATTCATTAGTCGTTACTATATTATTACTAATAGTTTTAAAACTAAATTATGTACTTATCTTCCAAACGTTATTATACTAAAAATCGTATTTTTACTATCATTACTAAATAGCAAAAACGTTGAAAAATGTTGATGAGAGAGAGAGAGAGAGAGAGAGAGAGAGAGAGAGAGAGAAAGAGAAAGACAAGGGAGAATACTATTATATTGTGATACCGGAAAGCATCATACTAGAAACTTTGATGCAATGGTGTTTATAATACTCAATAAATATAAAATAAGTATAATAAGAAAATTTTCAAAAGTTTTACGATTTAACGCACAAACACATTGGAACGAGGTCGAATATACAAATTGCTTCCGTCCAGAGTAGTATTGTCCTATGTAAAAGTATATTATATTATTGTACTTGATCTTATGATGAGACGCGAGTAATCGAAAACAAAAATAAAAATAATAATAATAATGCACAATGAATTGTAAAAAGAAAAAAAAACACCAATGCCGCGTGTACAGCATATTATATTACCTATATGCGTATAAAAGTATAAATAAATAAAATTCTGTTTGTTTTCGAGACGATGACGACGAAAACGATTTCATCACGAATTCCCGCAGTAAAATATCATAAAACCGTATTAGTATATGCAGGCCCCCATTCTGCGTTTAGCTGCAAGCACCTATATAATAAAACGCCTCTTGAAACGGTGCAGCGGAAGGCGAAAACGGCGATCCCGAAAGCAAATAAAATAGATTTCGATTTCGAGTTTTACGACGAAAAATTGGGTTTTCCATCGTCGCAACCCCACTCCCGTCGCATTTCCCTTCACCCCGTTTAATTTAAAAGCAAAAATAGTGAGTATATAGTATATACGCTATATATTATACATGTATTTTATACACGCACACTGCAGTATGTGTATATACGTAAGCGTGCAGAAAACTTAAACGAGCATTTGGGTGTGTGTACCCGCTTTTATCGGGACAGCCGTAAAACTCGAGCGCGTACACACGCTCGTAAGTTCTATTACTACACATATATTATTATTATCTACACATATATATGTATATATATATATATATATATTATATATATGTGTGTGTGTGTGTGTGTGTGTGTGTGTGCGTGTGCGTGTGTATAAAACACACTAATTGGGTTCGACGTGAGCGTGTACATGTTTAAACGAAAGTTTTCGGCGGGTTACCCCTACGCATAAAAACTGTTTAGGTGAAACAAAACGATTAAACACCAACCGGCGCCTTTATTTATAATGCGCTAACTCGTGATAAAAACTAACATAATAATATGCATATTATTTTCAGTTTAGAAAGAAAAATAGACCCATTTATTGTTACTGTTATAGTGTTATTGCGTGGTGCACCCCTACTATCCTCCCGACCACCCCACCGTCGACGCCTGTGTAATAGCTACACCATATATACGTAAATAAATATACCAAAAATATTAACAGTAACGGTGCGTACGCGGGCATGGGTTGCATTAGGTACAGATTATACTCTTTGGGTTTGTGGAACTGTGCAGTGGCTCGACCAAAAGAAGAGGTGACTTTATAGGTATCCAAACCCCCCTCTTGAACCAAATTTATGGAAATCTCATTAAATGATCATTGGGGAAAATGTCCTGTTTTTTTTTTGAATTTACAATAATTTTCGCCGAGAAATTGCAATCATCATATTAAACACATGGACACAATGACATTATAAAACCGCAGTAGGTACATGTCATATATTTTTTACTTTTCATCGTTTACAATACTTGGCCTTAGCGCCTATGCACAATTTTAATTGTACGTGTTGTATAATATGCGATAAATATGGATTAATAAATGATTCTATACATGTAGTATAATATATACAGTCTGCAGTCTGTCCGTCGTCGTTAAGTTTGTCGGATCGTTTGAAATTTTGTTCAACAGCAATCGTTTCAAAAGCGCTGTGTGAGGTGCTAACGCGTGTGCGCTATAGTTTCAACATCGCACAAGTAAAAAACTTGGCCAGAGGGCTGTGTACATATTATTATTACCCACGGTATTAATCCTTTGAAAGTATAGGCACTATAAAATATAAATATACGTGACCAAACGTTTACTTCGCCGATTCATCCATATTTATTTATCAGTTACATTTGTACGCACATATTACTGTTTCCGTCGATATTTGCCTTTTTTTATTATTTTTCATTATTATTATTATTATTATTCTCTGTTTGGTCAATTAAAAACGTCCTACGACCTAAAATTACAAAAAAATCGGTTACATATGTCGACTCTCGATTATCATAAAAATAGTTTTACGAGTCACTTAAAAGGCAGTAATGCATTGTGTGTTCTGCAGCATAGGTATATGTTTGGAATTTAAAACACTTTATATGTAGGTACGTTATAACACTTATAACACATACAATTTCTGTTTTATATTTAATATAATATGATATTGGATTAGGAAGAAAATTAAATTGATATACACACGACTGGTATCGGTAAAAATCTAAAATAATTTAATAAACAAACAAATAATATGCTCGTTTGAACGCAATAAAAAAATTGACGGGTAACATAAATCTTGCATAAAATAAAAATTACGTACATATGTATAAAATATATATATATATATATATATATAATACGTATAGCATACATTATGATTTATGAATATATATATATATATATGGAAGTTTATTATAAATTTCAAACAAAGTCAAATACACGAAGAGCTAAAAACTATAATCATTTTTTAATACTTTAAGTTCTTAGAATTACAATACCTGCCCCTTTCATTTTTATGACTCATAAATAATTTTCCTAGTAACTATTTTTCTTATTTTAATAAAATACGTGTGTTCAACTGAATTCACCGGTAGACCTTTTTCAAACATTCCTCGAATTCTATGTGAAATATTTAACATTGCATTTTGCATTTTGATATCGAATGCCGTTTTCCTTGCATTTGTAACTACGTTCAAAATAATATACAGAATGCCTTAAATGTAATTTCAACCATAGTGGGGTGAAATCGTATATTTAAAGTATTCCAATTCGAACGTTATGCACTAATAGAGAAAAGGTGCAAAATCGTTCAATTTTTTACAAAATAAAAAATGTTATTTATTTAACCTGTATTTTCATGCAAACAACACAGTTGTTGCACAGTTACGCGAACTCAATATCCATACAGTTGACGTTTTACATGGGTAGGTACCAACTTTATACATTCACAATGTTTATACATTTGTATACAATATTAAAATAAAATTGTTTAAGTATTCGTACAGTGTACAACTATGCAAGCGGTAAATGTAAATTATGATAATATGATAACACCACGGACATTGATATTATTCATATTTCATGTACACAGCCACACAGGGACGGCGATAGAGTATAGCAAGTGGAACATTTATTACTAACATTTATTATTAATATTCACGGTTTTGTCACAAACAACATTGTCTCCGCATAGCCCGTTCCGGGAATAATTTCATATTATGTAATATATAATGTATATATTATTATTATATTTTTTATATATTGTATCTACCAAAGAATTATTGTTGTGATACGTACCTATACGATATAGCACAGTACCAGGAAGTATTGTTTTTCGAGATTTATAATATTCAGGAGTGAATAATGGGTCCAGACAAAATTCACGGAAATCCGATTTCGATATCGACACTCGTTACCGGTGAAGCCCAAAAGCGCAAAAGGTTAATTTTTTTCGATGGACCAAAAGCGCAAAAAGTAAATTTTTTTCAATAGCTCAAAAACGCAAAACGAATTTGTGCTTTTGTACCTTATTACCTTATAGTAGTGGTATTACCAGCTCTAAAGTCAACTCCAATATAAAAGCATGGAACTTATACATAGATTGGATTACTTAAAAACTGTGGGCTTCAAATTTCAAATTTAATATTAAGATACTTAATTATTTATTTTTTTTTTATATTGATTTTAAACAAAACATCTATTAGTTATTGCTATTAAATTAAATAAAATTTTTATAATTATTTATATATTTCTATACTTTCTATACATTTTATAATCACGAATAGCATAGTACATTAATAACTATATGATTTTAATAAAATACACTTTTTTTATAAAATTAATTTGCGCTTATGGGTTAAGAAAAAGGTAATTTTTTTTGCGCTTTTGGGTTGCGTTTGGCGTTTGCGTTTGGTCAGAGAAATAAGTCCAAGATTAAGCTTTCGAAAGGACAAAACTTCATGTGAATACCAAATATTTTTCAAAAACTAAACGATGTGTAAAAGCTTCGTGCGGTTGTGCTCGATTTAGACAGTCTCGCGTTATGACTAAACTATAATAAAACGGTGGAAACAATCCATTGGATCAATCGATTGCCTTCTTTTTATTTTTATTTTTTTTTTTCTTGCATTTCGAACTAACTAAGCGCCGATGAAAATATTATACTATAATATCATCACGTCGTGTACATGTACGTTCATTTCTCGGAAAGGATCTCACAGCGGATTGTCGGGAAATATTCATCCACATAATATCCTTCTATTTGTTCAGTGCCGCAACTATGTATGTACATACGAACACAAAGTGCATATTATACAAATACAGAACCATAATTTCGACGAAGAATTCAATGAAGGTGAACTGCAGTAGCGCGCGCTTGGCCTTTACACACGGCGTATAGTATAGTATATAGTTGTGTATACAGTATACGTAATAATGTTTAATGACAAATTAATACCGCAGCTGAAACGCCAATTGCAGCATCGGCAACGCAAGCGTTAATAATACTACACATAGATTATTGAAAACTATCATTGCGCGCATAATATTATGTGATATTATATTATTATATACAACCCGAATAGGGTCATTCAAGGATTTTCGATTCTTATTTATACGGTACCCACTCGGAATTAATAACAAATTATTATCATTCAATAGTATGATGTGTATGGTTGGCGTTAAACGCGTGCGCTCGCGCGCGCGCGCGTGTGTGTGTGTGTGTGTGTTGCACTTGCCGTCGACGGAAGAAAAATATTATTATTTAAGTGCGCCACGCTTGTATACACATAATATAATAGGTATATATATAAATATACGTATAGCTACGTATTACACATGACTTATTACATGATACATATAATTTAACACACTAACCGTGTATTACGCTCCCACACGCCGGTATATAATATATTATACATTTAATGTAATATAATAACGATATTATAATGGCGATAATTGGGATTTATACGTTTTAATTATTCAATTAATAATGCACGTGGCAATATGCAGTGTACCTATACATGTATACATGCAAATAACACCGGCGGCGCGACGAACGCATACATAACATACGCGTATTAAAGTGCCTACTTGTCTTGGCTTCAAAGCACCAATAATGTATGGTACCCATAATCGTGTATTATGTACGCGACGAATTCACACATCCACATCCTCGTTCTCCAAAACAACTGCTTCAAATCGAACGCGCAGACTTCAACATTATATTTTAATACGACCAAATCATAATATAAAATATCATACGCGCCCGTTCGTTTGCGGATTGATGTTTGCGAAACCCTTTAACGTACATCACGCGTGTAGGTGTCGGCGGCGGTTATTAATATTATTTATCTTATATCCAGTGACGTGGATTTAAGAGCTGGTTAAATATATTTTAGCATAAGGCAGAGATTTTTTTAATAATAATAAGAATTATTAGGTAATTATTTTGATAAAGAAGTATATTATATAGAATTTAAAAGAACGGTTCAAATCAAATATTGTCGGTTTATTAGTAGTTCGAAGGAGAGGGAGGACCAGAATGATTAAGCGCCAAAACGCTAAATCCTAAGTCACTCCTTAATCAATGCAAGCTGAATTACTCACCCTTGTGAACTTAGTGACCAAATTAAACAATGTTTTTTCACTTCCACTTGGATACGCTATTCGATCCAGAATTCAGAAATAAGGATGTTATGTAAATGGATATGATGTACAATGTGTAATTATGTAAACTAGGCCGTACAAATTTAAAAGATTCACAAAAATAGTGAAAATCGATACCCTAACAAAAATAGTCCAAAAATTTCGAAAGTTATCCAACTAATCGAGAAGAAAAAGTTAAGTTCAAAAAAATGTTCCAACAAACATGTTGTACTGCAATGTAAACTTGGCAGTAGAAATTTCAAATTAATCCCCTGGTGAAAATAAAGTCCAACAAATGTTGAAAGTTGTCCAACAAACACCAACAAATTTGTTGGAATGGTTGGGACTCAGACTGCTAAGTTCACAAGGGTGAATTTCCCGGGGAAATAATTGTGTGTTTAACTTATTTCTGGTTTAACGCACGCTGGAAGAAATGTATTTTTAAGTCTAATCACCCGGAATAACAGTTAAAATATTTTAATAATTTGTATTGTATTGTATAAAGTAAATATTAATTTATTAAATTCGTAATTCATGGCATAGGACTTCTTTTCACTGATTTTTACCAAGCTCGTTACCGTTCTCTTAACCCCATTTTACTCCAAAAAATATAGGATGGAATTATTGTATAATTTATTAAAATTTTTAATTTTTAACGGATATCTACGTCAAATTTTAGTCTGATTCGTCCAGTGTTTAGATTGTGCGTTTATTATGAATTCAAATTTCCAATCTCCATTTTATCCCCTAAGGAAATTCAAAAAATTCTTTCTTAGTTATTTTTTTTTTTTTTAACTCTTTGTCGGGTACACCGTAGTATAACTTAGTACACCGATGATATAATATCGTGATATTTTCAAAGTTATAATCAAAATTTTTCCACGTGTCGTTTTAGAAAGTATCCAAATGCGACGATGAATAATGTTTCATTTCCCCCTCCTCCCATCATGACCGTTCAAGTTGCAGTTGGTAAGTAGTCACAATAATAACAAATTGTCGTAAATTTGTGTAAAAATAAATACGGACCTGTTATAATTACGAGTTCTTATTACTATAGGGATCATAATATTATTGTTGACTGTATTGTGTATGGAAGTAATACATAAAAGCCATTGATGAATTCATTCATTCTATCGAACGACGTAAGACTATACATTTCTATAAAAAAAAAAAAATGGTTTTCCACAAGTCATGAGATATGCACGTAAATGTTATTTAAATCTAAAATATGCGAATAAGTACAAAAAATAAAATGAAATATGCAAAATTATGCAACAAAAACGTTTTCACTTGAAATATGCGTACTGCGAATCGAATTTGTATCGAATCAGAATTTCAATATGCCCTTTCTAAAAGAACATGCAAATATCTAAAGTTCCAAGCCTTTATGATAATATAATAATTAGGGAACGAACTTTATTGATATAAACAAGACCAAAATACCTATGTACATAAACATGTACTTATTTTTATTGAAATATATATAAAAAAAAAAATACATGTGTAATAACTGCTTAACATATAATATTATTATTATTAATAATATTAATTGTATTACCAACAATATTAGTCTTACCCCGACGAACGAGCATCTCAACCAACACACGTGGCGTCAGGCGTATGCATTGCCTATAGCCGACGCCTCGAGTCATAAAGCTTTCGCGATTGTTCTATTTCAAACCCTATTGTAGTGATACGAGTATTATGGAAGTTAACTGTTCAATTTTTTAACTATTTCGCGATATAACGCACAACATACCGTATACACCAACGTCTCCCAAACCGTGGATCTCTAGTGGGTCATGTGTCAATTTTTGATGGGTCACAAATAATTTTTTGAACCACATAGATTCCAAGAAGTGTATGTTAATTTAATAATACACTAATATTATTATTTAGAAATAAGGTACCAAAAATTCCGACGAGTTTTAAAATTATAATTCGTAATAGGTCGCATTAAGTCCTATGTATATTTTACTTAACTACTTTTTGAAAAATGAAACCATATGGGTCGCGAGAGATTTTTTGGAGCAAAAACGGGTCATGGTCCTAAAAATATTGAGAACCACTGGTATACACCGTTTAACCGATCTTCACCCGTCCTATAATAAACAAGCGTTTCTTAGACTTCAGTGTTCCGCTAAATTTGAGTGCTTTATTTTCAAAATTTTCACGAGAATTACATTAAAAAATCCAAAGTTTATTCTAAGGATTAGTGGCGGCTAGTGATGGAAAAAAATGTTTGTATTAATGAAAACAAATATTTGTATATTAAAATTAAATAATAACGTAGGTATAATATGGTATGGTCCAGCGTTTCTTAAACTGTGTTTCGTGGAACCCTGATTCGAAAAATTTAAATCAATACCATTAGCAGAGTTTCCAGAATTAAAGTGATTTAAGTTTAAGTTCTGTTTGTATGTTATTTAAAATTAAAATATTATTACATGAAATTATTTTTATTGTTATTGTTAGTTTAATATAACTAATAAAAAAAAAAAAAAAAGTATGGGCTCCAATGGTTCCACCATAAAAGTGGATATCAAAAACGGATCTACAGAAAAAAAAGTTTAAGAAACACTACTATAGACCGAAGCTGCAAGTCTAACCTTCACTCTTAGTAAATGTCACTATAAATACCGCTGACCTTTCTGCTGTACGACTTGTAGCTGTGGGTAAAGATGGGAAAATGCGATTGAAATCCAAGGTAAATGCCTTTGCACTACAGGGGGCCCTGGGAAATTTGGGACCCTTGTGATTTATTTTTAAATTATTATAATAATTATTGATTGTTACTACGACTAATTAGTTTTTTTATAAAATCATATTTGGACAGAAAACTTTTGCTCAACATTAAAAAGGCACAAATTCTTAAGAATATTATAATAAATAAAATGTAATGTTTTGTTGGAAAAATATTCATTGACATTGATGCATTGTTTCTCTACTTATATATTTTTATAATAGGTGATTTTTGTATTAATAATCGTAATAAAATTAATTTAAAAAAGTACTTTTTCAATCAATATTACAGGTACCTACCTAAAACGTATTTTAAGCAAATTTAGCAAATGGGGGGCCACAATTTTGCGTTACGCCACTGTAAATGCTAGGAAATTATATTAACGTATATTTGTAAATTCAAGGGGAAGGGAGGGACGAATATCCCGTCTTACACTTCCCCCCTTCTACCTTTAGACACCCATGCAGTATAATATACTAATACGTACACCAAACCTGCAATGGCTCGATACAAATGATTTTGAACAAACGTTTAACGCGTTATCTATACGTCCAAGTTGTGTGCATTATTAATAAATTATTATTCAGCTCGATAATGATTCTGCGTAAACGTTTTCGACGATGATTTTTATGTTGAATTAATACGAATATTATTTAGTTTTTATGAGATTTCGGTTAAACCCATTATACAGCTCCTTGGCATTAGCACATTTTTATCATGATAAATACCATCACATGCTTAATAGTTAATGATAACCTATTACAAATTACGATAATTATTATTGTACACGGTACTATTCTTTTTATTTCGTTTTAGGCACCGACCGGACTGCGCTATCGTGATATTCGTAATTACGAGAAATTGTTGGACTACTGATTTGGGTTTCGATTAAATTAAACTAAATAACCATTATGATAATTTGAAATTTAACTCGCGTGCACTCGATACAGCCTATACGGCATTGGTTTTTGCCGTTCTTGGAACCGAATAATGATTTACATAATCGATTGCTGATATAAAATATATGCAATCGCAAACAACAGGTCGTGATATGATGTTTTTCGCAAATATTATTCAAGTAACTACGGGTAGACGGGTAGACCGATAAAATCAATCTGTTTTACAGCGTGCGCAAAATTCGTTTATTGGGGAGGGGAGTTACCATAATTGTAATTAAATTTTTTTTGTTTAATACAATTCTATTCTTATGTTAAATTTTTTTCTTATGGATGTTAACACCCTCCCTCCAGCAGTACACCACTGCTGCAGCATGACAACAATCTTGCCGAATTCCCTTCAAAACAATATTAAGCAACCACATTATATGGAGGTATATAGATCTTGGATCTATCTCACGCAGAAGAAGCTCTAGTAAAATAATTCATACTATATAAAAGAAAGGAACTATAGTAAAAAAAAACACTTGTATATGAAATAATTTTCTAACGTCTAACACTTATAATATTGTACTATACGCTGATCTATATCCTTCACTAAATCATTGTATAGTCTGTAGTCTGTACTATTTACATAATATACATTTGTATATTATAAAAAAATTACTATTAACAGTAGTTAGACATTACGGTTTAAGACCACAACTCCCAACATTAATTTGATAAAGACTGTTGGTCTAGGTGTGATGTTATACCGACCTGTTTAACAGGATGAATATACCATTAAGTCGATCAGGGTGAAGGCCACCATCCTTACGCGACACCTCGACGACATTTATAATATGATTACGAAGCCCCATAGAGGGTTATTTAATAATGTATTATAATAGGTAGTTGATCTACCTGGTAATTTTTCTAGAAACTGTGACATTCAACGGCTTTAATGAATCCTTGCAACAATATTATTTTAGTGGACCGACAAAACTATACAAAGGGTCAGATGAACAGCACTCGATCATCCACAATTACGTTACAATATTGATTTCTATATTTACTAACCGCGCGCATTTCAACCATAGTACATGATTACACCGTTAATAATATTATGTCAACGATCTTGAAATGCGCTCAGTGCTCGAGCGCGCGTGCACACGCGTGTGTGTGTGTAAATTTTATTATAATTTTGTATTTTTGTGTAAACGAGAACACATATTATAAAATGCGACATTCCACTTGTCGGTGTTATTATGCCCTCGAAAAACGGTTATAAATCGTTACAATCCATACAATATAACCTGCGACATGTCCCGATGAGACCGCATTCGCGCCAAAACACGTAGGTATATTGCGCTCTCTCGTTCGCATAGGTGGTACGCCTTTATACAATAATAATAATATGTACACGTAAATATACGTGAGATAATATTATTATTAATTTATTATGTTTATCTATACCGCGTGCGTGTTGTCACAACATAATATAACGTATGTTTATATCGCATCATCGTGTCTAGAAAGTTTTGAAACCCTCTGAATTGGTATACAAATATTATAGGCGGGTTCGCGTATGCGATTAAACGCAACGATAAACGACAAAAACAGCAATCGATTGGTCTGGGTTACGCAAAATAAATAATATGTACACCGTGTGTTTGTCCATACATGTGGGAATTATAATATACGTATTTAATCGTCTCGGTGCGTGTATTTTTACTTGAGTATCATTATGCGAAACCTATGGTTACAAAAGTTAACAGTGTAGCTATGTATCCGAATTTTCTGTGCGCCTATATCGTTTTCATAAAGTATACTTATTATTATGTTACGGACCGCGCAGTACACCTCGACAGACCTCGGTACCTAATACTCGTGGTAATATACTCATCGCGACGAGTACATCCATAATACAATAGATTTGCGTACAGCGATATTGCGACTGTAAAATATAATATACACGTCATAGTATGTACAACATATCGTATAGTATCTACAGGCAGCAGAGTCGATGATACGATTACGTTTTGAAATGATCGAACGAACTTAAGTAGTATTCTGAATCATGTTGTGAAAATCGCAATTCGCCGACCGATCAGAGATTCACTCAGTATACCACTGCACGCTGTATAATGCACATATATGTATAAATAACGTATGTATAATATAAAAGGTACTCGTTTTTATCGCATGCATAATATACGATTGACGTGTATATTATATAATATATACACGCTGTGAGCCGGTATATATAGAGTCCGAGCACGACCTGAAACGTTTTTGCCATGAAAGTCCTCTATACTTACTCGTCACTCGATGTAAATTGGGCAAATCTTGTGGCATTTTTTGATCTGTTTACCATTCAGACGGTACAGTAACCTTTCCCTTCTTCTACAATGTATAATAATATTATACGTATGCCTAACATAATATAGTTTCCACAATCTTATTTCTTAAATAATATTATATAATATAGTGTGTGCAACTACAGCACTATCCCCAAAGTTCGATTTTATTCTGATTATGTACGCGACCAAATTACGTGTATTACTATTATAATATATAATGTCAAACGAATATCTTGCAGTTCATAACCGGGACGTTTTGCCGTTTTTTCTTTCAGAACTATCTGAACTGCCACCGTATACGTAATGTAGCTGCCGATTGAATATACAAAAAAATTTGTCATGATAGTTTATAATTTATGTACGGGATTTAGTATATAAGGTATATGTTAAGTATACGAAGTGACGATATCTCGAGAACATCTCAGAAGGATGGCGTTGCGGGAGCCACTTCACTTGTCGGGCATATCCAAACATGCACAGGCTATGACGAGACGTTAACGATTTCGCTCTAGCATAATAATACAGCAGTATATTGTATATTATATACACGATAAATTATAATATAGACACTGTCGAAATCTCATTACCGCCAATTTTAACGTTGTTAAATTATAATTATTCAACGCAACACTACTATTATTATTTGTTATTGTTATATTAGATCCTTCGAAACGATCGACTGCCGCCGGGCATACCGGTAGTGCACGGTCCTTGATGCGGATATACGAGATGATAATCTGATACCATACTACAGGCCGATGGGGTAATACATCGGACATATACGGTCACGTGGTAAGTCCATCCACGGGAGTGCGTTTACTTCGTATACCGTTTTTAAGTTTTTTTATTCGTAATGTCTTCCCACCGCTCCCGGCCGCCCTTGTACATAAATATCGCGGGTCATTGTTTACATATTCGTTGTGCCTACTTACCCGGACACGCGACTAGGGGTGATGGAAAACGGTGTAGTGCAGTCTACGACCGTCTCGAGTAGAGTTTTGACGTAAAACGTCATAAGTACGTATTATGCACTCTATATGCTTTGGACTGCCGGAAACGTGTGGTAGTTCGTCGTTTTGTAATCACCACTTTCGTGTGCGCCAGAGGAATCATCGTGATTATTTTAGGAAAATATTTTGTTTAATCTTTTATTTTAACCGGTGGTTATGTTAAAAAATAAACAATCGCGTTACAAATGTTACCATGGTAGATTATTAATTATATCGGAAAACTCGACGACTGGGGTATAACCGGCCTCAAATGGCTGGGAGAGAAGACGGTGCTTACTGATTATACTATTAAAAAAAAATTATATTATAAATTAAAAATTATAGGTAGTTGTATAATAATACGTGGACCACGGAGTTTATTGAACTTTTAATAATGATTGCAAACGAATCGCTGTCTAATTGATTGTCATAACACATAAATAATAGAATACGACTTTCTTCCAACACTTCATCGTGTTTCTAGATTGTTTCGTATCAATTAATGATATACATGTGTGTATATTTATTATTTTATTAACGTAATAACGTCCCGCCATCTACTCGTATATGGTTGCCAACAATGCCAACGCCTGATCTGTGAGATCATAAAACTAACAATATTAAAATACTATTAAAAAAATACAATAGATATGCCATTTTAATTACATAATAATTACACTTCCTCCTGAGTGCATTGTATACTTATACGTAAACCATAAGGCATGTTCCGAATTCTCTAATCAATTTTTAATTCTAATATAACAAATGTTGCCCAACTAGTCTCTTACGGGAGGCCATTTTTTGAATTTATCAATAGTTTTTCAAATAATTCAGAAATATAACGAACAGTTATTAGAACAAAACTCCAACATTCATGGAGTACCACGGCATTCGACAAAAAAACAATTTTTTAAATTAAAGAAACTAATTACTTTTATTTTCATAGGATGTTATTATATTTTAACGATGTATATTATATGGTTTAATCTTCTAAAAACATATGAAATAATAATAAAATACTTTTCAACAAGTATCGGATACCTAAATTCCTTCTCTATTTTATTGTTGACAATAAAATACTACGAAAAATACAACAATTGATTTGTATAGTAAAAAAATAAAAATAAAATAGGCTCTTTAAATTGTATAATATTTTAAAAGCATATTAGTGTGTTTACTATATATAATATATAAACGTATACTTTTATAGTTTTTCAATTTCAAAAGAAATATTTTATTATTTTTATTCAATGTAATACGTTTGAGTTGTATAAATATAAAATGCAAAATCTTTTCAAAAATATTATTTTTACATTCAACGGAAAACATGTTTCTTAAAAATTATAAAAAGTTTAAATTACGCCTTGAATACTACTTACATGTATTAAAATAAAATGATATTTAATATATTTCTTTCAGTGTTTTTTAGTTTGTTCGTGGATTGTTGTTTGATTCACAAAACCTACTGCAAGTAAGTAAATATAAGTATACGAGTAAATAAAAACATTTAAAATGATTTAATTATTTATACATTGTTGTACAATTTGTTGGAAGCATTGGCAAATAAGAAAAATACTCCAAACTTCTATTGTCGTTCAATGGCTGAGCAAAGTTGATCACAAACAAGATCTAACTCCCTTCCCCCCTCAAACTTTCTTTTTATGCATTTTCGTATAATAATTATAAACTATAATTGAATCGATATAGAGCACTTGCAATGAGTTTCTTTCTTTGTATAACAATTTTATTAAAATGTTTACTTACAATAATGATAGGTATATATCAGCATTAGCACTGATAATATTATGCTCATTAAGACATTTGAAGAATAACTAACTATATACGTAGAACTCATAAATAATAACTTATTATACTTCTACAATCTACATGCATATTTCGTGAAGTGTACAAAATAAGCAAAAAAAACATTTAATAAATAGTTTACCAATTTTAAATATTTATTATAAAAGAATCCATGTTATCTCCTTGAAAATAATTGACATTTTTTCAGAATATCACGAAGTCTATGGTTGGGAAATTGATTGTCATTTGTCTCATATTCAATCATATTTAGATTCATTTTTATTTCCTACAGATCATTATTAATGAATGCAAATGTATGCGTTTTTCGAAAGTAATTTTTTTAAATGATAGCTACGTTATAACACTTATATTGTAAAAAATTATACGTTATAAGTTATAACCATTATAACCATTATAATTATAGCTGTTGTCCTTTAGAAAAATACTTAAAATCATATAGCTGAGTAGACAATAATTATAGTTTACTGAATTTTGGTAATTTGAAACTCATGAGGTACCTATTTCTTAAATCATATTTCATGAACGATTTTGGAGTGAATAAAACAAAATAATAAAATCCGATAAAATGTATGATAAATAAAGTAAACATTAGTAAAAATGTGCAGTACAATAACTATTCAACAGTATAATACTATAATCAGAGCCTATAACTTATGTTGTATAAAAAAGGTTGTTCTATGCTCTTAAAAATATCCATATAAATGCTTAAATAAGCACTAAAAAAACTAAAGTACGCAAAAAAAAAACATAATTTATATCATGTACCCATATTATAAAAAAAAATTGTTGAAACTTTTTTTATTTAAAAAAAAAAAAATTGAATAATATTACATTGGAATTGTTTATTGTTTCGTGAACAACTCGTGGTAATAATTTTGTTCTACAATTATTTTATTAAAAAAAAATCATAATAGGTAATCATAAAAAATACAAATTAATTATAATATTCTTATATATTTTTTTTTTTAATATTTAATTATTTTTACTATAAATATAAATAATTAATACTACTATAATTAGGTACTTGTTATTATTAAAAAAAAACATGTTTTGAAGGCTATGGTATTGAAAAGGACTCTAATAAACAAAACAGCATTTAAACTTTGAAATATGCAAAAATATGCAACATAAAATTTCGTATTTGGTGTTTTGAAACAAATTTATAGCTCATATAGGCATCTCTAGGGCCCTTCAAAAGAAATATGCAAATTAATGCTAAAAGTAATGAGCCCTGATTATAATCAATGGTACTAATATAATTTAATTTGTTCATATATGAAGATTCGCAATACTGAATAATAAAATAATAAATTCAATCCCCCCCCACAAGAAAACCAGTATCACTGTTTTTAAACAATAATAATTATTTTAGTGCTATCCGTACAGCCAGCGACATCTATCAGTTGAAAAATAATTCGGACACAAACTCGATTTGAGTTCAATTGATCGCGTAAACGTTCGGTATTTGTTTCAGTAGTAACTACATCAATTCGGTTCATGCGACGTATTCAAACGGCAGCGCACTCTTCATAGTTTATACGGTCGAACCGTTCGCCGATACGTTGAAACGGATAAAGTTATTAGATTGAAAACGTTTTTTATTTTCTCGCAAAAACCATCGACAATCGCCTGGTTGGCATCATAATGCGTCAGAAGTTCGTCGCCGTGGCATTACCACCGTTACGGTTTATACCGCACGTAACGGGACGCATGACCAATGGAAGAAACCAGAAACCCTTTACGACGGTACAGGTCGCAGTTCGCACATTGTAACAATAGGGTGATCACGTATAGTTGCTGGAACAAAAAAAGAAGGAAAGAAAATTAGATGGTAGTAGTAGGTAGGTACACCCCGTGAGAATAAGGCCGACATTGTTTTTTTTCTCCCCTACCGTACTTACATAATCTATACATCATGCACCGTGTGGCACCTAAAAATAATTACATTATTACTGATTATTATTTAACTCCGCGGTTCCCCTTTAGATCGAAAAAAATCTGTTGCCTTCTATTTATTACACGGCTGTCAAATGGGTATGCGTTTTAGTTTAATACGATGACGACTCCAAAAACACCGAATTCGTTCAATATGCCACCTACCTACCCAAGCGAAGATCGTGATAACATGATTTACTTGCCAACATATCAAATTGCGATCTATAAAGTACCAACAATATTTTTTAGACAAATCCAACGCGTCGTTATTTAATAAAAATCGAATACTACCATAGCCGCAATTAGGCGGGGGCTTAGCCTTCCAAAAATTTGTATTTAAAGAAGTTTTATCTTATTTATTGAAATTTTTTGTTAACTATCTTATATGCATTACACGGTAAACGTTTTTTGAAAAATTATTTTTGGAAAAAAATAATTTTAAATATTTTTTATAATTATATTTTAAATAATTTTAAATTTTAATTAACTTTTATAGTGTAAATTAAACAACGTTTTATACGTTTGTTTTCCTTAGATAATAATAATAGTACATTACCAATTAGTAATTACAATACATTACTGATGAGTGATGAGTGATGAGATTTCAAACACACAATGCATAAAATTAATATTTTTGAACTTTTAAGAGCGTATTTTTTCAGTTTTAAGTGCATAAGACAATATTTAGACATTTTTTAGTACACGAACTTACATTTTTGAGCACTCGTTATAAGTCATAACGTTATTACGTTATTACTTATTGGCTTATGAATTCGGTCAGTTCGATGGACAACAATTTATTGTCATACAATGATTATGTTTTGTTTTCATAATATACCTTATAACATTTTACTCTTATCTTTTGTCAAATGAAATTCATCGAACTAATCTCGGATGTTGGATAAATTTGCAATTTTGAATCGATTATTATTGGTTACGCGTATGTGTATTGGTATCTCCGTAAAGTTACGGCGCAGCGTTACGTAGCGGTACGCATTTTCGGTAATGAACGATCGAGCATAATACGGTTGAGCATATTATTATAGACCTTTTCAGTAACACGACTGAGCAATAGGATATTTAATGCGACGTTGCCACATTCACATTGTCCAAATATTGTAATTTATTATTTTCATGTATTATTAGTAAAGTTATCACACCAATTGTCAATTTTTATGATACCAAAATTGGACGATCCGTGAGTCGAATCCAGTTTTATCGCCAATGTTATCGATTAATAAAGCAATTCCGAGGTTCCGACATTTAACAGATACTAAAGAGTTGCGATTGCAATGTTCCACTGTATATTTTTAAACCGATTTGACGGTGATGACGTCAATTTTATCAAAATAGGTAAATATGTAAAAGTGTAAAACTATGAAGTAACCATAGCTTAAAATACCCAGATAGTCCTGAAACATATTTATTTAGAAGAACCATTCAATTACCATCAGTCTTGAAAAATATGTAAATACATAAAAATTCGCACCCTAGCTATACGACTCAAATTTTGGTCAAAGAACCATTCCTATTTTGCAAAAAAGTTTAGAAAATTGTTGATAACATTTTGAAATTAGTTTTAAAAAAAGGATTTGAGTTATACAATTTACAATATAGGTTATAGATTATGGGTCCACAGTACCTAGTGAATTCAAGCCAAATAAAATCAATTATTAATTTTTGAAATTATTCACGTGTATTAGTTATTTAACATTTAGTATTATTTACTATTAGTTGTACTCTTTGAGATAGTTTGTACTAGACACTTGAGTTATAGTCCATAGACTTAGATCCCGCGCAATTTAGTAAACAATTACCTACAAATACCTGTTCACTGTGGGCGCAATTTTGTATCGATAACCACCATATCAACCACCAATCAAAATATTTATCACCAGTTTCTTTATTTAAATATTAATTATTTTATATTTTTAATAATTTCTATTTTTATATTTTGTTCATCTTGTATATGCTAACAGTTTTCAGCACCACAAAGTTTTTTATTCTCGATTATTAATAAGTATATTACTTACACAAAATAAACTATTTGGAATAATAATAAAATCAAAACATCAAAATTATACTAATAATATATAAATGTACACACATTTCTAAATTAGTTAAAAATAGTTAAATAGTATTTACCATTTTATTCTTAAACGTTTGACTGTAATAGTCCAATTAAATAATTATGTCACGTTTAACCGATAAAACACAGTTACTATATAATTGATATTTAATCTTGTAAATAAGGACCGAAGTTTGAAAATCGATTTACCTAAACGGTTTTCCGTTTCTATAATGAACCTACTCTTATAACCATCGATTTTAAATATTATGGTAATTATTTATTATTTATATTATAGTATTAACAATCAACTACACAACTTTTATTTGAAGACTAAATGGCCATTGCATGTTTTACAGGTACTACATAATATATTAATTCTTCATAGATATTTATAATGAGTTAATAACTTTGGATGGGTAGGTTTATAAGAATAATATAAAATTGTATTCTGGATTGAGGGATGCCGACAGGATGGGGTAGCCTTGCTTCTTATCTCTTCCTCACCTGATATGTATTTCTCTCATTTAATATTTGATGTTCCCCATGTTTATTAATCATAACTGTTGCTATAATTCATCGGTGGTTCTTTTTTGTTTGGGCTTTGAAGTGTGAAATTGGATAAAAAAAACCGCATTCGATGTTGTAGTTACTTTTCTTGCTTTTTTATCAGTTCTTTCATTATCAGGAATATTAATATGGCATAGTATCCATGTACATGGTTTAATTGAAAATCCTGAAGTTGTTAAGATTCAATGTAAGAATCTCCGCCTCCACCTAGATCCGGCATTGTGTCGACCTTTGTTGTATGTCGAGTTACAAAATATTAATTTATTGTTGTATTATTATAATATACAGTCCAAACTTCATAACGATTACCTATAATTCGACGTTCGGTGTATATAACATGACCATACGTCCCGCTGACCCCAAAGAACCTAAAAATGTTCCGCTTTAAGAAAAGTCGATTTGTGGTAAGTATTTATTGATCACACATCACAATCATACATTTATACATTTATTATAATAAAAAAATTGCTATTTTACACAAAATAATATGGTTTTCTAATTAAAAAGTACAGGTGTTCCGCTTTGAAGAAAAAAAATTATGATCTCGTTAGGTATATAACCATTTTAACGTACGACAAACAATTGATGAATTAAATATAGCTGCGCCAGTTTGTCACAGATTGTCAGAACAAAGTAATAAAATAACCGTTTAGACTTTAAAATGTAGAATAGTTGATAGGAAATCGTAGTGTCAACGACTCGGGTTCAACCGTAACTACAGAAAATCAGTGGGTGGTTGGACGTAATGGTATTGATTGGGGTATTATTTTTACGCACCGTCAAAGTGTAACATATTTTATAAGATAAAATGAAACACAACAATATGGATGGACAACGACTTCGGCACCCATACGTGAACGCACGTGACGAAAATCCAAGTCGGCGGGCAATCGCGCATAACTTCGTTACGACGGGCCAAGATATTGTACCGATTACCGGCTTGGGGGGGGAACAAGTATTTTTTTTTTCGCGCGTTCGTTTCGGTTGTCGCGCGGACGAAATCGGAGACTAACACAATGGCCAACGATCGTTTTTTGCCCCGCTGATGGAGAGGGGTACACGCGACGTGCGTTGTTCTGCGTGTGACCGTTTTTTTTTCCTCTCATCCTTCGTCCCCTTTGTCATCATAGCGTTCGGAGAGAAGTCTCGGTGTTCGCATATACATGTATATTGTATATAATGATATTATAATATCAAAAATGACCGTTATTATGATAATATGGTTATTACGAGCGGACGCGAATTATTACAGTGTGACCACAAGCTGTGCCGATACCTCACGCGACCGGGGCTGCACTGGTGCCGGCTTACCGGCGTCTCGAAACGAGCGAAATTCAAAAGTTTTCTGAAAAATACGGGTGGTCCGTGGCGTACAACAAAACTCCATTCGGCGGTGGCCGTTGCGGATGGCGGAAAACGCCGATCGCTGACCGGGAACAGAAGACGAACGAACGAAAGGCACAGTACGGTCGCGCGCCCCCCGCGGCGTTGCCAGATGGTGGGCGTCGCGGGCCGCGTCCTCGGCGCGCAAAGTACCGCCGACCCGCTGCACATGGCAACGTCGCGATTACCGTTTTTTAAGCCTCGCGCCCCGTCCCCCCTAGTCGGCCGCTGCGGCGGCGTCGCTGTCGTTGTCTATCTACCGTTCGCCACCCCCCGCGACCGCATCAACTGCCGACGCTCTCTGCACACATACACTACACTCGTACACAGCCGAAAGCGTACGCGCTACACACGCACACATCGACGGTCATTTCGTTCGCATTGTTGTTGCAGTAATACCATATTAAAGTGTTGTAGCGGTGCAATACATTTTTCGTTGTTGGTTTGCTACCGCGAAACTTTCCGGATTACCGACTCTCCCGGTCGACCTACGCGCCGTCGACGACGACGACGAGAGTATTCGTTAATTTTGTCCGCGTACCCGTGACGACTCTTCTCAACCGACGCAATGGCTGAAGTATCCAAAGAAACCCTGAAGAAAGAGATTGCTGGTAATTATGATTTGGTTTTTTTTTTCTACATTTTTCTATTAATTTTTTTATTACAATTATTATTCCGTTTGCCCTTCATCACCAATATCTCTACCGCGTTTTGTGTTACGTTTCGAACGCGTCGTGCCGCAGCAACCGTTCTACCGGTTTTCCGTGATATTTTCTCGTCCGGTCGGCGTTCCCGCGCGTATTATCTCCCAGCTATAGCTGCGTACGGTGTACAATATTATTTTGTTCAAAACGACCGCGGCCTTCCCGGTGTGTGCATCGCGCGTCCTCCCGGTACTTTTCCGATGACCTACCCGGTTACCGCTAATGGCCGCCGGCGTTCGCATTTTCCTCGCTCATTTCGGTCGGCCCGAGCGCGTTGGACCCACGGCCGTCGGTTTTCGTTTTTGTCCGGTGCGACTTTCGTTTAGCCGCCGATTTCCGCGTACGAGTTGACGGCTTGACGTGCGGGGGATAATAAATTATACGTACGACGCGGCCATGCGCGTCCGCTAGATGGCGCGCCGCCGCCGCCGGTCGCGGTGTAAACAAAAGCGGCGTCCGTCCGAAAAGAAAAAAAACCCCTTTGGCGGCCATCCTTTCCTATTATAATATTTTCCACGACGCATCGACCAACAATAATAATGATAATATTCGCTTTCACGACAAAACTACGCAGGTTTTTGGACTATTTGCGTACGATGTCAGCCGTGGTTCACACCATATTATAAAAATAAAACAGAACATGCAATCTCGGTATTGCAACTTCTTCCATTTCACTGATTACTTCGATTTTTTTTCAGTTCTCAAACCCGTGATCTGTATTATGTTCGCTGGTGTACCTAGTTGTTTTCTTCTTTTGTTGTATAGAATATTTTAAAATTGTCTACATGCACATCCCATTTTTATACTTTTATTTGCATTATTTTCTCTTTCAAATTTTGATTTAAGTTGTATATGAAAAAGTATAACATTTTTAATTTATTATTAATATTAATTGCCACAGTATATTAATGTATTGTAATTTGTCAATTAATTTATTGCTATTCCCAAATGTTTTGATATAATGCCTGTTGATATATATATATTTATATGCTTATCATAATTATTATCAAATATTTATAGTAACCATATATACCAATGCAAATGAATTTTCTTGTATATTCTTAAAGGAAAATATCAATAAAACCTTGACTAATAATATTACACTTTTTATATTAAGTTTTAAATTTGAATGATTCTGAAAGTAGGTATTGTATTTTGACTTAGTTACATTAAAAATTCCTGAGAATTAAACTGATTAATTATTTGTATTAAAATAAATGATGTTTCCATTTGAAAAAATTCGTTGTGGCCATAGGATACTTCTTAAGTTGTACAAAAAATCCAAGTGTTGGAAATATAGTCTTAATCTAAATTTTAAAAAAGCATAAAAATTGGGTGTTAATCCTTTATGGATCACTGTATTTTAAATTGGTTCATTAAGTTTACTCATAACTCATTAGTTTGGAAAAAATGTTTCCATGATAATTTTAGTTTCATTGGTACTTCTTTCCTATTTTATAAAATTTGTACCTTCTAAACACTGATTTTTGATAAATGATTGTTAAACCATGAATTTTGTAATTGGTCTAATTTAAAGGTACTTGGTGAAAAGTTATTTAATTAATTAATAACTTGACCCTATTCATTTTTATTTATTTTACATGGATTTCTGTATCTAAAGTAGTTATGATAATAATCTTAACTATTTTTATTATTTTTAGCTCTTTTAAAAGGAGCAGATTTGACAAAAACATCTGCGAAAAAAATTAGACAAGAACTTGAAAAGAAATTAGATACCGATCTTGATGATAGGTATTATTATATGTTAAACATATTATTTAAAAATAGTTTTTGAAATTCATATTTTGACTATGTAGGAAAAAAGAAATTGATTCATTAGTAATGGAAGGTATCAAAAAAGCTAAGGCCACCAAGAAGAATGGAAAAGGAGACAGTGATGATGAGAATGACGATGATGATGATGATGCAGAAAATGATGATGATGATGATGATGATGAGGAAGAAGAAGAAGTGAAACCGGCTAAAAAAGTAGTCGCTAAGCGTAAAAAAGCTGATAGCAGTGACGAAAGTGCTGGATCAGATGATGTAAGTAATCTCTTTTACTGAACATGAATGTTATACATAAAAAAAAAATACTATAAATAGGATGATGGTGACAAAAATGATGGTGACTACAGTCCTAAAAAAGGTACACCATCAAAAAAGAAGGTACCTGCTGCTAAACGTGGACGCAAGAAGAAGGATGATAGTGACAGTGATGAAGATTGGAAAGGTGCCAAGAAGGGAGCTAAGAAAGCTGGTGGTGTATGTATAATTTTAAAAAATAAAATATATTGTATTGTACTAAAGATAAATAATTATATTTTATTATAGGCCAAACGTGGAGCTAACAGTGGGTACACCAAGGCTATAACACTTAGTCCTGAACTTGCTTCACTTATGGGATCTGATGCTTTACCGCGTCACGAAGTTGTTAAAAAAGTGTGGGCCATCATTAAAGAAAGAAATCTATATGTAAGTTTCATTATTTTTAATTTTAATTAAATTAATAGTCATTAATTCGTTATTTTATTTTTAGGATCCCTCCAACAAACAATACGCTATTTGCGATGACGATTTAATGAAAGTTATTGGAGTCAAACGTTTCAGAACGTTTGGTATGATGAAGTTCTTAAAACATCATTTTATATCATAATTTTTTTACTTCAAAAATCAATTTTACTGAAAATCCTACTCCTTTCCCTCCCCCAAAAATTTTCTTAAACTTAAATTTATTACTACTTTGTGTTTCTCCATGTATTTGTGGAAATTCAAGGTAATTTTTTTTTATAATGAGAATTATTATGATTTCTCTTAAAGTATTATGATTTTTCATTCCTAAAAAAAAAAAAAGTAAAATGGTCTTGGCATTCAATTTAGGTTAATGTCTATTTTTAATATCATTTTTGTGAGTGAATTATCTATATTTTTTTCATACTTTGCACAGTTGCTAGGTATTTATTTCTAGCGATAATTCTTTGAATGTATAAACTTATTTGTAAACAATTTTAATGAGCATTATTATGTTTTTAGACAAAATACTTATACAATAATTTTAAGACATTAATCTACATTATAACTAAAATTAATTTTTAATTGAATAATAATAATTAAATGCCTAAGTTGGTTTTCATTTTTAAAATGACTCATCCATTGTTGCTTTATAGTATGGACAATATTGTTCTTGTCAAGTATTCAAAACCATTTGTATCCATATGGAGGCGTGTTCTGAATTTATAGATCAATTATGACATAAATTGATCTGTACTGGTACCTTTTTCCCTCGTTGTGTTACAACCCACATCATGTATACCAATTTGCAATTGAACTGATTTATATACATCCAGAGTTTGTGTACTCTGAGTTACCATATTTGATGTATTGCCCTAAAAAAATTTACTATAAGCATTAATTTGTTATAATTGTAATTTAGTTTTACATACTAGCTGATGTGTGCATTTTTTTATTTCATTTGTATTTTGAATGGATCCATTCATTGTAGTTTTATCATACGGATGTATTACTATTGGTCCTTGTATATCCTTGTTCTTACTACGCACTCTATATATTTTATAATAATTATACTAAAATTTGATGGTCAACAAATGTATTACTTACCGTTCATTGGAAATGTATTGTTTATCTGCAATTTGTTCATATAAATGGAAGAAGAATAATAAATGTGCTTGAGACCTCAACAAATTAAAGAAACAGTTGAGATAGCTGTGGAAATGTATCACTTTAATTTTTTCAAAATTAATGTTGACTATTGGAGAGGTTAATATTTAAATTTTCTACTTAACTGGACATCATATTTTCTAATTCAGTTTAGTGTTCATTATTTCTAAAAATATTTGTAGTCTTATTTTATTTATTTACATGATGGCTGTGTAAGTTACACAACTGTTTAATTAATAACTGTTATTTTATTTTAGTTTAAGAAATTATTATGAATCTAGAATGTTATATTATATACAGATGTTATTTCCTGTTAAAAAAAAAAAAAATTGGTTTTGCATCCATTGAGAAAGGGTCAAATATTGGTAAATGGTTATTAAGTATTATCTGGTACTTTAAATGAAACTGTCATTGAATAGTATACTTCTTGTTACATTTCAAATAAAATACACTTTTAAGTGTTAAAACTTTCTAATTAATGAAGGTAGTCTGATGGTAAAATCAAAAACACTAAGAAATATGTTTAAAATTACTATTTAATTTATTTATTTTTTCAATTTCAAACTGCCCATATCAAAATACTACTGGTTGCAGTACATGTGTCCTGATCACCTATTTGATTAATTATATAATATGTTAATTTCTATTATCTGTTGTATTGTAAAAACAATTAGAAGTTTATAGTTTATACTATCAACACATTTTGAATTCAGTAGCCTTTAGTGTGTTAAGTAGTTATATTTATTTTCATTAATTATTGTTTTATTAGTGTTTTCGGAGAGCTGTTAAAAGGAAAACATTTACTTAAAAGGAGTACTTACTAAGAAGGGTTTGTACCAAAATGTAGTGCTGCTTGAATACATGAGAAGCTGAAGCACTCATCCGAATACTGTATTATACCCAAATTTGTATCGTGTTTTATTAGTGTACCCTCGGTTTCAACCATCATAACCACACAATATCCATCTGCCTGAAAAATGTCAAAATTTTTCATGTCAGTTCTATGTACGAACATTATTGTTAATTAATATTACATACAAATAAGTTCCTTTTGTTGATTGCGTTGGACGAGGGGGGATACCATTTACACTTTGGGTGTAATGGATGTGTTTCAATAATTTTTAGCAGTTCATTTTCATTAATGATTGGAATTACATCTGAAGTTGATGATATTTCAATATCATGTTCTTTTTTAATAATAACCTTAAAAACAATTTGTAGTTTAGTTAAATTTTTAATATTACCTTTTAGTATAACTGTATCTTGGTACTTCGTTTTTCATTTGTTTCATGGTCAATACAAACTTGGCTGTAGTGCCCAAGTAGTTCACAATGTCCATTATTTCACTCCAGATAGCTGACAGATCAATGAGTTGGGGCTTAAAATGAATGTTTTCAATTTCAGTTTAATATGTAGATATATAGTAAATATCTATTTTTGAATCATTGACAAAATATCGCCAGCATGAAGTATAGCAATAATTTAATTATAAATAAATAATATCTTTCAAACATACCTAATATTGTTATATCAATATATAGTAAAATCGATAGAAATATTCAAATATGTATAATTTAATAAAATTGATATAAGTATTGAATTATATCAGTAATTTAATTATAAATAAATAATATATTTCAAGCATATAATATTCTTATATTAATATATACCTAGTAGATTTGATAAAAATATGTATATTAATGAATGGAATTATATATTCAATGAAATACCTCTAAGATAATCTTCAAATTCTCTATTATGATAATCTGCTACTACTTTCTTTACTCGTTCAGCCCGACTGTCATGTTCTTTTTATTTGGTGCATTTGGATTATTTTAATTTCTGTTAGGTTTTGTTAACGTCTCATACCATTTATAAATTTATAGATTGAAGGATGTTGAGCAGAAAGTAAATGAGCCAATTTGTTAAATCCTTCACAAATGTTGTTAGTTTTATCCCAGTCACTTTGTATTGTCTGATGTCTTGGATATCTTCGCCCCCGTTTTTTAGTACCAATCCAAGTCTCCTCAAAGTATGTTAGGAAAGGAAAAATAATCAACAAAAAAATCTAGTTTTAATATTTTTTCATAAGCATCACAAACATCTGATGGTGGTATAAAAGCCAGAGAAGCAAAATAACGAATTTTTGAAGAGAAGATTATATTATTTTCCTTGTTCAACTTTTGCATTTCTGGAATTGTTTGTATTTTTTCCAAATAGCTTTCATAATTCATTAGATGAATACGATTAGATATAAGATAAAGTTAAATGCAATATACAGACGCGATTATGGTTTCGCGATATTTCACCGGCGATATTTTGTCGAGGTACCCTTATGGTCCTATTGCGATAATATTACGGGTTTTGTGTTTGATCGCTCAAACGAGTAGGTAGTGGTACCTATACGGCTATACTCACAAAAATAATATCATCAATGTCGTGGGCGGTTTTAAAATAATTTCTTATCTCCGTCAACATTAAATTATACTTGCTGAGTAACGCTAGCAATTCGATTTTGCATTTACTCACGTCTCTTTTCATCGTTCTAAAAAAGTTTTGTCGGTTTATAATTAAAAGTTACCGTTTATGGCCTATGGGGACATAAGACAGTGGTTCCCAAACGTTTTCGGTAGCACAATTTTTGTACCAGTTTTCTCAGGGCGCCCTTCTCCAATTCTGTAGCACGACTAATCGTAGGTACATATTTTATTCTTAGAACAGATGAAAATATGCTCTACGGCCAATCCCTTGCGGATAATAGGATTTATAGATGCATACATGTACATCACATCATGCACTTTGGGAACCACTGATCTACACAAGGTATTTATTTTACATGGCTTAATGTTTTAACTATAGGGCAGAGAACTTGTAACCCTAAAAAAGAACTTAGTTTGTGCGGGCATTTATGCACATAAAAACCCTTAAAATATGCATTTAAAATTTTTTTTTGAAATTTAATCTAAAAGTATTAATAAAATAAATAGGCTTTAAAATAAGTCAAAACAATTACCTAATTTATCTATTCTTAATATTATTGCTTTATCGACGATCCCCAAACGCTTCTATAGGAAATACATATGCCCGCGGACAATCAAAAACAATATTATACGACAAAAATTACAAATAAATAAATTGCCAATTGATATCTAAAACATGACCATATTGTTTGAAATAAAAACATCAGTGTGGAAAAAATTGAATTTAAGTTAAATATTTCTTCAAAAGTATTAAATATGCCCTGAAAACAAAAAGTACCTACTCGAAATATACATTTATATGGAAAATAAAACTTCAAAAAACTAGATCAGCGGAAGCACGAAACGTGTTTTGTTTCGTAATCTGCTATTTTTGTGACTGGAAGACAAATATTATGCAAACGCTGCGAGTCCTCTGTCCTATATAGTTATTAATTATCAATTTATCATCAATATTGCGTTCGACGTACTCTAAATTTTTTACGCACTGCAGATAAAACACTAGAAACGTTTTTAATTCGTTCAGTCTGTCGGTTTTAATGTCAGCCAGACGTATTCGTACAGCAAATATCGGCGCTAAAAAATCTTTGTCCACTCTAAAACATTGACGTATCCGCGCCGTTAATGTTGTCACGTTTTTCCGACCATCGTCCAATTCTTGATCGACCGTCTGCACAAGTGAGTCGGCCGCGTCCGGAAGATTATCCACCACTGAAAACATATTATTGTCGTTGATGATTCTCGTACGCGAATAATGATGTTAATGCGGTAGGCACGGTAAAATATTTCTTCTTTGCAATCTCTTCCGTTCGATTCGTTGTGCAGTGTTAGCAAGGCGCACGCTAAACTCGTGATCTCTTTCAACCGGGTTTCTTTCAAAGGTCGCGATTGGTCTCCGAAGTCCGACAATCCATTCTTTCGGTTGATAATATCATCCAAGACGCCTGCAATATTATTCAGTAACGCAGCATTTTAAACAGTGTACGATATGTTTAATGAAATGCCCACAATGTCGCACGTTTGTCGTAGGTTAGCTGAGGTAGTATATGTATTAGTGATGGGAATTATTCGAGTACTCGAATATTCGAAGAGTTCAATCGTAAAAAATTCAACTATTCGACGTAAACGAATAATTCTCGTTAGGTATTGTATTGTAGTGTCGAATACTGATATTCGATTATTCAAACAGTCGAATTATTTACGATAAAACTCTTCGAATTCGAATACTCGAATAATTCCCATCACTAATATGTACATCTACCTACTTATTGAAAAAGTCTTATGTTTGGTGATTTACCACAAGTTTTTTGTACGCACACCGGTGACATTGGATCCCCGATATAGTTGGCTAAAATTATGTATTGTATGAGTCTTTGATGATAAATGTTATTTCCGTCGCATTCAATTGTTTCGGCATTGTCTAAAATTTCGTTTAATATCGGTTTGAGTCTTTGACCGACGTCTTCATTTTCTCTGTTGATAACGAACTCTGGGGGGCCCATAATAATAATAATAATAATGTCGAAAACAAAACTTATATAATTATTAAATAAATCTGGAGAAAAATGATATTATTCCGTGTACCTTTGTTTTTATAATCGTGTTCCAAAAGTAATTGCATTCTAATGCAACCGATCATTGGGTCGTTGCGAACAGATAAACGATTAATGCACAGTTCTACAACTCTGCTTGGAATTGTTTTCCCCGACGGTTTTTTTTGTAAATTTGTGTACGCGTGAGGGTTCAAGGTGCAACATTTAAACTGTTGGCAAATTAAATATTTATAATCATTTACTATTAAATTATTATTATACCGATGTAAATGGCCAGTTATATCCTAGTTAATAAAATAATTAAATTAAATTATTAACAAAACTATTTGGTACTAACTGTCGTTTATTATAATAATGAATAATGATCAATATTATTACTATCAGAATCAATAATCACTAAGATCATAATAATATTATGTTGTTCAAAAATTCTAAAATACCCACATAGTATATTTATAGACAAAACTTCACATTTCAAACAAGAATTTTGTGGAACAAAAGTCCATTGGAACTAGGAACTGTATAAAATTGATAATGATTCTCAATTTATTTTGAAATAAAGTAATAATACAATTGTGTTGAAATTCCTAAATTTTTATTATTACTTATTTCCGCAATTAAAACTAAAAACGTGTTATAAAACTTGGGACACACATTTGTCATTCAAGGGACACAATGTGTGTCAGGGCCCAGGGGACACAGTACTTTAGGCCCTGCCTCCAGTATTGTAAAGTACCTACTTAAGTAAAAGTATTTAAAATTTTAAACACTTTTTATGCATTCCAATATCTACTTTTTGAAAAATAATACTCAGACGTACATTATTTACTTATTTTAAACACTTTCTCAAAGTGTGTCTGTATTTAAAATCAATTATTATATTAAGCTAATGACCCATGTCATCGAAGCTCAAGATCAATAATAATAAAAAAAATTATTATACTATTTCCAAATATTTTTTTACCCACTTTTATTTCTATTATATTTATTTTGCACTACAATTATTATACCTATACATTTTTTTTACGATTTTAAGCCAAATATCGTTATGAAATTTTTTTAAGCATATTCGAAAGTATCTATGAATACTTTTTTGAATTATTTGTACTTTTACTTGAATACATGTTTTATCAATTACCTATGTAGAAATACGTAATTTAAATATTTTTGAAAACAAGTATCTATATCTGTAATTGAATACTTTTAAAAAGTATCTTTTACAAGACTGCATATCTCTAAATTATATCATATACTGTACTATTATCGAGAATCGAAATATATATAAAAAAAAAAAATTATAATAATAAGAAAGCGTTCTTTCATCTTTTGGGCTTGTTATAAAGATGTCTTATTCGTGATGATTAAAAGTTAATACTTTTGTTTTTTACGAATGTTATACACTCATCATTTTTGGAAATTTAAATGTTTTATTTGAAAATATTATGTGCGATCGAGTCTGTGAATTTGATACGGGGTTCACTTCATACATGATGTAAATCAAATCAAGAGCTAGTAGAGGGGGGGCTTAAACACGATTACCTGTCATAGAATGATTATACATTAAATGTCGAAATATTATCTAAAATTCCAAATTCCAACCCAAAAAGTAATGGTAGTATTCATTAAGTAGTATTCATAGTTTCCAACGGGGAAGAAAGTGGGAGCGCATCTGTACATTATTTATAATTTATAATGTTCGTAGTGTTCGTACATTATACATTTACTTTATCAAAAACATATTTGACAATACAGTGCTTTTATTAATCCTATACGTATTAGCCACTACATAGAGCATTAAAATACAATATTGTTAATATTTTCGAAAAGGTCTTCATTATTCTCATTGATTTTCTCCTATATAATTGCAATATCGTGATCCGTAACTATGTGTATTACACTTTTATGGTTAATATTCATATACACGCGTATCATACATATTTTATAAATTATATTTATTTAAAAGCAAATCTTTTATCTTCGTTGTAGTTTTATACATATTACAAAATATATAATTGAATATAGTTTTATATTATACATATACATAAATAGCTGGCGTGCAACATTGTTATGAATTTAAATTTATAATATCATCGCATAACAATCGTTAAAACGGTTGTGCATAGAACGTGTATAGAACTTAATGCAATGTTTGTTTCGGGTTGTTAAGTCCGGCAAACAGTCGAGCGCACTTACGTATACGGATGCCAATTCATCGGAGACTTGCACTCCTCGTTCGGCACATCCTTTGATCACTGCCCGAACACATTTCTCCTGTTGCGACATTATGTTCAACGTCAGCGTCATAAATTACACTGCAGAACTCGCCACGCGTAGGTGATTACTAAACCTTTGTACATATATAAATACGAATACAACAGGGGGGGGGGCTTGTAATTTAAATATAATATTATGATTTCCATAGCAACGTGGTTATAACAAGGACTGTATACAAAAACGAATCCAGTGTTCAACACAATCAATAGGAAATTACATTGTCCCCAAACCCTTAGACGTCATAATAGCACTGCATGTATAAGGTATCCAATTTTTCCTCTCTCGAAATTATGTATTTTTTTCATGAAACTGATCATCTATAGTGAAGCGATCGTCGATTCAGTTACGAAAAATGGTAAGTTATGACGAGCGTATATTACTAATTATTATCATCAACTATTGTTTCTACAGTGTCGCCTAAGTATAGGTATATATAGACATGCACACATCACCTATACCTGCGATATGCACTCTTTCGGCTCAACGTATTACTATTGCATTTGAAAATCGATTTTATATTATATTATAAACGAATGTATTTTCTACGGGACATCCATAATCGTATTGCCATACGTAATCCATAATGTACATTATTGTAATATTATATCTTGTCATTTAATTTTTTTGATAGAGTAACTAGTATGTATGACTGAACAGCTAGTTGCGAGTAGGTCTGATGATGGTCCCAAATTCAATCTGCATTTTTGATCTCATCGTTAAAAAAACAAATTGTATATTAATGCGTAAATAAGTGAATTATAAGCGTACGTACATAATGGTTCTTCTTCATCTTTTCCTAGCTTTCATAACTCTCCAAGAGTTTTTGCCGCCATCACCAAATCACTTCATTTATCACGATCCTGCACAATCTCTCTCCAATCCTGTACTCCAAGGTCTTCCTAGTCCTTTTCTACAACATCCATCCATCTCTTCCGAGGACGACCCCGTGACCTTTTCCCTTCTGGTTCTTAATTTAGTACTATTTTGAGGATCAAGATAAAATTGATTAGTTTTGATTACTTATGTTTGGACAGAGCTATACCCTGGAAAGAGCGATGTGTGCGACATATACATATATAACGCACGCGATACGTCGCGACGTATTAAACTATTATAATATTACAATAAATGATTACATAATAATATGTGCAGGGACTGTTGTCGATGCTGAAACGTTTGCGCTCGTCGCCGGACAAAGAGCTCCGCATCCTGTTGCTGGGGCTGGACAACGCGGGTAAAACGACGTTGATGAAGAAATTGGCTTCCGAGGACGTGTCGCATATAACGCCCACGCAAGGGTTCAACATCAAGTCCGTGCAGGCAGACGGCATGAAGCTGAACGTGTGGGACATCGGGGGCCAGCGTAAGATAAGACCTTATTGGCGTAACTATTTCGAGTTCACCGACATACTGGTAAGCGATCGCGGTACAACAAGTACCTAACCTGCGCGTACGTTATAAATTACTACACCTATATGTAAACGGTTGTATAAATGGGCGATCATGATATATTGCTCCTGCTATTGCGTTGCACCATAGCTCATACATAAGTAACACTCATATACTACAGTATACGGGGGTAGCTTCAAGGGGGAAAGGGGAGGCTAGGGTTCACCCCAAGCTTGTGTTTTACTAAAAAAATTAATTTTTTTAAAAAAAACCCATATTATACAATCTCCAGATCAAATAAATCATATAATATGGATATTGTTGCCAAAACTAAAAACGGACCATTTGAATTTGAGTTGTACAAAATGTATTTTTGTCAGTGGCGCACCCAGAGGAGGATTTGGGGCTGAAGCCCTCCCCCTAAAAAAAAAATATTTTTTTCACTAAATTATACATTATTATATAGCATATTTTCACAAATATACTACTATACAATGATGATTAATTAAACATATAATAATGATAGTAAAAAATTACCATTTATAGTTTGTGGTAATTATTTACTTATGTGTAAATAAAATAGGAAAATGTTTAAGCCCCCCCCCCCTCCCAAACAAAAATCCTGGATGCGTGCCTGATTTTTTTTAAGTACCTAAAACGTTTTGTGAAAATTATGACAGCCCCCGTGAAATCGAAGCATTTTTACTGCTCCAAAACGTGATGATTGACACACACATCATTTATTGTAAAATCCCTCTGTTCAGAATCTATGAAAAAAGATGACGTTGCATCAAAATATTCTAGCCCTTTTTAATTATTGGAATTAGATACCTATATATTAAACATGATATTATAACAACGTATATATGATTGACGCAGATTTACGTGGTGGACAGCGCGGACAGGAAACGGGTGGACGAGACGGGATTCGAACTGAACGAGCTGCTGAATGACGATAAACTCGCCGGCGTGCCGGTACTAGTCTATGCCAACAAACAAGATTTGGCACTTGCGGCCAAGGCATCGGAAATAGCGCAGGAACTTAATTTGCATCTGATTCGCGATCGGCCGTGGCAAATACAGGCGTGTTCGGGCATACGCGGCGAAGGCATCAAAGCAAGTCAATTAATGATCATGTTGTATAATTTTATATATAAGCAAAAACCGACGACAAATCAGCGGCATAATATATCTGACATATAATATTAGTATACATGAATACATTTTTAATAAATTATTAGAAATTTAAAGTACAAAAATAGTTTTCGCGTAAGCTTGTATACTCGAATTAATAATAATAATATGTTTATAATAGGTACATTTATCACACTTTAAATATATTTTGTGCACCGTTACAGCTATAATAATTAGTATACTAATGAATAAAAAGTAATAATAAGTAGCTAAATATTATATATAGAAAAAAAATTAATGCCTTAAATTTAATTTACTTACAACTCAGAATTCTGATGAAAATGATAATTATATAATATAACCATTAACTAGTGATACATATTTTAATATTACCTATACAATATTTTTTTTATCTTTTTTCAGGAAGGACTGGAATGGATCAGTCAAAATGTAAAAAAGAAATAATATTATTTCACACCGATCCGAGCAATCACTAGTTTCTTACATATTAAAGGTATTATAGGTACCTATACTACGCACTGTAAAAATGAGTATTGATAATATTTTATTACAAAAATATTTTTGAAACATGTATTATATTATATAGATAATTGTATACTAAAGTCAATGACTTTGTTTATGACAACAGTGTTACTATACAATGTGTTACTTATACCATAATTTATATACGTACTATTTGTAATCTTATATTATAATATGTTACTAACGAGAATATATAAGAGTATTTAACTTCCCTGAAGTCATTTATTAATCTTGTAAAATATCAAAACAGTGTAAATTATTGTCTACGAGAATATTGTGTTATTATTCTGATATTTCACAAAAACGTACCTTTGGATTTGAGATATAATACTATAGGTACCTATATATGTATACCTATTCTGAGTTATCAAATTCAAAACAATTAGCTACATACATGCATATACATATATATATATATATATATAATTTGTCTTACATTTTATGCAAGTGTTTTTATTTAATACAGCTGCTTAAAGTTTCAACAAAAAATAAGAAATTGTTATTGGACCGTAATAAGATGATACGAAGATAATACAATAACAATATAAAATTATTTTTATAAGTAATATTGATTTTTGGAATTTTGCATCGAAATCATAGAATTGGCATGAAATATAATTTGTAAGTACATTACAGTTGCCTCACAATATCATTTAAACAGTCAGTAGGTATACAAATGTGTCCGATGTGGGCAATGGGCTTAATAGTAATTTATGTTTACTTTCACGCATAGCAACGTATATGAAAAATACCGATTCGTACAGTATTATATTATAGTTATCCTACGAAACCCTGTGCGTCGATTGAGTATACAGTTTAATTATTCGCGGTCCATCCTTTATAATACTTTAAGATGACTATAATATATTATATATTATATAGGTAAAAAGCGCGACGCTGTTCTGAAAAATAACAATTTTTTACCATGCGAACAGTGATTGTGCGCTAAAAATAATTTATAGTTGATATGTTATGTGTATAATAATATGTACATGTATATATGTACCATCTATGAATATGCGTGCACATAGAAAAACGATAAACAAAATTAAGGTAATATGATATCAATGGTGGGATTAAGCTAGGTTTAAGTACCCGAGTAACCTAGTGTACCCCATTTAGAGTTAAAATACATATTGTAATTAAAATCGTTACAAAAATTGGAATTAATGAAACAGCCTTTAAATAATGTATGTATATAAATATATTATATTCGTATAGTGATGTACGACCGTTCTTGATACATTAGAGTTCGTTGTGGAAGTATTCGGTAGTAGCTCTTAAATCTTCTTCGTGGAATTCTTGGCAAGACGCTGGATACTTAGTCTACACGTATAAACACAAAACCATACGTTATGTACCATCATACCATACCATATTTTGTTCTAGCTACAAAGTTACGCGAGTTCGACTTACCAAGCAGTTGTGGTCTTCAGTTGCTGCGTTGTAAAGTTTCCAGAACGGCGTGCCGGTCCGACTGGACAGGAACCAAGATGCAATCAAACTGTGGAACGAGATCAAATGTAAGTTAAAACTGTACTCCAAATTATAGTCGATAATATTAAATAACACAGTTAGAGTTTTTAGAATTTTTCGTTTAGTGTTCCATAAAAAAATATAAAATGACGAGAAATTTTTTTTTTTTTTTTTTGATATTTGTTAATACGATAAGTGCATTTTTTTGTTTTGTTTTTTATAAATAATAATTGCATCGATGAAAAAAAATTTTGATTTTTGATAATATTATCTTTGTTACCAAAGAGCATGTAGGGCGTATACAATGAAACAAATATAGTTTTGAAGTGCCACCCCAGATCACTGTAGGGTTAGGTTCTGTTTGCATCAATAAACGTATAAGCGTTCAGGCTTTTTAAAATTATTAGGTAGGTTTAAAATTTTATGAAAATGTATTTTTATGTTTAAAATTCCTTATTAATCGATTATTCTATTGCATTAAATAACGTTTGACTGTCCAATAATTATAAACTATTGTTAATATCATAATGTATCTATGCATGGTTTGAAGTTATTTTGATTCACATACCTGGAAAGTTTGGTAACACCTGGCTTGAGTCCGGTTTTACTGTCTGGATACTGGCCTTTGCGATTAATACTGCATACCAAGTAACGATCGCATTCTGGTTTTTTAGCAACAAACCGATACACTCTCCACACCCTGAGTACTGGGTCAATGATCTCGTGGTTCAACAGTTCCGATAGCTTCTCTTCGATTTCCTTAGACGTCAAGTGTTGTAAGCTCAGCCCTTTGCTTTGGCCCAGTCGAAAAACTTCCTGTAGAAAAAATGAATACCCACGTGTCAAACTACTATGTATACGGATACGGACGTAACACGCATTAATAGCATAAATTATATTGTGTTATGTTACTCACCTGCAGGTATGCTACGGCAGGTTTGATGTACGTGGCGGAGTTAATTTTCAGTCCAAATTGTCTTTTCGACACTGCGTCGATCAGGAAGCTCAGCGATTCCGAGGGTCTAGCCGGGTCGAATTGGGCCGCTTTGGAATAGCCTTGAGATTTTAAGAACCCGTTCATGATGAACTGTGTCGTAGCCAAGTACCTGGAAACGTGACGTTATATTTTAGAGTTTTGTATATTCAATCGTGATTACGCATGTATAACGAAAAAAACCCTTGTTCAACTAAAAGGTAAAGTGTATTATGCGATTCCTATCAACTGTACACACACGTCAGCTGCGTACACGTATAATACATTGTTCGTTTATCTCGAAGAAATCGAGACTGACGCCAGTAACAAAAAATAAAAATAAAATAAACCGTGTTCGGTTATGTATACGGCCTATATAACGATTCTGTGTACCTATAACTTCAAAATCGATAGTATTCCATAAAAGCGAATCGTCAAACACTGGTGAGTGTAAAATGTTAATTAAACCTACATAATATAACATTATGTGCACATTTAAAATGCGCGTACAGGGCAGTGTTTGGAAGGAATAAGTTCCAAAAGGAACGGATTCCTGGAACGAGTACCTTTTTTAAGGTTCCTTTTTTTGAACGAATTCTTTTTTTCAAAGAAAAATTACGAAATATTGTTCGTTCCTTTCGAGTTCCAATTTACACAGATATGTAAATAATATAAATTAAAATTTTTTTTTTCTTAGTGTGAATATTCAATATTGCCAATATTTATTTTTTGTGATCGTTAATCGTTATTGAACTTAATCGTTAAAGTTAGTCTTTAGTCATTAGGTACTAGGTAAAGCACCAAAGTATATTTATGAATAAAAAAAATGTATGATTAAATAAGAATTTTTATTTTATTTGGAACTAAAAAGGAACTCGTTCATTTTTTAAAGGAATGAATTCCTTTTTTTTTTAAGGAAAAGGAACGGAACGAATTCCTTTTTATAAGGAACTCGCCAAACACTGGTACAGGAGTAGTGGTTAATATACCGTCGTATAGTATTCACTATACGACGTGTTAGTATGTACGACTACGTGCCCGTCGTGTGATAACCTAGTAATAGATTATGCCGCTGTTGTCTAGTATATAGTTGGCAAACGTGTTGAAATCAAAATCGAAAAAAAAAATCACTGGTATGCATACGAACGAGGCGGGGGCGCAACATTCGCATGAAAATATTTAACGAAACCCCCAACGGTTATTGGCTGCAGTGTTCTCGGTCTTATATAGTGACGGTCCATATTTATTACGACTATTGTCTTACAGACAGTTTCGTATATATACACGATGATGATGATGGTTTGAAACCGGAACGAAACAACCCAAGTACAATAATACGTAGGTACCCAGTTCGGAAATATGCTCGCATTAAATCTGTTTAGCTATTATTTATTTTATTATTTTTTTTCACCTCCAAGTATATATACGCACACGGGGACATTGACATACAGCGGCGTGTAGTCTGGATGGATGGGCGTATTTTTTACCATAAATTCCGCACGCTATTACCTATACGGCTATATACCTGTGTGTACCTATGTATTATACACTTGTATATTTCGACTGTGCAGCGCGTGGTTAAAACACGACCAGGTCCAATACAGTTTAGGAGATGCAGCTGCGCACAATAATATTTGCTGTACGCGTATGTATTATTTATTATTTATGCACATTAAATTTATATTATGCAAAAGAACCAGTTGTAGAGCTGTTATACGATGACAGAGACGCAGTTATGTTTAGAAGACGTCATTATATATGCGACGGACGTGATAATATTATAATATAAATTTCTGTATGAATTATTATGATATTACGATTTACATAATATATGTTATTAAATCGTTTTCCGATGAACATTCTATTCCTTGTAGTCATCGCGACAGCGTACGATGAACTTTAATGGGAACGTAAATACTGTATAGGTATACAGCTATACCGCATTGCATAAAAATATATTCGCAGTATGTTTATATATGTACACGTAGTATATGTGTTTAAATATACACCATACTGTCCATATTAATTTTACGTTTATAGTCACATACATACATTCATATGTACATATATTTAGTGTTTATTAACAAGTAATCAAATTGTAAGTATGACTTCATGATGATCGAATAATCAGTTGTAAAAAATGATTTTGTTTTACCCCAAAAATTAGGCCCACGCCCAAATGAAAGTTTTTGTAGTATAATTTTATCCACTTTTCACATCGGGTTTTACAATCATTATTTCTATCGGTATCTAATCACTGAATACAGAGAAAAGATAATGCAATGAAGTAAAAAAAAACCTAAATAATCACGTGTTTTACTGTGCAGATCAAGAATAAACTAGATATTTGTTTAGCTTTTCCTTTAAGAGGAATAATAGAGAAAAGTCTATTGTACTTAAAAACAAATATCATTTCGCGAAGGCTTTAACAGTAGTTTTACAGAGACCACATTATTGAGAAGCCTTGGAACCACTCAGTTTGGTGAATCTTTCAGTAATCCTAGGCGAGCTCTGAATATACTACATACGTATGGACACTGTTGACCCATTAGATCAGACCCGTGGAGTACCATAATTAGGCCGTTGCCTTCGTTAAGCGCATTTATTTGTCTTAAAAGAAAATTTATATTTTATTTACATTATTATTTCATAAAAATATGTATCCTTTTAGACTCTGAACGGAGTGATGGAATCTATTGGTTTTACAATGATGTTTGTTTTTTTTATTTATTTGTTTTTTTATTTTTTTTTTTTGTGTCTGAGGACACCATTTTTGGTAGTAAAAATACTTCGATTTTTTTTAAACAGCAACTTTACTGATAGAAAAGTGAATGTAGATGGTACTTGGGCAAGTCAAAAATCCAACTTTTTCAATACTTTTTTAAAAAATTGAAAAAAACGATAAAAAAATTACGAAAAAATGGGAAATTTTACGCAAAATCACGTTTTTACAAACTACATTTTTTTAAAATGCTATAACTCAAAAACGAAAAACCGCAACAACTTGAAATTTTCACCAAATTTTTATATTGGTGTTCTCTATACGTGGTTAAGTTTTCAAAGTATTTTGACATATTTTGACTTATTTATAGACAATTTAAATTTTCAATTTTTGTAATTTTTTTTTTTTAAAACATCTATAAAATTTAATTGGCTGGCAGAAAACTCTCGAAAATTTAATACAAAGTTTATAAAAAGCTTAACTTATCTTCACTAAAAAATATCGGAGATTGTTTCACTCAAATTTTTTTTATAAGCCCATAAAATTCAAATTTGTTTAAAATATGTTAAAAACGCGATAATTTGTAGGTTATTTTGTAGTTGAAAATTCATAAAATTTTTTCTGTTTATACTCAAGGTTCAAAATTTTAACACTAGGTTATCCATAAGCTACTCTTCATAAATCTATAAAAAAAAGTTCTATCGAACCTAAAGGAAAAAATTTTATGACTGTTTGAAATTTAAATTTTTACGAAATTGCATAACTACTTTTGCATTATATTTCAATTTAAATATAAAATTCTACATTATTATATACCCATTTTAGACAAACATATTAATTCCGTTCAGAATCGTTATTCGTATACAATGATATCTATCATTGCATTAAAATTTAACAAATCCATTGTAATAATGACCTATCCTATAAACGAGGTACACTCCGCCCCCAACTGTACAGCAAAGCGAGGCCCACCCGTTCTTTTTTTTCCTGTGGCCCTAAAAGAAAAATAAGTATATAGGCAGGTACACCAAAAGTTCAGAAATCAATGTATAAAAGAACTTTGTTTACATTGGTATAAAGAATCAATGTTATAATTTTGTTGTTATGTAATGTTAATAAGCAATGAGTATAATTTAGTAAATAGCGATATTCTAAGATGAGCTGGACAACGGTTCCCACGGTCTTCGTAGTGGTCGTTTATTTCACTACATATCAGCCAGAGCCTCTTTTATGTATTTTAATTTCGTGTTTATAAAATAGCGTACATTATTAAGTGAATAGTGTGTTTTTTTGAAACCTACTCAACTACTTTCTGCCTTTCCACACGTCTGAACGGCTGAGCACATATCAATGTGATCATATTACGATTTTCTTATCTACGACACAAAATTCTTAAAAACTTTTAGGCTCTAGACTATACGTTTTTCAATTCCTATTCACACTTTAGGTTTTAATTTTAATGATCGTTACGTGAGAAATTCCAAGTAAACAACTATTTACTCCTGGAGTTGATTTTTAAACTATTCCGGTTTTAAAAAACGACTAAAATATAATGACGTATATTACATTTATAAATAATATACAAGTAGTATACCTACATATCGAATAAGATATTTTCACATATCTCAGTTATATCATTATATGTATAAATGTAGTATTATTCTATGGAAATATTCTAGAGATGCATTTAGCGTGTGTATCAATATTCATGAAGTATATTTGAAGTAGTTATTGAATTTGAATTCCAATATTTATTTATTATGGTGTTTAATATTTATTAGGAATCGTAAGAGTTAAAAATACTATTGTACTATGATGCCTATAATTTTCAAATGTCTAATTTTAAATAATAATTTTATTAAAGCATTATCTGAAAAAAAGTTCCTTTATTCAATTTTGGCAAACAATAATTATATATGTATATTTACATCTATTGAAATTTATTTATCATTAATTTTATTTTCAGGAGCAGATAATAAAAATAAATTATGAAGTTACAGAAAAAAATCAATATTGAAACCATGACTTTTTAAAATATTCGATCACTTGTTTAGCGGAAAATAAATATTAAAATATGGATATAACGCTAGTATATAAGTACCTATTTTAATTTTATTAAAGATATTATATGATAATTGATATAATAAGATGAAAATTTATCTAAATATACATATTCTGAGTTCAAGTTATATTGTTTATTATTCTACAAGTGTTTTCTATTTGACCTTGATCTGGTAGGTAACATTGGTGTTTTTTCACCGGTTTAGATCAGAACAACTGTTTTTTTTTTCTTATCGCAGATAACTGTAAACACTCATTATGGTTAAAAGAACACGTAGCACTGTAATAAATGGCGAGTGCAAAAACATCTGGTCTTTAGGTTCGGACGAATAATTTCAACGTAAATCGTAAATTCTCACCGTCATTCATTTGAAAAAGCGGAACGGGTTTATACAATCGTATTAAAATACTCGCACCGCAGCTATAATATTTTCGATAATGCGTTTTCGAGGATTGTGTATAAAACATTCTAGAGTCTAGACGATGACGCGGATTGTTGAAAAGGTAGCTTTAAAGGTATCCGTGTAAACATGTGACGATTAACGATAATGTGAAACACTAAATATATACGATCATTACGAGTCCCGACCTATAAATCACAGCGTGTCTTTCTTCTTGTAAACGAACGCACGCAATACGCAAACACCGTTCGCTGCTTAATGTTTTCGGATAGAAGATATTATATAGTCACGTCTTTATAATATTTGGTCTCAGGGACTAAGTCGTGTGGCAAGTTTTGGAAAAAAAAATTCGTCCCCCTCTCCCTACAGCAGTAAGTACTGTCCCTAACCCGGTTCACCAGATAAAATTCGATAAAACGAACGGACAATTGCCGGCAGCCCGCGAACCGAATACGGCTTTCGCACCATTTTGATCTGGATTGCATTATACTTTTAGACCTTTCCGGCCTTAAAATTGAACAGTCTAACATAATTTGAATGGGAAAATTACTTGATAAAATGTTGAAATTCATTAACTAATCTATTTTTTATGTTTTAATGCAGTATACTAGATCGTTTGTCGAATATTTTTATTATTCCAGTTATCGATATCGCATTTATACATAATACGTTGTGTAGTTTGGTTTTATGGACCGTTCGATTTTTAATGTCAAAATACTAGTCTTATATAATACAATAATATTCTTACTAGAAAAAGAAAAAACAAATGTTAATAATTTTTCGAGGAAGCTTCAAAGTAAAATACATGCATGTATGGCCGCATGGGCAGCAGTCGGTACTGAATCCCAGTTATTGTCGAAATAGACTATTCGGTGACTTGAACGCATGATACGATCGCAGCGATCGAATTCCGGAGCATTCTTAATAATTGGTCGGGTAGGGCGAGGAGATTTCACGTAAAAAAAATTTAAAATCGTAAACGTGTAACGCTAATAAAATACAACGAGTGAATGCCTGCAGAAAACAGTGAAAATGTGTGATCGTGAAAAACGCGTTTTTTCCCCGTCGTATATTATTATTTATTTACTCGTGTATGTAACGTTCACGCGATGGTCGCGATGAGTGGGCAACGAACTCTTGCCGACCCAAACCAGTTATGTTTGTTCGAAATACAAGGCGTGTTTATCGTCGAGGAGTCATTGCAACCGTATATTATAAATAGTATTACATTACTCGTTATTTACCTATAATATTATGTGTACTTAAATATATCTAGGCGATTAAATATTATTTATCTACCGTAGTTGTATAGGGTATGTAAAAACCAAATTAGAATTATTTCAAAATAGTACCTGTGTATATTTTTTAAACGCACAGACATTATATGCATATCGTAGCAGCCCATAGGTTCTATATTAATTATTATTATTATTATTGTATAATATACTATAATCCGTAGTACAGTATACAATAATATAATGTAATCGATGCCATTATATTGTATGCGTACAGCGTACATGTTACGCATTTATTTATTAATAAATTAATCTACGTCATTATGTGTATAATATATTTTAATATGATTGATAATATATTAAAATTTAAAGTTGTTTTATTAGGTTACAAATATAGCAATTTTTAACACGAAACATTCATTTTATCGACACGGCTTGTCCATCCCCTCGTGGTCTACGACCCTGTTCGCGATAACCCAATAGTATAACCATATTACCTATAGTAGAACACGTTACAGCTATACAGTTAGCAGACATTATGTTATATAATATTTGAATTCCCAAGAAACAGTATACTTTACTGGTTTTTTCGGTCAATTTAAGAGGGAATTTATTAGCTGCGCTTACATCTAGAGTGTTAACTAGGTAATCATTGTTTACCTGGACTGCGTGTTCGGGTCGGAAACGTGTTTGATCCATTCGGCCACGAAGCTGGTCAGGCTCCTCACCCACCGGCGCCTGAACGTCGCGTTCTCCATCGACTCGAAAATCCTGTCCACCTGGAAATGTCCGTCCCGGTCGACGAACAGCTGCAGTATGCTGCCCAGCCCGCTGTTCCGCCACAACGTCGTGCCCAGGTCGCTGTTCTTGAAGTGCTCCCAGTACACGTACGCGCTGCTCAGGAACGGCGGCAGGAACGTGGACGCCCTGGCGTGCCGCTCGTGCTCCTCTGTATCCTCCATCTCCGGGTCGTCCGAATGCTTGTGGCCACCGCTGAACGCGTTCACCAGCGTGGGCAGCACGTTCATGAAACCCTCGATCGACGACCCTTGGCCGCCCGCGCCACCGGAAGACGACATAAACCCTGCGCATAGCAATTTATTTACTCATTTAATTTATTTTATTTCAATTTCATACAATGAAGACGACCGAGAAGACTCGTGTGGGGGGAGGGGGACAGGAGTTCTTATATTAACACGTTTTGACAGTAAAATAATGGTACAATATATAAAACGAAATACAATTGAGACAAACTTGTATAACTTTTTCTAACCTGATTATTCAAATTGTACAATTACTATAAAGTATAATTATTTTGAAATTGGATGAATCATTTTGGAACACTCTGAATAAGATTATTATTCGTTTCCGGTCGGCGGTCGTCCGTACAAAATTGATTCCGTTTTCAGATAATCGTTCGTTGCGCACTTTACGTGTGCTGCATTACAAACAATATATTTTTCGAATACGATCTTTTTTTTTCTTTTTTTTTTTTCATCGTTTCCAAGTTCCCAGTACAAGGTATATTGCGACAGGTGCGTTCCATAACGGTTCAAAACGACCAATCTGTTTGTAAAACTTCCAATAATTAAAATGAGAAATCGTGCTGAACAAATACGCAGAAAATAGATTTTTTTTACAAGTTATTTATTTTCGATGATTAGTTGTTTAGGAATGTGTGTTTGCGACGAACGTAAATTGATTCTATTTACAATGCATAATATGACGTGTAAGCTACTGCGCGGAGAAAAAAGAGGTTTAAAATAAAATAAATATTTTTAATTTATAACATACATTATGCAACTAGGGTTGATAATAATAATTATTATTGTACATTGAGTGTATAAACCGATTTTAGTCCGAAAAGGAATACCTAAATAATGTGTAATTAAAAAATAAAATAATCAACCAAGTTTTTGGATAGATGTTCCAAACAGGTTATTGATATGGTTGATTTACCGTTTGTCTAATGCGGAATTTTCTGCACGTAAACTATGGGTCATGATGATATTATTGTACTGCGGGCTGTGTGGTAGAATGAATAGCCGCTTCGAACAACTGTATTATATAGCATAGGTTCGTAAATTAAATGAACTATTTCATATAATACGATTTGAAAAAATTGAAACAGTGCTGCGGGTTGTACACCGAACACCATAATATAGAAGCTATTTCATAGGATAATGAAGAAATCGAAAAACACACCGAGTGTTGACCGTGATTTTAATTTTCATACAACCAGGGCACTTGAATCTTACAATACCACGGCATCAGGCATGTATACGCAACTATCTGCGAGTGCATATAGTATGCGTATTATATACCTGCATGCCAATCGTACCAGACAGTAAGCATTAAATATTTAAATTTGTATTTTTCATAACACAGGAAAATATATTACCGCTGTGAACGTTTTCTCCGAAGTACCGGTACAAATATTACAATACAATTACCTACGTTAATTTGATGTATTCAATATAACGCGTACGGAGTAATATATTATGTTATCCAAAGCTAATGACAAACAGAGGAATTTAATCGGTAACATATAAAAAGAATATAATGAGAAATTGAGTTGACATGTATTTAAAGCTGTATCAAGCATGTCATAATACAATACATTATTTTTAAAGGAATTTAACGATATTATTACGCACTTAATATTGTAATCTGGTATATTCTTGTTAAACGTACCCGCGATCATTAATATTGTATTATGGTAGTGGGATTGTAAGAAAATACTATGGTATACGAAATATAGTTCATAGGAGGTAAAATATACTTGTTATTAAAATTTACCATAACTATTCAACAACATTATATACGTTTTTGTTTGAATTGATACACCTATACCTACGCTTACGTGTGTATACTGCCCAGATATAATTACACAGTCTCGATAAATTTAATTTTGAACTAAACTTGCTGCTTTTGCAAACGTTTATGCGAGAAAATCGTAATTAAAAAAATATACAATATATGGAGTGGTGTAGAGCATATTTTTTATTTTATTTAAACGACGATAAGGGAATTTTTCGGCTTAGACTCGATGATAATAATCGACTGAGTCCACATAATTTTGGCGAAATATATTATATCGTCGTAGAATGTATGTCAAGCGTTCGTATCGTCCAAAAAGTAACCGAGAAACCTAGTTGAACAAATCTTATTGCGGTGTTGAAGAATAATAATGCAAACCACGGTTCGTTGACATCTGTTAGACCGAAAAATTACATGAAATGCAAGACGATTAAATGTTTTTTGGTTCCTACTGTATATAATTATATGAACCGTTATAATTCATATAAATATATAATGACATAATGTCCAAGTACATATAATATTATATGTGATACATACTATACAATATATGATAAGTGGATACATAGTATTATATCGTATATATTACTACGTTGAAATTATTATGCTTACTAATTTAATACATTTTCAGTGTTTTGTGTGTTTCACAGGTGAAGTTAAATGACGAGAAAAACGGAAAAATTACAGTTTTAATAAATTAATATAACAACACGTTTTAGTATATACATGTATTATTCATGACACAGAAGTGACTGTATTTTTAATAGCCTAATACGCAAAACATTTAAACAAATTCTAACTGTTTGCAGTGGTAAGAAACTTTTGTTGAACACGGTAACTTTGACACGTCTTGTCCTAATAATAAAATTTCAAATTAGTGTAGATACCTACAAACAATAGTATATATTTATTACGCTAAATAAAATATTAAATTTCCTTATGGTCACATGGTTATTGTCTATAACTAAAAACTATTAAGTAATAACATAATAATAACCTTTTAGAAAACTATTCAGTTAATACATTGAGTTTTAAGTTCAAGGCGTATGTTTTGGACATTATATTCATTTATATTAATTGCCAGAATTTAAATTAAACAAATAAATTATTTAGCTTCTGCAGTTACATTCCAATTATGTATTTCGATATGACGTGTAGAATGTTTTAGGAAACAATAAATTTGAACACAAACGATATAACTACTATACCTATAACTAAGTGAGTAGGTAGGTATTAATTTACCGGAAGTATACTCGTATAATAGATTTATAGATGATACTATGATAACACAATAAACATTTTGTTTGGTTTACGATGGCATATTTGCATGGTGAGTACATACCAGGGGGTGGCTATTGTTCAATTTATATGAAGTAGCAAATAGACGAGCGACAGTAACCGGGATATGATGAAAAAAACTCCAGTTAGGTTATAATAATACATGTTTGCTACACATTTATTTTTATGTACTTGCTTGCATATACTTGTTATAAAAAATAACTATGTGTCTAACAATTTATTGATATGCCCGATGTCAATATTAATAAAAATAATTAGTTTTATTAATATATTTTATTTCGTTTGGTATCCTCGGACCGAGCACTTGGTCACATTGTTGGCCGCCATTATGCCTGCTGATACTGTACAGTGTCGTGATATGTGGTATTACGGCCTCTTTATATACTGTATATTGTTACTGTCTCGTTAATAGGTGTAATAATAATAATATTTTAAGAAAACATTAAATTAGACGCAGTGTTTCCAGGATTAATTATCACCGTTATATCGTATAAAATGGTGCGTAATATACCGTACAATGAATAATATAATAAATGTACAGTGCAGTGACGATTACTCACCGGAAGCCAAGTCGATCATGGAGCTCCAGTCCACGTTGCCGGACCCGTTATCGTCGTTGGACCCGGCGGACTTGTCGGCCGCGCCGCTGGCCAACATGCCGACGATCTGACCGATCATCTGCGGGTCCATGGACCCTTTGGCGGCCGCCAGACCGGACACGATGGAGCCCAGCCCGGACTTGGCGCCGTCCGACTGCATGAACGTCTGCAGTACAGATCCCAGGCCCAGGCCACCGGCGCCCGCTTGGCCGTTGGCGGCCAGCGAGTCCTGCAGCAGCGATTTGGCCGCCTCCAGGAACGGGTTGGGCTCGTCGTCCACGGTGTTGTCGTCCACCGAGGACGGGCGCGCGGACCCGGCCAGCAGCACCAGCAACGTCGTGGCGCTCAACAGGAACCGGAACATGATGTTGATGATGTTGATGACGGCTGCTTATGTATGTGTGATGATGGTGTACAAGGGAAGAGGAGAAAAAAAAATATTCACTCGGTGACGGACGACGACGATAAATAATAATACAGCGACGGTCACGTTTTTTTTTTCGGGCTGTTTACATAGTTGGCCGGACCGATTGCGTCCGGTTGAAAAGAGTGCCGCAAGAAATGATGACGATGATGAAAATATATATGGATCGCGCGGTGTACGTGTGATGTGTGTCGAGCCGGACGGCGGAATGACGTGCGTTGCCGGAACCGGGACAACAGGCCTTCGACCTCGCCGTAGGTGTAGCGGCTGCTGACGAGCGGTGGGAGCGGACGCGGCGGACCGGTGGCGGGTTGAACATAGCGGTACTCCGCGGCTTGGTATTATTATAACACGGTGACGGTAACCTATCCGTAGGCATACGTCCTATCCGCGGTACGTGGTCCGTGGGGCAAACCTGTTTGCGGTAGGGCCGTTGACATATATTATACCTATACACAGCCGCCGTCGAATGGGTTTGCAGGTCGCCGCCGCCGTCGCCGTCGCCGCGGTATGTTCCGGCCCCGGTGCAGGGCGGCCGATTAGGTTTTTAAGGGCAATGACAAGCCATGATCTGTCTCTGTCTAACATAGGAATTTAGACGTTGTCTATTTAATAACGACGTACCGATCGATCAATTTAATGCGATAAGAATTTTGAAAACTGATTTCAAGTTTTGTCATCAAGTCAGTCTCTTTTCGATCGACATTCTCATATTTTTTAAATTTCGTACTTAACATACCCAAAAATTAACTTCTGTTGATTATTATGTTTTCAATTTGCTTAATTCTATTTTGTGAAATGTTTGGGGAAAAAATTAAAAAAGTTGGAAAGTCGATCTAAAGTAGACATAACGATGAATTTAAATCAGTTTTCAAAATTCTTATCGCATTCATTGATCAACTGGTACGTTTGGAAATAGAAAGGCTAACGATGAATGATTTTAAAAACATATAACAATAAATGTATTCTGTGGACGACGATGAATCGATTCAAAAATTCTCCATTTCCTAATAATATGCTTTTAAAAAGTATTCTTCTCTATAGTATTCTGTGTTCGTACCGAATTATCTGTAGCAGATTTAGTTGAACAATTACTAGTATTGTGTACTATTGTAATATAATTGTGTTGACGTGTATTTTTTTTTTTTTTATAGACATATATTTTGAAAAGGTTCAAGCCATTTCAATTGGTTTATTTTTCACTTTTCATTCGCAATTTTGAACGTAAATGTTTTTATTTTCACTAAATCATTATAACCATTGCTATAAATACTGAACATCAAATATTATTATGATTCTATTTATATAATCAATAATATATATTTACAGTAATAATTAATAACCTATGCTAACCTAACCTAACCTATATGATTTACACATATTATATACTTCTATATTATTAAATCTTTCTTTATTTCATTCAATTTTTTTAATTTTTACATTACAATACAATTATTATTAAAAATGTCGTAAGCCCCTAAAGATATTTGTTCGTATGCCCTATACGGTAATATGGTTTCAACTCTTACCTCTTAAGACTTATAGATAACACCGATTTAACCTTAATACAGCCCTGCCGAAAACGGTTGGGTATAGCGCGCGATAGTAAATCTATGGTTTGACGGTGTTCGGGACCGTAGGATAAGTGTCAAGGTCGTTCATTGCCTTCTGCGGGCGACCTTCCTGTGCATGACGTTATAATATTATTGTGCCATTCGTGAAGCGGACGAAGAACTTATATTTATATATATATATACTTGTATAGTTGTATTAATATTATATGTACTTGTTACTCGAAGGCCCACCAAGCCCATAGGGCCTGGTCCTGTACGACAGTCCCTTTTTTTTGGTAAATTTTGCTACTACAATCTTCCATTTTTTTTCCTTTTGGAAACTAGTAAGCAGCATAAACTTTTCTTTGTATATTTGTCACTATGTATAACTCACTTACTTAATAATAAGACCATTACCTCAAAACATTAAATTTCCAATCGTGATTTCCATAGAGTGCTGCTAACCGAAAATTTATTTAATGTGGATTATAAACGTGGTTTTTCTGCACTATGCAGTGTTATTATAATTACACAAATAAAATAATTTTATTATGATATTCAGTGAAGTATGAAAAATAAATATGATTTTAAATAATTATTCATCCAAGTATACTATTACAACATTTTTTCTACAATATTTTGAATTTGCTACTACACTGTGTGTGCTATATTGCACAAAAAAATAGGTAAGTACTACTGTACGATTGTACAGTGTACACACATAATAATTATATATATATATATATATATATATTTATATACACATACAACGATGTCATCGGAAATGTATTTTTTATAGCTGCGAAAAATATGTAAGTAATAAAACGTAAATTAGAAGAGACGACGCATAACTTTCACTACCTCCTCTTGCTAGTACTGGTTGTCTGTTTTCCCTCACCGTTGGCGACCGTGTCGTCCTGCGTCTGCTGCTGTTGCTGTCCGTTTTCCGGGACGCCGTACGTAGGAGGATTTCCGGTCGGGTCGTATCCCAGCGTGTCCAACATGGGCGCGATGTTTGCCATGTCGTTGACCACGTCGTCGGGTATCTGACCCACCCATTTGGTCAACGCTTCTTGGTACAGCGGTCTGACTACTTGGTCCGAGGAACGTTCCACCCTGCGCACATATGAATGAAAATGGTGTAAGCGTATAACATATTATTTTGTGAGCCTGGACGATAAGGCTGAAGTTTTAAGTAGGACTAGAAATATAAAAAGATAAGAACTAATATGATTGAAAAATAAAAATAAATTCGACATTTTGGCGAAAAAAAAATAAAACTACGCGAAATAGTATATAGTTACAGAATATTATGTATAATATACAGAACAAGATATTCGTATGTTAAAGCCATTGTGACAGCAGGTGTCATGTCTATTTAACGAGTATCGTTGAACCAAACAAAGATGTTATATTGTGAGTGAAGTGTGTGTGTGTGTGTGTGTGTGTGTGTGTGTGTGTGTGTGTATGTCATGCAATAATTATAATGACACAAATACTATTTGTAAATGCACTTTTGTACGTTTAATTAATCTCACCGTGTCTCGAAACACAGATTTCTACATTTCATAATTAAACGCCTATAGGCTATAATTCAGTATTATATATTAGGACTTGCAGACTGATAATATACAAATGTTCATTAGGACCTATGCTTATAACCTACGCATTTATATATAAATAAGAGTATATAATGTATGATAAACAATCTGCCAACTCGTTGATGATGCGTAGGTACACTGTAATATATAGGTATCAACAAATATCGACCTGCAGAGAGGCGTAACGTAAGTTACCTGCAATAATAATATCGATCATATGACGCTCATAATTGAGTTTTTGAACGAATCGTATCAAAAACCAATGAATAACATATTGATGAATTAATGAAATAAATAAATAAATTTAATTTTTGATTCAAAACGAATTCCGAAACTATCAATATTATTGAAATCATATCTTCAACAGAATTATAAACTACCACGTATATGAGGTAATTTTAAGTTTGAGAAACTTTATAATTTTCGTACATAAAATACAAATAATACAGTATATGAAGTCATTTATTCATTCCATCACGTCAACTAAATTTTAAAATCGAATTTTTGTTTATCTATCGTATGCACATTATTCGTGAAGATGAATTCAAACGACAAAATAAAATATATAAATTAGTTGCCTGACATTTATACCTAATATTTGAAAATAGTATAATCTATTGGTGATATATTTCAGGGTGCGATTTACAAATTTTTAAAAACAAGCACGTAATGAGTTTAACATTGGTCGAAGATCAGTAGGTTCTGTTCTTATATTAATTGAAATTTAACGTTAGAAAATAATAATATGTATTTTCAGACTAGTGTAAAAAATGTCTACCAATAAAAATTCTAATGAAAAATATTTTTTTCCTAAAATTTAAAAATTCAACTTCATTTTAAACGTTTTTTAAATTTTAAATAAATAATTGATAATTTTTTTAACTTTAAACTTGATTTACATATCTGATTCAGAATTGGAGACCCAAAAATACAGAATAGATATCAATCGTTCAATCATTAATAATAAATTACCAATTGCCATGAAATGTATATTGTGGGAAACGCATGTTGTCTTATCTGCATTTAATAATACCATTGTTTTTATAACATAAAAAGTATATTATAAAATCAATAACAAAACTAATGATTTTATGTTTAGACGGTGAGTTCCAACTGCTTCGGTAAAATCGATTAATTGATATTGTTATGATAAATTATGCGTTGCGAACCTAGCTGCGCTAAAATGGACTATTATTTTCATAGACGATTTCCTAGGGAAAAACAACCATTATTCTTAAAATCCAGATAGGTACTAAGGTACACTGTTCAAAATAAGAAATTTTATTTGACTATACTCGTCTACTATCTACTCTATTACTTGTTTCATTCAATATTAAATTAAATAAAATCAAAATAAAACATTTGTAATATATAATTTGAAATTTAAAATTTGGAATTATTATGTTGATAAAAAACAAAAAAAAAAAAATGTATAAAAAGTATATTTGATCTATTTTTGTCTATCCCCTCTTATTGAAATTTTGATCGGCACCTTTGACTTTTGTCGATTTTAGCCTTTAAGTATATATAACGTTGATTAATATTAGAAGAATCGGCGGCGAACATTCACTAATATTTTCACGATTAGCGATGTCACGGTATATGCGTAGTAAATTGGTAGTATATGCGAATATGAGGAAGTAGTCAGTACAAATGCTGAAAAAAGTTAAACAAGTACCAGTGATGTATGTATGAGTGAAGAGAGGGAGAAGTCCACCACTGTTATTGTTTCCGATCAGGATACATTATCTGAACAATGGAAAAATCAAAACGGGAATAAGGTTTTGTATCGTATACTACATCAGCTGAACTATTATGAAATGGTACAAAGATGATAAAACGGACGTTTTTCGATCGGAAACTTTGAAATTCGTCGTTAGTTCGTAACAAACTTTGCGAATTCATCATCTATAATAGTTTCTGAAATAACGAGATCAATTGACGATAATGATTGTCGTCGTCATCATCATTGTCGTAATCTGCTAATTTTGAACACTATATAATAGCATTATCTGTATAGGTGGGATACTGGGGTAATAGTTGCAAACTTTTAACAATCAACTTTAGTCGATTCGTGAAGTACATAGTCCGTTTAAATGATGAAAAACATAGCAAGTACTCCCTCTGTACATGAACATATTTTATACACGCACTATCGGAAATATGCTATAACATAGTAACATAAATTTTAGATAAGTACATCGAATTGAGTGAATATAATAATATAGGAAACGTGAAAAATAAAATACTTTCTAAGCGTTTATTAAATCACGAGCGTAATAGGAGTATTAATGAATTACTACATCTTATAATAGGTAATAGTACCTATAATTGCGGAAGCAGGTGGGATAATTTATTACTTTAGGAGTAAATCGCATTTGTACGTTGGAATCATTGAAAAGTTTCCGTAACGTATTGGTATTTATAAATTATTCAGATATGAGATAATACATATCTGTACTGATACTGACTATACTAACTGTCGGCGAAGTATCACTCTAAAAAGATAAGCATATATACTTTAGTTCATCTTTTAAGATTTTAAGTGCTATTTAGGCAGATTTTTGGTACTTAATATACATTTTTAGGCACGGTTATTATACCCATAAAAATGTATTAAAGTATATCCGAAGACTACGCTAATGCATAATTAAAATAATAATAATTTCAAAAAAAATTGGTTCGGTTTAAGAGAATACTTTTCTAATCATTTTTCCACGAAATGAACAGATACATTGGCAGGCAGACATAAAATAAATTTTAAATTTGAATTATACGAAAAATATCGATTATTTGGCAAAAGTTGTTTTAAATACATAATATATACATTATAGACTTTAGTTATATAATAATTAATAACTAAAATAAGCTGCAGAGGAAGTTTACTTCAACGCACAACAATACCAATTAAGTGATTCGGGCAGGGCAAAATTAATTCATTAGTTTGTCTGTCAAACGTGATGATTTGAAACGCAACAGAAATTATTTTATGAAAACTTATCTCAATATAATTTATTATTACGCCGCTGACCACCAGCACAGATAAAATAGGTAGACATACGCGATTCCGCAGCAGACGATAATAATGTATGTAGTTTCCGTCATCGACCTTAAACAATTCGTTTATGCTGCAGTGTTTTATATTTGCTTGTCATTCGATTCAGAGTTAACTAGAGCGGAAAAACCAAGAAATTTACATAGGATATTCGAATTTTAGAATTTTCTCAATAGGTTCATAACAGAGTATAATTTCAACAATGGATGTCTTTAATATCGAATAGATAATTATTGAACCGCATGCATTTCAATGAAAAAGTAGAGTTTACCCTCTTAACCGTACATGATAGAAACCAACAAGCTGTAAAATTGTTATCTAATATAATCCTACTCCTATATTGGTACACAGGAAAATATTATGAAGTTGACGGTAATTACGGTTATGACAACCAATAAATACGTATATATTATATTACACCGAGGGTTACAAATAAGTTTTGACAGAGGTTCGAAAAACTTGCCAAAACTTTAACAACAATGATATGCTCGCGCAAGGTTAAGCTCCACGCACGCGGTTTTCACAAATTAAAGCATTTGGCCGACTACATTAATTTCGAATCGTAGGTTATTTCCGTTTGGCGTTTTGCAAGTCAATACCTAAAAACTCATTATAACAAGTATAATTATAATATTGTCGATGAGTGATATTTCATAATACTATGCAAATTACAGGTGTACGATATTCATGAGTGAAAAGGAAAATAATATAATCGTCATAGATAGTCTATAAGGTACAAAATAACAGATGTCCAGACTCTAGATACAATATATGGGAGAAATATATGCCCAAAAATATTACTATGTTGTGTATCTACTATAGACATGTATGTACAGTGTGTAGGTACACGATGGAATACAATAGAAGTATAATGTGATACCAACAATAACATTAGCGCGATGTTATAAAGAAATATGTTTTCCGCGCGTATGGCATATGTGATGTAATATTATATTATATTTATGGGGGATTATGGAAATATTTTCTTGTTTTTATTTTTCATATTGTACAGTCGACTAGTGCAATTATGTTAAAATATGAAATATAAATGCTATTAGTTTTGATATTCGTTTAATTATAATAACTACGTTAACGATCGATGTTAATTTTTGGCTGCAATAACCGTTTTTGAAGCCGTGAAGGGAAAAAGAGAGCAAAACACGTATTTACAATGCGATTTAAATGCAAATTGCCGAGTCGTTTGCTATTATTAGGCATAGACTTTAGTGGAACGCGAGCACTTTACTGTATATATATATATATATATCTTACTGAAGTATATTAGCGAAGAGGAGTGGCGACTGTTTCGTCTCCTACATAAATCCGGCTCTGTTGCAGATAGTAAATCGAATAAAAGTAAATGACGACGTGCCAAGTGCTACTTGTGCAGGATAAAACGCGAACGTGCGCGCAAGTACCATATTATAAATTTTGAAACCGTTCAGGATGGTGTGCGGACTGAGAGCGAACTTACTTAGTAAATACGAAGGGAATAAGAAGGTATTTTTCCTCGATCGAAATGCGTCCTAAACCATTGTGTACCAAATTATTATCTATATTATAAAATACAATTAGACTATAAAATGTAACATTTCCATCGATTATCCTCGCGATTTATGTCTTACGACGTCATCCATCCTACTGTAACCTTTTATAGATCGTTAGCAAAATAAAATAAAATTGCATTCAAATGATTTGGACACGCATAATGTATCCTGCAATAGTAACTAATAAGATGTATGTGTACAGTTAAACGTGCAGTCTTCTTTGAAAACATCTGAAAAGTATTTTTTTTTAGGTTTTTTGTTTTATTCAAACACGAAAACGATTGTACAAACGGGAAATGTTGTAATTTTCTGAATATTATATCCGAGCTACTTGTCACGTAGACGACCGCGATTACGCGGGTCAATTATTATAAAAGGAAAGCAAATTGAATAATCGATTACGGTTTATGATTAACACTGCTGTGTACACAGTCTCCATTACATAGTATTAAATACACACGCCGCACAAGAGGGTACGCGAAAATAATTGGAACTCTATAGCAGACAACCATATCATGCTAGAATAAATAACCACGAAATGCACGGAAAACTCGCGTACATGAGTATAAAATATATATGGCTGGCCTGCAAAAATGCTATAAGTAAATGTACAATTTTATTTAGTTTTTGCTGAACGTTTGTATTATTGTCTACGCCGATAGTTGGGAATTATAGGCGTCGACACGTATTATAAACTCGGACAAATTAAAATAAACAAATGATGAATGTGTTATTACATGGACAGGGCGATTCCTCCGGGTTTGTTGATCATCTCGTTATGGTGAAGTACCGTCTCGTTCCACGGAATGTCCAGGAAGTTAAGTATATTGGTCAACGTGTCCCGGGGCCTGAGCACCAGCTGCTCGTAGTAAACCATCAGACAGTACTCAGAGCCGACTTTGTGGCAGTTGTTGTACATGACGGAGATGGCCTCGTTCCATTTCTCTAGACACTGCCGGTAGCTGGTCAAATCAAAACCGGTGATTGTCACCTGAAACATGACGGTGTGACGTCATGGGTTACGATGTCAATAATTATTATACCTTACGACTAGTATACAAACGTAGAGTGGTGGTGGTCGTTGTCGTTTGAACATTGTTCATATACATCAGTGATTTTTAAACATATTTTAAACATGGTGAACTGTGATTTTCAAAAAAAAATTCACGGTTTTTTATTCTTTGTCAGTATTTAATCGTTTTTAAAAGACTGTAAAACCCAGTTTGAAAACCACTGATATAGAGCAATGGAAGTAAATAAAGAGATGTATACTCAACATAATGTCACGACGTCAACATTGTAGTGGATACATTTGAATAATAAACGCAATAGGGAGGTTAGGAGAAAAAGTGAGTACGCGGTGAAACTGTACTTATGTATAAGTACCAAAGGTTTTAACGGTTTTTTTTCCTTAACATTTTACTAGAAAGAAATACACGATTCAATCTTTTTATCAAATATTTGTGAAACTATGCGCACAAAATCTATACAACATTCGTTGTATGATAATAAAACACATGTTGCAAACTATATTTACTTTCGATAAACGTTACGTACGAATTCCATGTAATCATATGTACAACTAATTATTTACTGTGCCGTACGCATATAACAAATGAAGTATTTCATTTTACGGATGTGTTCAACATTTGAACAAATACAGCTGCAGTAATAAAATCAGGAAGTTAGCTAATAGGATTCGTACGTCAATTATTAACGGTTCTACACAATAAGTTGTAAAAACTATTTTATCATGACTCTGAGTGTTTCTATTTAAAAGATGTCATGTTTCACATTACCCCAATTGAGAAAAACAATTAAAAAAAAAAAAAAAATAATAAAAAATAAGTGTAATATAATATTTATACGGCTGAGCGAGCAGGCACTACTGCACTAGAAAACTTGCGAAACACACCACCTGCAGTCCAAATTCGCTCTCAGGTTTTAATAATAACGCGGCGTCGTATTTATGTATTCATGCAAATTCGCGTTTATATCAATACACTGTCACGACCCGCATGTTGTCAGCCCAACAGAAATAATTATCCAGTGGTGTATAATTATCCTTTTACAGTAACTTTTTACGACAGTGAACAAAAATAATAACCGTCGCTTTTTAGCGATGAAAACGTGTCGATTCTGAAGTCGAGTTGATTTGACTGTCGACCCTTCTCAAACTATGAGCATCTAAAATATCAGGATTTGAATTTCTATACATGTCGAAAAATAACTACTATCCAACCCACCACCTATATTCCACCGCCAACCAGAGATAACTTTTCAAGACCGAATTTAACTTGCATAAAATATAATGAAAACGTTTTTTTTTTCTTTTGCTGGAATAGAATTATCACATCGTAAACGTATTAAGCACATAATCTAAACTCATCTCGTAAATAAACTTTTAAATTATTTGATTTATTCATAAAGTTTAATTATTAAAGTTTATCAAGTTTCGAAATTATTTTGGTAATAAGGTCATTAACGGTCGTATTTTATTTAAAGTATTGTACGTTCTCGTCCAGAGTTGGCTGTTTTAGTTTAATTATTCTTTAAATATTAGTATAGGACTATAGGTACTTTCATTAAATAAAAAAAAAAGGTACGGTCGAAATTAAGTTTTTAAAGCGTATTTATTTATAATGCTATTCACGAACAGCACTTCTGAGAATTATCGCCCCAGTATTGTGGAATAATTTTTACAATTTTTTTTTTATGGCAACATTATGAGAAAAAAAATTGTTATTCAAAAGGTGACTATTTTATTTCGTTTTAAATTTTTGGATTTAGAATGAAGCGAGGAATATTCTTATAATTTAATTAAAAAAAAACCTATGCAAGATAAACAATAAATGAATATTTATAAAAAAAAAACTTAGTAGAATCAACTGAAAATATGGGTAACACCCTTCGTAAATGCAAAAATGCTTCTTATACAATTACGAGGAACTGCACGTTATTTATTACTGTATTAAATGTTAGAGAAAAGAATAAACCAAAAATGGCCACACAAATCTTTCGGGATTAAATGGAATGTGTTCTTGCACAAACGCCAATTGCTGTTGAGGAAAAAAAACCTCGCAAAAGAACATTATATTATCAATATAAATTATATACAAATATGATCTTTATTTGTAAGGGTGATATACTGATATGTTTGTATCACTCAAAAACAAAAAAAATTAAGAATAATTATTGAACAGGGAGGTTGATAGTTATGTCATAAAGAGACTCGAGACTGGGATTTAAAAATTATTTTGAGTGGTGATAAAGACGTATAGATAGGATTTTTTTTTTAATCCCAAATCGAAAAATCTAACCGAAAATCTAATCAGAGTTTAAATCCGAGTTTTTTTTTTTACAAACGCAAGGGGTTAAACCAGATAGACCACATCCAATCATAAATAAGCTTTCTCTCGTTATGTATACTATGCGGATGATCACAATAAATTGTATAAAAATATGTGGCTCACTCTTCGCGATATGATCGAATGGACCGTGGCTCGGCCGTCGCGCACCATGAATATGTACTTGGCGTTGGGGAACAACACCTTCAGGTAGTCCATGGACTTGAGAGCCAGCGGATCTTTGTTGCAGAGGCGAGGCGCGGGGACGCCGTGTCGAGCGATCACTTCAAGTATGAACGAGGCGACGGCGGAGTTGATCACTTCCTCAGACACACCAGCCTCCTTGAGCCGTAGCGACTCCTTGGTCGACTTGTACCAGTGGTTGCGCATTTGCAGGATTCTGGGGACTACACGCGTTTCTTGTCCGCAACTGCATGGGCAACAAGATATGCGGAAATGAGTTTTTACGTAGCGCATTTATAATAAGTAAATATATTCTACATGCTGGGTGATACTTATTTAAGCATGCTCACTTCTTTTTAATGCTACATTTTTGCATTTTTTTTTTTAAATTCTGATTGATATAAAACGTATGAGTACTGCTAAACTTTATTTACAATACATAGATTTTGTGTACCTGTTAAGGAGCACTTTCGTCTATTCAGTGGAAATATCAAATTGTGTTTGTTTTATAATGGAAACACTTTTTTCAAATAATTGTTGTATTAATTTGTCATGTCATAATTTGAAATAGTACTTTCGAAATTACTTAAATTTTAAGTTGTATATGATAGTTAAAATAATTAGTAGTTTCTAATTATGTTTTTATTTTCCTTTTGTACAATACATTAGACTAGCTTATCTCGAAATGGTAACGAATAACCATCTAATAAAATGATAAATTACATCATTATCATAAACTAATAATTATGTTTTTGTATGGATCAAAGGAATTATTCTAAGCTTTTCATAGATAAATATGCATAACTCCGAAAATACTTATCTGAATTTAAATATTGACTATATTAACTATATTATATCAGAACTTCCAGAAAAATAAACAGGAAAATTATAATTTAAAAACAATTGTAGATACTTCCATGGTATACCAATTAAGAGGTGTAAACAGTCAATGTAGGTACGAGGAAATATTATCTTATAGTAGACCTATACAATATACCTATATTTTCCGTAGATCGGAATTTGAAAAATGTATAACTTAAGCATAGAACAAGAGTAAACAGAATTAAAAAAAAATCTCCCTGTATCATATTAAGTGGACTACTTACCGGACGTCCGGGTGCGCATCCAACATAGCTCTCATGAGCGTAGTGCCGGACCTTGGTACGCCACCGATGAATATCAGAGGCATGTCCCGATCGTATGAATATACCTTCATGTTCTCATCGGTAACAAATCTCTGAAAGACAGAAAAATAAAATATTTGTAAACAAGACTTACGGATTACGATTAATAAAGTAAATATTATTATTAATATTATTGTACTTTGTCAATACTGAGATTTTTTGCATTAATTGTAGAATATTTTTCATACGAATCGTTTCATTTATTGTATAACATTGTTTGGACTCAAAACCATTGGGTTTAATTTCTTCAACTTAATATATATAGACATTTTAACTAATAAATAAATCACTTTTTTAAAAGTATTAAAAATTAAAGGCCGTTGAAATTATAATAACTTATGTTATTTTAAAGGTAAATACTGTTTCCGAGGGGTGCTTATTTACTCATTTACTTATTACGCTAAAACATTCTAGAACTATAACGAAATTACCTAATTTATATGTTGAACACGTAGTTTTACTGTACGGGATCGTACTGTGTTCATTTGCAAAACGAGAGAAATTGTAATAGTACGAAAACCGTGTATATGAGTATGCTGTGTACCATGTATAGAGCGAATTAAATAATAAATCTCCAGATGGTTAAATTTCATTACGAATAATCTGTCCTGAATTTAAATTTTAAGCTAAGTACTAAACATTTTGGATAGTCATAATTATTGGTAATATAGTTATTATTTCTACCCAACAGCATTACACGATCAAAATGTTTTTTTGAATAATAATAGAAAAAATAAGTCACGAAACATATTACAGATACATCGACCAAAATAATCAAGATAATGTATTTTCTCTTTTATTCGTTTAAGTGAATATATTGAATTTCGAATGAACGAAAATTATTATCAGCATTTTATTATTTTCAATTTTGTTTTCTTTCTATAAATTGGGGTAACTAATGAACTAGAATAGTATATTACGTGAGTAATACATAAGCTAGGAGAACGTTTACACGTGAATATAACACGATCTAGGAAAGTCGTGCGCACACGCGAAATTATATAATAAAAAGTGCTTATTGTACATAGAAAAACGGAAATCCGGACGTCCAACGAAATATTACGACGACAGAAAGAATAAATGTTGTTAGCGAGAAGGATTTTTTACAGTGATTTATCTTGATATAAAAAATAAAAAACGAGTTCAGTCACGATTAATCGGTTTAGACTCTAAATGTTAACCGGACACATATTCATCAGTGTCCCAATCGTTTTTCCCAAAATACGATGCTTTTATTTTCGTGCTCGATATTCGCAATACTATAATATTTTAAAAAACAATAGTTCCAGTCCAAATTTATAAATTTCTCTAACTCAATTATTCAAATATTTTTAATTTTTGCATCTATAGTAAAACTAAACGTCAAAAAGTTTGAAGGCTTCTCAACTAAACGTGGATATCAACATAGGTAATGTATGTATAATAAAGAAACATAGAAAATACTGGATCATACGTATTATATTATACTCATATTAATAATACAAATATTTTATGTTTATCTTTATACCTATCATAAAAAACCGGGAATTCGCTCTGCTGTTCAGTAGGGGTGGAGTAGACCTCGATTATAAAGTAGGTCATTATAATGGATGTGTTACATTTGATGATGGTGATAGTCATTGGTATGATTGATATACGAAAAATGATTCAGAAAAGACATGACTATTGACTTGTTAGTCTAGAATTTATAATATTTTATCATTATTTGCACTTCAAACGTTTAAAACTTAACGCAAAAATAATTGTGCCAATATGTTTTAATACATTTTGAACGTCAGTAAGAAAAAGCTATGTGGAATCTTCTATTATAAATATCAAAAACTTTATAAATTCACGACTACAAAATAACTTGTCAATTATCTAGATTTTAACATATTTCGTAAAAATTTGAACTTTAGGCACTTATAAATTATAAAAATAAATTGTGACTGATAATTTTTGATTTTTTATTTTAATTGCTAGAGGTAAAACTTATAGTTAAACTTGTGTTAAATTTTGAAATAATAAATACTATATATTATGAAGGTATACGCTTTTTGGCATACATATTATGTGAAAAAATTTAATTATTGTTCTCGAACGAAATCGGATTGATCTTCGATGGCTGATATAATGATTCTGAGACAAATATATCGGTCGAATATATGTAAATAGTATATCTTAAACACACGGCCGTTTGACATTTATCGATGAATTCGATTGTGTAAGTATGATTTATTTTGATTTACATGAAATTATCGTTAAAAAGAAAACATCGCGCGAGTTCTGTTCAACAAGATGTTGCATTTGACGTATTTAACGGATTTATTTGTGAGTGGTATATATGTACAGGTATATTATGGATATATACTAATAATACCAACCTACATACATACCGAGGTGCATACCGCTACGGTTGTGGAGATTACAGATTATTATTATTATTTTCCGTAGCCCCCGCGGCCGCAATAATATTTTATTACATTTAATTCGGACGAATTTGAATAAGTTGAAATACATTTGGATTTTAATATTAATATGAACTTAACGCGGAACAAAACGTTTTTCTTATCGTGTCTTATCTTAACATGGAAATTTTTAAGCCCGGCGGTGGCCTGCTTACGGCGGACGTATAGGTATTAGGTACAATATTACAATAATAAGTCAAAGTTTACGAAATCTGCCTTGTGATTATCAGTAATAATAATAATAATAATAATACTATAAAAAAAATAACTGTAGATCGACCATAAAAAAAAATTTTAGTTGTAAATAATAAAAAAAAAAAAATGCTGTAAGTTTGCAATAGAAAAGAATATAATTTTATTTTTATTACACTATGGAAACAACGTATAACCTACCTAATTAATGTATAAAAAATTATATATACCTAATAAATTAATTTACAACCCATGCTTGGTACAGAAAAAAATTATACTACATTTTACTATTTAGGTAATAAATTTCGGTAGACATTATGGTGGAGTGTTATCTCATAATTGTATATACGGTAAAAAATTTAGAACATATTACGCTAGCGCAGTAAACACAATTTCCGAGATATTGATAGAGAAATTATTATAACTTCTAAAAGACAGCGATATGATTAAGATTAAAATTTATTACAACAAATGTAATAATTATTTTACCGTAAAGTCGTAAAGATAAAATAAGTAATAATCAAACAATAAACATATTATAACATTCATATATGAAAAATCTAATTAGAAAAAAAAGCAACAAAATTACACAAAAGTATAAGTTCCCAACCACCAAGTGATAACTGATAAGCAAATGATTTTAGTTAATTATAATTTTTTTTTTTTTGTGTATAGAACTATAGAAATAAATTCTTATTCATCAAACAATATTTGAAATTAAAAGTTTAATACGGGTTTTAAATTATTTCTTGTTGGCATACCTATATATGTAAGGAACGTGAAGGTGTAGTCATTAAATATTAAAATCTTCATGACTTGTATAGATATATATTTAAGTATATACATACTTATATAGGTTTAATAAATTATGATATATACTCATTAACGAATCGATAAAGAGAAAAGACTGACGCAGACCAAATGCTTTTTTTTTAATAGTTATTCCGCCATCGTTTACCCACCTCCATATATATACTTATATAATCGATTAAATATATTATTCTTAGTCAGAGAAAAAATAACTTGAAAAAAAAAATAGTCAACCCGGCTTTATGTAGACCATTTTTTTTTTATTTCCACAACCGTATACCGTATGGAATTTCGACCAACTGTTCAAAAATGCTAAACCTTCCTGTAAAATTTACATTAATGCGACGCACGCAATATCAGACCACGTGCGATGTACAATATATACTATTAATATGTAGATATATAAATTTATTTCGGTGTAAAACTCGGACCTTATGGCGGTAAAGAACGCTATTACCGGAGTTCGAGCAGGATTTATCTGACCGGCTATTATATACCACACATAATATACGCATCCGCAGGTGCATATAATGTGGGCGTGTATAGGCAAAAAGATGTGCTGGTGCACCACGTGCATTAAAGTTGTTGTGGAGAAAATCTGCCTATTGCCGAGTTTCGATGTACGCGGTGTAATGTTATAGGCCAAACGCAAACAACCACCGCCGCAGCACACGGGTCAAAATAAAAAAAAAAAAAATCACAAAAACAGTTTCTATATACTAGGTCAATTTTCACTATTTTTGATTCCATACAACGAAAGATAAAAATGAAGATAAAAAATCATTAAGTATAGTTCAAGTTACAAAAAACTTTGAACGGAATTTTTATTGACTCATTAAAACTTTTTAATTTTTAAGACAAAGAAGCCGGAAGTAACCTTTACAGCGATGCATATTGGTATATAACATACTGTGTATAATATAAATATGTATAAATGCTATTTTATAGTACTGGATATGTATTATACAGGATGAATACTAGAACACAGTTTGATGGGAAAATCAATATAATAATACATCACGCATATAACGCAATTAGTGAATTTACTTTTAAAAGTGGTAAGTTTTGATATTTTCATTGATTCATTGTTATTAAGTTTATTTGTTCTTGTTAATCACTAATTTTATCGATTTTGTTTGTGTTATTTGGTAACTGAAATATTTTACTTTTATCTATTGTGTACCTACATATTATGTATGTACGTGCAGATAAAAACACTTACGTCTTTCGGCAACATGAACATGGTCTGCGGTTCAGGCTCCGGGCACGTGCGCATCTTGTACACCACCAGCAGAAACATGCCGACGATCAGCCCGGACATCAACATTTTTCTACGGCCTCGACTCATTCTGCCCACATGGTTGACCACCTGGAAATGAACCAAAACACGCCGAAAATCAATAAAACGAGTCGTGAATCACGTACGTGCGGTGAATAGCAATTCCGCTTTATCGCGCGGCGCGACACCGCATACGGAGGATTATCAGCTATATTGGATGTAATAATATTATTTATTATATCTGACCGGAACCGGACGACGACGGGCCACGACAACGGTGCCCACACGGGTAATAACAAGCAAGTGACACGAATGTTTGTGGTTTTTGTTTTGTTCAGTCTCTATGTTTTCCCGTTTCCCGACGTCTAACAAATGAATAACAATAATATTGTTGACGTTGTATCCGATGGCCGATTGCGCGCTACGTGAATAACGTGCCTAGTTCGTTGCACACGCGATATGTGCACACGAGACGATTGCCGTGTCATTTTATAATTATGTTCAGTGCGTAAACCAACCTATTCACAATAAGTCCATAATATGATCTTGTATAATAATGGCAATTTTGTTTTTCAATTTTTTTGTTTCGTAGCATATTTTTCTATAAAGGTGTGATTTCAAAATTGGTAATGTCTTTATATATGTTGTCTGAAATTAGTACCATTCTAATCATAGTATACACATTATTGTACTAAAATGAAGGAAAAATAACGTTTTGCGTCACAAATTATAAAACTGTTATTAAACCATGATCAATTTTACACAATAGAAAGCGTTCTTGAGGGTATTAAGTTCAGTTTAGGGTAAGTATATAGGAAGTCGAATTGAACTCAAAAGTAACTGACTAACCAGAAATAATGGATAGCATGTAACGGCGAGGTTAAACTAATTCACTTACCTTGTTATTTATATTCTGATCGGTCATCCGAACACAACAAGTCTGTGAAAATGATTAATAAATAATATATACTCCAGACGGCAGGGGGCAGTGACTCGCAAAAAAACGTTTTCAACAATGATGTTTAAAAATTTTCTGCTACTGACAATTAAAATGATGAATTCACTCAGAAGTATAATATTGATCTCGTTTTTATCACACGATTAATATCACGTCCAAAGTCATTTATTTTCACGAAAAAGTTTTAAGATTGTGTATACATTTCCATTTCACGAATATTGTACACATACATAAATACATTTACGACATACCAAGGAAGTTGTGATTAATAAAATTCACACATAGATGGATCCCGAATTTTAATTGTGCACAACGATTGAAGATAATAAATCCGATAACGCACTACTGTTTGAAAAAAAAAAATGAATTATTACTGTAAAGCAACCATTCGACGAGTAACATCATTAATCATGCATCTACAATATTTATGTGACTAAGGACATGTATATGAATAATAATATAATTAAATGGGAAGAGAAAATTGACAAAGTGCTTATCCATGGGAGTACGTTTACTTACCATAATAACGGATAGTTTAAAATAATTTAATCGTGTACATATTTATCAGTATAATTGAAATGAAAACAATCACTATAGAATATATTATAATACATTGGCATGTATAGTATATAATTAATTAGGGTAATAATAGATAACATACAATCTGTACAATTATATTCGTTCATAATCACGAATCAATCAAACATCGAACACGGTCAAGGGCGGATACAAAAGAGGGGGCTGGAGCCCTCCTCCAAAGTACTTAACATATTTAAAATATAACTTTAATGTTTAGTTTATTTAAATAATTATTAAAGAATATTTCATACATGGTAAAAATGTATCGTAAATTATATCATCGCAATAACGGATTTGTATATATACGAATCGTTGGAGTGGAAAGCGGTCGAGGGGAGAAAAATGTTTTATTGTTTTAGAGTCAGCCTTGTTATATATATATATATTATTATATATTTGGACGTATACATGCATATACATTATATACATCATACATATAAATATATACATGTATAAATATAATATTATGTATAACTGTAGTAGTGCACGGCGCAGTGGTTGTAGGTACGCGTATATAAAAAATATACATTGAGGTTAACCGGTGGCTTTTATCACACTCCAATGAGCAAATAATTGTAGCAACGCGTGAAAAACGTCATCTCCTATACAAGGGCCATAACCACATACATTATAATAATTATTATATTATATTATATACCGTATAATAATACATCGTCATAAATAAATAATTATTTTTCCTCTTCCCGGCGCATGTGCACTATACATACTACGTTATGCGCTATATATTATACATACTTACAGGTTTCATGGTATGCATAAAATTATAATATATAAGTATATATATATATATATATATATATAAGACATAAATTGGACGGACCCCGATCAATGTGACCTTTTAACAACGAATAAAATATGAAGCACGCGCGCACGTCACGGACTCGGGATAAAGATATGATAAATCACGCGTAATAAACACGTAAAAATTCGTATATTGTACTTGTATTTATACATTGTTATGTTTACATGTCGCGTCTTAGGCGTCAGAATTATATTATCATGCAATATTCTATCCGTATGTATATACATCTATCCTTTTTTGGTTGAATGTAATTATTTCTCTATAGACATTTGATTGTACTTCGTCCGGTGTTTAATAACGATTAGGGGTTCGTACAACTAAATACGTACCTATATATCCTATACTCTATGGAGACCTAGTGTTATGGTATACTTTTCAAATGTGAAAACATTGAAAACTTACTTTGGGTGCTTTATACTGTTGGATAATAAGTGTTTTATTATACGAGTAACAATATTTAAATCAGAATAACGGTAAATATTTATTAATGATTAAGTAAATGTTGTGAATAAAAGTAAACCTTTTTGAAATAATTGCCTATTTCATTATAGGCGTTTAGTTATATTTAGTTACTAAATGCCTAGGGGGGATAGTGAAATGCCTGATTCAACTTTATCCCACTGAAATATTACAATAATTTCGCATAATTTTAGTATGATCTAGGATCTGTAAATAATAATTTAATGTTAAAAAAATATTAGTTATATACTTATAAGTCTTCGTTTGACATTATTCCGCCGAGATAAATAAAACTAATAAAATAGAAAAATAAATACACATAATACGATAAGATTTTTAAAAACTAATTATGTTTTGCCATTATCGCTTACTACTTTTTTACATAGTTACCAAACTATAAGAATGTACGTTGATGTTTAAAATAATACCAACACGTATTGTGGGCACACCGTGCGGAGATTTCGGTTGCTTCCTATGTTCGTGGTACGGCGCAATTACTAGCCCTATACATCAGCACTATGTATTATATTATATATATTATATAATTTAAACTAAATAGTACGCCAGAATCAAGTGCCAACTACTGTTACTATGTATAATTAGTCATTACTAATGCGGTAGCAATGGCTATAACACGGTTAATGTAAAAATATGTCATAAATTAACAGTCAAAAAGGAATTCGAGGGCGTGAAGTTCGGAATTAAATCGACGCGTTCGTCAGACGTCGCGGATAAAGAAATTCATTGAGCGGATTCATTAATGGGATAACATATAAAAATCTCATGAACCGACTCTCCACTACGATACGACGGATCGCGGCAATGAAGTTTAGTTATACAGTGTATATTGTATATAGTTTAAAACATGTATAAAAATTATACGCATCCATAGAAAGCGAAAAACATATAAAACACAAAATATAAGTAATATTAACGCGAAAATATGTTTTATACACTAGTATCATCAGATAGATTAATTGGTATTCGCCATATAATATTATAAGTTAAAAATTATTTCGAGTAAATCCGATAGTGGTGCACACGCTGCAGTTGTAAGTACCCGTGCTGCATTACAGCCGTATTACATGAAAGCTCCATATGGCGTGTGTTTTGTGATCGATATGATAATAAAGGAAAATACCATATTAGAAAAAATATAAGAAAAATACTTGCACGTTTCGTATAGACGGTTTTTTTTTTAATCGAATATTGTACTTCAATCAAATCCTCAAAATTCACGATTATTTGGTGTTATATTCCACAGCGGCGTACCCATATAATACATTATTATGAGTTATGACTGTTAAAGTGCTCACACCGTGTCTTAGTGTCTTATGTAAGTATATGTCTAGGACATAAGACTGCTGAAGCATAGACAAGAGTACATATGATTGTTGTAATAATATTGAAGTATCTACCTAATTTTGATGATCACAAATTTCCTAAAAACTACTTAGATGCAGTCATTGCGAGTTACTACTCTGCAGTCTGCAAGTACATCGCGCGGTAAAAAACGATCAAGACACAATATACTTAAGAAGGAACATATCCTAGTTTCTTATTCGTAGTGCGAATATCTAACACACTACCCTTTTCTAATAATTTAATTAATTAATAGCTCATGAAATAATTTGAAGCCAAAATCTGTGGTTATTGTTTTATAAATACAATTATGACAATAAAATACAAATTTCAACAACAAATAATGACGAATCAATTGAAATATCAACAATATGTACATGCATTAAACTGATGTCATGAATTGTATTTGTAATTATTTATTAACAGTTACCACTTGTACCAGTTACAATAAAAATAATTTCACTGCATAGCGTTAAGCGCAACTGTTACATAATAATAAATATCTTAGCTTCTTAATAAAATCTTACTTAATATACTTATCGAGAGTTTTCAATTTGAAAGCATTGGAATGTTACTGGGAGTTTCTCGATACTTTCATGTTGTTAACATGTATACAATATGGACGTAGGATACGTTGGCATCACTAAAAATAATATCTCAAGGGACGGAGATATGAGGCTTTCAATCGCGCCTGCAAATATAATATGCTATTTCTTTATTTTAATTTTTTTTTTTTTTTTTACTGTTTACTATAACCGAACCTCAAGCCATATGCGTTCATCATAAATAAAACGTTTGGAAAACGCCTACGAAACCATATAGTAGATAACACATATGAATTGTATTCGTGCGTCATAATATGTGTACGGGTCACGGAAATAAGTGAATGACGTTTGGCGGCACAATATCCACGGTCTGCATAAGTTTCACGGAAAAGCGAATGATACCGCGGTCTCCAAGACTAAAAACTCCAAAGCACTGCAAACCTCCAGTTATATACTTTTATCCGAGGTGTTGCAAAATAATCAATTACTAGTTCGTAGCGTGTAAATACGTGTAAAACGCGGATACACGCGTTTTTATCGAAATAAATCGCACAAGGAACGTGCGTATATAAATTATCGTCTTTATCTCTTAGTCCAATCGAGCACGTATAAGATCGTATATAATATACAAATATACGTTGTTGCGAGTACACAAATTATAGACACGATATATTCACGTGCAAATGGAACAGCTACAGTGCAAGTATAGGTATAAATATAAATATATATCATACATTCACAAAATATATACGTGCGTTTATTATATACGCTAACATCATCGTACTTATTATTTAATATAATTTGGAGAGCATGTAATTTGTTTCATTCATCTTCAACTGTTTAAACTCACAGCGCTGTATGACAGTTACCGAGTGTCCCAAAAAACAGGGGCCACTTTATCACTCATTACCATGTAAATATTTTTCAATTCTGTGAGCGGGACATTAAACAAGACTAATGGATCGTAAATTTCTATGACTTACATTTTTTTATATGGCAACCCGTAATTTGAGGATCATATTCGGGTTCATCGATTTTTTTCAAGCAATTTTGATGTATCAACTTGTGTCCTAAACCCAAAATCGACTAAACTAGAGCTAAGTAAAATTCAATTAAATCAATCTTTTTTCTAATGTACATACTTATATTTTTTCTTTACTTATTTTTAAACTAATTAACTATTTACTATTTAAGAATTATTATTTTATTTTGTTATTACACATTATGAAGTTGCATATGGTCTTAATTGGCCGAAACCAAAAAAGGAGAAGAAGTGTACTTTTGTGAAGCAAAGGTATGCACTTTACACAACGGAGGGACTTTTGAACAGTTTATTGAATAGTTTGTTTGTAATTTCTGTAAATTAAATTGTAAATAAAAATATATAGTATTGTTAAAAAAAATAAAGTAGAAATTTTGTTTCTTGAAAATACAAGTTTTAACTATGTTGTTTCATAATGTGTAATAACAAAATAAGATAATAATTCATAAATAGTAAATAGTTAATTAGTTTAAAAATAAGTAAAGAAAAAAATAAGTATGTACAGTTAGAAAAAAAATTGATTTAATTGAATTTTATTTAGTTCTAGTTTAGTCGATTTTGGGTTTAGGACACAAGTTGATACATCAAAATTGCTTGAAGAAAATCGATGAACCCGAATATGATACTTAAATTACGGGTTGCCATTTAAAAAAATGTAAGTGTTATTGCGCATGAACAAGATACATGAGTTAAAAAAAATTGTAAGTCATAGAAATTTACGATCCATTAGTTTAGTTTAATGTCCCGCTAACAGAGTTGAAAAATATTTACATGGTAATGAGTGATAAAGTGGCCCCCTGTTTTTTGGGACACACGATATATAATATACATATATAATATCTCAGGGAAAGTGTACGAAAATACTTTTGGATGCATTTTTCTCTACATTTCTAGAAATTCTTTATACTTGGCGATTTATTATATATTATTATATATATATATATATGATATGTTAATGTATATATGATATCGGAAAAGACAATACACTTATATTTAGCGATTTCATAAGCTGTTATACTTAATAAAACTAATAAGAACGTTAGGATATAGACGATATATTATACAAATATATTTTCGATGATTTACGAGAGAAATTTCATTTAATAATCAAATTTAAGATTGTTGTCTAAAATAACAAATCGAAAAAAGTTCAGAAATATGCGAATAGGATTTAAGTCCAGTACAACATTAACTACAGTAAATATAAAAAAATTACAAGATCCAAAGAGTATATTGTACATAGTAGGTTTTTTTTGATGTATTCATTTTTGGTGTAGGAAGAAGAAATAAATAACTAGAAGCACGTTAAAAACTCGTTAAAAACCCGTTAAAATTACAAGAGTTTGTATATATATATATATATATTTATATCCTATAAACCGAGCATGAACACAGTACAGCATAAAAAGTAAAAGTTATAACAAATATTTTAACAGACATCACTTACAGTCACAATTAATGTGAAAATATATGAAAATCAGAAGATTTGGGCAATATTCACTTCCAAGAAAATGTCGATCAATTCATATACATATTCTATAGTTCTTGTATAAATATTTAAAATATTAAAACAAAGCAAAAATTATTCAATTTTAATAAATTGGTTAAAGTATAAAAATGCTGTAAGTATCGTGAGAATCCCCGAGACAACAGAAAAAAAGATCAGCAAACTATATTAAGGTCACGAGGTTTTTCGATTATGTTTTCCAAGTATTATAACACGGTACATAATACATATTAAAACTCGATAAACCTAATACATTTGCAAATCGTTGCTTTCTATAGAGGAATGGAAAAAAAAAATTCTGTTTTCCATAAACTGTGATTACTGATTAGTGATTATCTATGAAACTTGTATCATCAATTAATTATTGGCAGTACTCCTATGTAATAAAGTATTAATTATTATATAATATACATAACACATGTATTACATCTTCCATCGAGGAGATGTGGGTGGTGGTTCTACAGCGCGAACATAGTGTGACAGACAAACCGATCAACAAACATTACCGTCATGTTCTATAAAACGGCACATCTCTCTAATAATGGACCACTGCCGTTGTCGGTATAATAAATTATTATCAGACCGTTTTTGTGGAGCGTACGGTTGCTGCAGAGTGTACATACATATTATTAAATATAGCACGTTTTTTCACTGTGTAGTACTCAACGCACTCGGTTTTTGCCAATTTTCATGTCCAATACGATACACATTTATATATGTACACTGTATGTATGTAAATATTATATATATGTATACCAGAATAATAATAATTGTCTGAGAATTATTTACCGTTTCTCATCGGTATCGTAAACAACGACGTGATTTATTTGCAGTTTATAGTGTTTATATATACATATATTATTGTGGGAGATATTATATCATTTCCACGCGATTAGCCTGAGAAAATTGATACACCCAGCACTACAGCCCGCGACCGTTTTACATCGGATTGTAATCGGTCGCTACCGTCATCGCGCGGTTTCAAACCACTAACTGTCTCCGTTTCACACACACACACACACATATACATACATATACATACATACATCCATATACATATACATACATATACACGCACACGCACATACACACACATACACCAAAGGCGTAAATTATAATAATAATATATAGATTGCTGGCGAGAGTGCGAGGGGGCGATAGGTGAAAACGATTTCGCGGTGTGGTAAAATCTGAATGTGCAGACCGTTCTCACCCGAGGGCGGTAAATGACCCAGAGACGGCAAAGGATTTCATATTACCGGTCAACGCCGCCGGACGCGATCGTATCGACGTTTGCACAACGTCGCGCGATTCGCAACTAGTAACTTAGTGTAGGTATATGTAATATTGTAATGTAATGTACGTACAAGCAAACTCTGTTAACCCGGATTGATGATTCTCTGGGGCTAATACGGCACACCAATCGCTTTATCCCTGCAATCCTTTACCCTAGCCGAAAGAGTAAAAGATAAATCAATAGTTCGAGAACGCATAGAATATAATATGTAATAAAATATTTATTTATGTTATATACACGTAAAATGAAACAAATGTAGTAAATATTTTTCAATTTCTTAATTAATATGTAATTAAATGTACCACATTTTCGAGATAAACACAAGTATACATAAGGATTAAGTACAAAAATAGTCAAAATAAATAAGTGTACAGGGTGGATGGCAATGAGAGGAGGAGGGTGAAGGTCGACCTTTTTATTATAACATTTTAAAATGATTCTTTTTTACAGAAAGTATAAAAATGTATAAATAACTATGTTTAAAATATTAAAATATATAAATTTACGTTTTAAATTATACACAAGTATACAAATGTAGAACTTGTATGATATATTATTTATACATTAGATACGTATGTAGAGCAATTCAGAAAAACTGCATTTTGGGTCAATATGAGATTTATACAGGATAATTGTTTTTACGGTCAAAGGGACTAACGGACTGTGAAACTCTAGTCCCGAGTCTGGGATGCCGAGCGAGAAAAAAGATTCACGTATCAACCGAGAGGATTTAAACCGTCACCAGTTCGAAAACGTTTAACTACTGCTCGCCACTTTATCATTATATACTACACTATCTATATATAAATAATATATTATAATATTCTGACCACCCGAGAGACGTCTGCACAAAATCTATCCGCGGCGCAGACCATTTAATGTCAATGTCATCGTGGAGGCGAGGCGGCGATCTCTAAACGAGACCTCGTATAATTTTGTCTTATCGCGGTCTCCTTGAATCTATATTAAAAACCGAGAGACCAGCGATGTTTATCTGTACGTGTACACAAACAAAATCATCTGGTACTTGGTCAGATTCGTTTACGGGTTACGCAAGTATTATCCTATATTATTGTATGTGCACGTATATATATTTAATACTTAATTGTTATATATATATATATATATATACTATATACATATATATATATATATATATAGTAACTATACTATAGTTATTATATTGTATACCTAAGAATAGACCTTATAATTCCGCAACAGAGATAATTATAGTATAATTCATAATGGAATTAATGTAACTTTTATAACAAAGCTTTTTTCCAAGTAAACGAGGATGTGTAAGGGGCGGAATTTATTTTTACTAAGCAATGTTTCACTGTATTCATTTATTATGAGTTATGACTTAGTATTTATCTAAACATAGTTAAAATCATATCACTTCAATTACCATATTCTCCCACTATTCTAATGACGCACGTTTAAAACGCGGTCGTTCACACGATCTCTTAAGTTTTGATCATATAATATATATAACATATACATTATTTTAGATTCTGAACGGAGTGATTGGAATCTATTGGTTTTACAATGATGTTTTTTTTTTATTATTATTATTTTATTTTATTTTTTTGAAAATGCTTCGATTTTCTTAAACAACAAATTTTCTGAAAGGAAAGTGAATGTAGATGGTATTTCGGCGTGTCAAAAATCCAACTTTTTTAATACTTTTTGAAAAATTCGAAAAAAAACGATAAAAAAATTACGAAAAAACGGGAAATTTTACGCAAAATCACGTTTTTACAAAATACATTTTTTTAAAATGCTCTAACTCAAAAACGAAAAACCGCAACAACATGAAATTTTCACCAAATCTTTATATTGGCGTTTTCTATACATGGTTAAGTTTTCAAAGTATTTTGACATATTTTGACTTATTTATAGACAATTTAAATTTTCGATTTTTGTAAAAATTTCTTTTTTAAATATCTATAAAATTTAATTAGCTGGCCGAACACTCTCAAAAATTTAATACAAGGTTTATAATAAGTTTAACTTATCGTTAATTTATAAATTAAACTTTATAAGATAATAGTTTTAATTTCCGAAACAAAATACAAAGGAATAAATTAATTCTTTATAAATTTTCAAGTTTATTACCGAAAAAGATACATCCATTGTACCTATAAGTATACCTATAGTATAATATATTCTATTTTTATAGTACCTATAACTTATTAGGTTATGACAAATGTGAACGACAAGCAAAAATTTTATTGGGTGACATAATATCATCGTCAACGCAAACTCATACGACTTATTACCTACTATAGTATCATTAAGTGTCGTGGTTGAAAAGCTTTAATAATTTAGTGGTACATCGGTGTTATTCAATTCAATGTAGATAAATCATAGAAAAAAAAGGATTTTATATAAAATTACTTAACACAACAATACATCGACAATTTTTAAATCTGATAAGTGCATTTATTTGTCATTACTATGATGATACATTAGACCTTGAATGAAAACGCGATTTATATAACACCATGATAGTATTACGGAACAGCACTAAACTAAAAGTTAACATATTATAATACTGTCACAGTGTATCATGTTTATTTAGTGCAGTATACTTACAGTATATTTAGTGGAGGATAACCACACAATAACCAATGATCTATTGGTCTTTCATTAGGGGCGTTGAGAAAATAAATTGATACTGGCCTTTAAGAGATTTCGAGGGGAAATAATTTTAAAAGTACTTTATTATATTAATCTTATATATAATAATGGAACACCTTAAAATATTTGACATAACCGCAAAAAAATGATATTCTTGAAGCTACTTTTAATATTAGTCCTTGGAGAATTTGTAAAAAATGGAACATCTGTAAGTATATAATATACTTTGTCACTTTATGTATAAATAATATATATAAGTTTAATCCAATCATGATATTTTGTAAGTATCTAAATAGTGATTATGCAGTTGAAATTACAATATATTATTTGGAAACCAAAAATTCACGTACATGTCCCCAGCCCCCTCTCATAAAAATATTGGAGTTTTTGCTATGTCAACATTTCCATATGATTTTTGTAATATTTAACTTATTTTAGTCCAATCCATTATTACCCTTTACGATGCGTTTTCATAAATTTACTATGATACCAAACATTACTGGAAATTATACAATAGACCAATTTGGAGAATTTCAATACATAAATGGGAACATCAGTATAAATTCAAACAAATTGATCAACCGTGTAAGTAAAAATTTATATGATTAAAATAAAATTCAGTTTTATTAGTGAATTATTATTTTTATTACATTCACATTTATTATGTTATTTTATATCGTGTAATTTTTTTCTAAGGCATATATAAGATTTGATCGTTGTAATGAGGAAGGTGTTAATTGTGAATTTTTCCAATTATGGACATTGGGAGATATTTGCAAAATATTGAAGGAGAAGAACCAAATATGGTCAAGGTGGTACAATTCGTTTACCCCTCCTATGGAATGCCCAATTGATAAAGTAAGAATATTGAATATGTAACACTATTATATGACGAATCAATTATAAATTTCCGTGTAGTTTCTATACAACTAAATAAGTATGTGTTTAAAAATCCACTTATAAATATATATAATATAATATTCATTATCATACCACCAATTTAATGTAGTTTCTACATAAATTATAGAACTAAATACTAATTTTTTATTAATCTATCATTTTTTAATATTAATAATAAATTGTAGAAGATATGAAAAACAATTAGAAAGTCATGAAATAATAAAAAATAAACATGTTAAAACACAAAATAGAAAAAAAATATGTGTATGAGTTATAATCATTGTCGCTTTTCATACCCAATCCTTAAGATTGAAATCTAATGACATGAACATTTTATTTTGGTCAATAATGATCTAATATTATATTTAATCGGTTATATATGTTTCTATGTATGAAATATTAGATATGAATATAAGCTTGACATTTTCGGATTATATTTTATTCTTATATGAATTATGGAGACCAAGCAAATTTAAAATAGGTTCAAGTCCAAATTTTTCATTTTTCATATTATACATTAATTTTATACGCAATTTTTTTAATTAAAAAACAAAGCATAATATTATATATGGTTTCAGAAATAGAAATAGAAGTTTAAAATTATTTTATTTATAATTTCTCATGTTAAACTAAATTGCTGAATAAATGTTTGAATCATATGCATGGTATTGGGCACGTGAAGCACAACATAAGGGACAATCTAACGCGCCATTCTAAATGGGAGAATTACTACCCGTTTCCACCAAAATTTAAAATGGCCTTTTGCACCAACTTAAAAAAAGGTTTGATTCCCGTTTCTGTCAATTTATCTAATAGATGTTTCATTTCTTTCAAAATGTATTTACAGAATAAAACATCAAACTAATAAATAAAAGAACCTGATGGGCCTCGCTCTATTGTACAGTAGGGGGTGGAGTGCATCACGTTCATAGGATAGGTCATTACAATGGATTTGTTAATTTTGAATACAATGATAGCTACTTATCATTGTATACGAATAACATTTATATGTAGGTATAGTAAATGCTAATTTAAATATTTGGTGAAAATTTCAAGTATTTGCGTTTTTTCGTTTTGGAGTTAAAACATTTTAAAAAATTGTATTTTGTCAAAACGTGGTTTTGCATAAAACTTTCCTGTTTTTTCGTATTTTTTTTATGGTTTTAGATTCTGAATGGAGTGATGGAATCTATTGATTCTACAATTATGAGTGTTTTTTTCTGTCATCACGTTTTGGAGCAGTAAAAATGCTTCGATTTTCTTAAACAGCAACTTTTCTGAAAGGAAAGTGAATGTAGATGGTACTTAGATAAGTCAAAAATCCAACTTTTTCAATAATTTTTTAAAAAATCAAAAAAAACGATAAAAAAATTACGAGAAAATGGGAAATTTTACGCAAAATCACGTTTTTACAAAATACATTTTTTTTAAATGCTCTAACTCAAAAACGAAATGTGTCAATATCACGATAATTTGCAAGTTATTTTGTAAATAAAAATTCATAAAATTTATTCTTTTCATACTTAAGGTTCAAAATTTTATCTCTAGGTTATCCATAAGCTACTCTTCAAAAATCTTTAAAAAAATTTCTACCGGACTTAGAGAAAAAATGTTATGACTGTTTGAAATTTAAATTTTTACGAAATTGCATATTATTGCATTATATTTCAATTTAAATAGAAAATACTATATTATTATATACCCATTTTAGACCAACATATTAACTCCGTTCAGAATCGTTATTCGTATACAATGATACTTATCATTGCATTCAAATTTATCATATCCATTGTAATAATGACCTATCCTATAAACGAGGTGCACTCTACCCCTAACTGTACAGCAGAGCGAGGCCCATCTGGTTCTTTTTTAATTTGTTTTGATTATTTTTAATTATTATTTTAAATATTTTGATTCTTGTATTATAAGTATATAATACAAGAATCAAATCAATAAGTGACTTATAGTAATTCTATATTTTATTATATAACATAATAAGTAATAGGTACCCATAATATTTCAAAAACCAAAAATATATAATTAAAATATCCGTAAATGTAGATGGAACTGTTAGGACAGTTTATCGTAAAATTGAAAAAATATTTAATTAGAAGAAGTTTTTTTGAGAATTAAAACAGCAGAATTGTATATACAATATACAAAACATCGAACAACTGTACAAGAATCAAGTTTAACACAAAGTTTCACTTTTATATGAAAAAATCGAGTACAACTGCACAACTGCAAGTATGCCATGAATTATCGATTAGTTCAAAACTTCCGACGAGAGTTACTAATATTATATTCTTAAACAATATAATTTTGTTTAAAATACAGGCGCCTACAAACATTTATAGTCTTAGATAATTTAATAACATTAATTCAATAATGCATGACGAATATAGTTAAATAAAAATAATGATTATACGTATTTTATTATAAATCGCAAACAAAAATAAAAACATATATAACGCGGTATCAATCCAACCCAATGCACATAAAACCGTCAAGTAGACCATTTATTTGACCTTTGTAATTTCATGCTGTAAAAAACGAATAATATCTTCAAAAACTCCCAATAGTATATTCTACTGTAGTCTGTAGCGTATTATATAGTGAACCTAAATATATATACTTTGTTTAAATACGTATATTGCAAGGGGGCTACTATACAAAGTATAAGAGCATTTGGGTTTTTTTAATTTATTTTACTTTCAATGGCACTTGAATTTTTTTTACTCTTCTGCTGACGAAAAAGTTTTAAGACTGTTATATATTTTGTTTGTGACCCGGCTTACACGCGTAATATGGCAGCAGATTCTCCAAAAAAAAGGTCGTAAGCAAAATTGCTTTTCTCCTCGAAAACGACTAGATGATGTTCAATAGAGATCGTTTATTGTACTCCGTTCCGTACGTATTAATAATGAGACGAAGTATCCGAAAACGTATAGTGAACGCGATAAATGTCTACTCGAGCCGAATACTGTTTAATCCGCGGACATAAAGTTAAGCTATACGTGACAATCTTTGCAAATGTGCTTTTTTTCTCCCGGTTCGATGGATTTTACGCGTTTTTGCGTACATTTAATTGTGTACATTTTTGCGTATATAAATTTACGGAGGATAATAGAAAATCCATTATTCATATAGCTGCTGTAAGTATACATGTAATACTTAGGAAATCCTTACCCTGCAGCAACGCCTACATTTCCGCATTAGTTGCACAGCAATCATATGTTAATTTCTGGGTGTTTATGCTTTTTTCTCGCAGGGAAAACGTATACGTACGCCATATTATATCATCATAACAGTCGTCGAATTAAAAACGAATATAATGGTCGTGTTCATGGATTTAATCTAGTGTTGTAAATATTACATAATGATATTCGTCACCAACACTTTATACAACAAAAATAAGTAATCGTTATATCAATTTACCGTGACATCTCACGGCAAAAAGAAAAACAATTTTCACGGTGACCGCAGCATTTCTTACCTTTCGAGTGGGGTTGGCACGGTTTGCAAATTATTTGAACTGCAACCGCTCTATACGTCATATTATGTATACAATATACATCATAATCGCTATTGTTTTAATGTCTATCACTTTTAAGTGCACTTAAAAATTAAAAAACGTACAATAACAATAATAAAAAAAAAAACACGTCTAAATGATGAAATAAACTGCAACAAGACAATTTGATCAACTAAATCGTTCGTCCAATAATAACAGGAGATTATTACATTGAGTTGTCCGCGTTTAGTGGATATAATGAAATACAACTGCGGATTAGTATTTTTTTTATAAATGATAAACGTTTAAATCATTCGGTACTGTATGTAGCTGTATTTAATATAACAATATATTGTAATCGAGCGTCGGGTAGTGGGAGATTATCATCTCAACAGATCGCACGGTTGTTTCCGATCGTAATAATAATAGTAATATATTATTAATTTTTATTACTATCGTACGCAATACGCCAAAAGATTCACACGCCAGACGTTTTTTCATAATATAATAGTTCAATACCGAATTCGAATACCGAGCGTAAACTCTTCAAGATACTCGACTGCGGCTGTTGATTTTTAATCAACAAGCGGTGTCAAACAAGCAATCCATTACTGCCGAGTAAAACGACAATGACACCGATCAGCAACAACAACAAATGCGACGAGTGGTAGTATATATAGTAGACTATAATACTTTTTTTTTTAATTTATATTTTTTTTTTATCGCAAGACAAACGACTTTTGACAAAAACCGAAAACAATCGACTACTTCAATAATACAGAAAAAAATGTTAAAAACCACATGCCGCCGACACGTTCTAGATTTAATATAATTTACCGTATATCAATCACATCGTTGTTTGTGTCAAAACACTCAAAACATAATATTGTGTAATCGCGAATAACCCATAAGAAACCGCACACGCCGAGCACGGTGTAGATAATTGAAGTCACGTTATTTGACAATACGTATATACACCTGACGACGATGATGCCCGTCACCCATGTTAATCGTCTAACCGTCATTGTTGTAAATAATATAATTTAGTGACATTGGTTAGCCTTAGCTTATCACCTCGTATAATAATATTTGGCTCGATTGTCCAAACGGTACGCGGGGATACGATGATTTATCGAATTGTATTTAAATTACATTATAATATAGGGTACGCCTACGAGCGCCGGGGGAAAAAATACGAGGCATCTGAGTTATGTTGTGACCGCGGCCCGTCATCGTGTTCCCGCGTAATCAACCGGTGCACTTCACAGAAAGTTAACGACGGTCGACGATCCGCAAATACATGGATAAATGTCATTATAATACTGTTGTTACGCGAAAAAAATCCTATCAATCAAATGTGCAATATATATACATAAGACGCTTTACATACAATTGAATGAATGACCATGTTAACGAATGAGTCGTGTCAATGTATATTAGTTGATTGCCGATCAACAGAACATTAACTACTCAGGTTTTTAATGGAGTTCGATTTTTATCTGAATTTCTCAAGTATATATACATATTATGTATACGTATATATATATATATATATGTAAAAAGACAGAGAGAGAGAAATGATAAACGCATATATCGACTCGATCAATGATCATGACCTTTCTTAATATATATCGAATCTATATTTCCATTGTTGAATACATTTTCTCGTACTATGTATTTTAATGACAGTTTACCCAGAACATATATATATATATATATATATTAAAATAACATATACCTACAATTATTTTCATAGTACAACTACAGCGCTGAGGAATTGAATAACATTTTAACGGTCTAGAGGTTTGTTCATACATTGCTCATTTAGTCATTTAAAGCTCTACAGTTCTACTTAATTTAAAAAAGTTAATTGCTTATTAATTTAAAGCTCACTAAGAACATTATTATTTATTATCTGTATTATCTATATTAATCTGTATACACTTTTTAATTGTGATTTATACAAGATGAAAGATAAATACATTTAAGACTTTAAGTGTGATGATTAAGGTATTTCATTTTTGGCAACACAATTTTACACATTATTTACACATAAGCTACGTGTGTATACAGTATGTGTCAAATATGAAATTACTGCAGTAATAATAATATATTTTCCATCTAGAAATATACAACTGCAGATGATGAATGTATTAAGTTTTCTAAATTTTAACGGAAAATTGACTTCATAAATTTGATATATAATTAATTATAACAGCAAAATCCGTCGGGATAATAAAGCGGTAAATCATTGAATTTTGATAAAAAAGAGGAGCAATATTGGTGCGAATCCACAAGCTTTATTTGTGTACTATATCCATTATACACAGGTGTTTGGAAGTCAGTCATTGAACTAGAACCGTTTAAATATGCATTTATATTACGTGCATTTTGATCGCGTGGTATAGCAATAATATATCCTCTAGAACAATGGCATAGAAAGATTTAGTCATCCATCACACCTAATTACGGTCATGTCGGTGAAAGCGTAGACAGTTTCGGAACCTATAATACTTAAATGAATATAAGACGCGACAATTGAAGTTACTGAAGCAAATAAATAATATCGTGGACTGAATGTCAGCAAAGAAAACGATAACTCAAAATAGCAAATATGTACACTTGGACAGGCAATTATACAATAAAAAATCTATTGTGTAATAATAATAATAATATTATTATTATTATTTTTTTTTGTTGGTTGGATTAATGATTTTTTGAACACAATATGCGTATTTGAATGCGCATAAATGATAAAATATGCTTTCTAAAATTCTATGGGCTGACAGAATAAAAACATAAATACATTTAGTAATGTTTCTATTTGGATAATCGTATTTAAAATATTTGATTTCGATAGCAATCGCTCGTTTATTTACTGGGAATTGTATTAGTAAATTATTATCAGCATGCTTTTTTCTTCAAGCGATGTATAATAATATAATATACACTACAGATGGCATACACAAATTCTGTTAAATTAAAACGTAAAACGTATGGGAGAATTGATTATAATTACATATAAATATAAATCAAATTAATTGGGCTCATTCTTCTCATCATATTTATACTTTTATACGTGTACCTTAATTTTTACCTTTCGTTTTTTAGTATCCTGTGTATTTACACAATATACGCGGTGGATTATATATGTGTAAATACGTATGCATAAGCGAAATAAATTAAATGTAAATTTCACCGAGAGAAATTATTCGAATAAAATCATGGTAGGTATACCATCTATGAGTATATAATTAATATATATAATAAATACCTATTCTCTACCGTACCGATTCGAATAATAAAAGAAAATATTTTTATTAACATAAAACTATAACAAAACTCGTTTTGGAATCATATACGTGATACGTATATTACAGCTTTTTATATATTGTTGAGGACTCGAGAAACGATAACTAATACCGTTGCACGGTTGTAAGGAAATGAGAAGCAAAGTCAACATAAATAATATGGACATATACCTATAACCTACTGTACGACGGCCAATCCCTTATAATATACATACAAGTACATTATATAGGTACATGCAATATGCGCATACTACCGAAGTTTACATAAATACAATACGCAAGGTGCGTACGCCTAATAAAATAGTAATACTATGAAAACACATCGTAGCTATTTACAGTTCTGATTTCACTTCCAAAAAATTATACGACACGCACTCCAAACTTACTATATATAAATATTATTATAATTCATACATGTATGCCGTGGTGGTGATGGCCATACTCTATAGTGTATACATGAAGATATTTAGATATTTATAAATAATAATTTATACTGTACACTGTCGAAATGGTGAAATCATAATACGTTGCGAATATATTTCGTTGAAGATAAACACCACATATTATTATAATATATTATACTCGGTATTGTTTTCTATGTTAAAAAATATTTGTAGTAGATAATACTTGGATATACCTATAAATACTCATTGCAGATAACACACGATGTGCCGAGCCACCCTTCTTGAGTTTATACATATATGTCCTAGCGTCCTGCGGGAACGATAAATCAAATTATGCTGTTATACAATAGGTATGTGATAATATAACCATCATATTGTGGAGATTTTAGTCGCTTCACGCTCCCTACACGCCCGAAAAAAAATATCATCAAAACAATATAAATCATAAATCATTATGTTATAATAATAATACAATTATTTTATGACATTATGCACATCCTCTAAAACGCATGATTTAAAAATATAATTACGTATATTGTATAACTCCTTTCACGGGAAATAAACGTCTTGATCGACCCAGAAAACGACATTACCTTTGCCCCGACGTCGGTACACGCGCTATACACGTGAGTTAGACTAGCGGGTGGATGAGTGGTCGAAGAAAATCGTTATTTATCATCATGCGTAAATACATGTGTATACATATATTGTGTGCACCCGTAATGCTGTGTGACGACTAATGTTTTCGGCGATTTGTATTCGCTTCACACGACATGATTAAATCCAACCGAAACCACTGCGGCACGATCGCAATTATAAAACTTGCCAGCGATAAAACAAATCAACAGCAGCAGTCGCGGGAATCGCTTAAGGACGTCATAAACCACACTATACCCTGTAGGCTACAGCAGTGTGACATACACTACGAATCACCATTTATATAGGCATCGGGCAATCCACTAATATCTATTAAAACTATTAATATGATCTATATCTACTATTAAATCACAATTTTTTTTTTTGGGCTAAAAAATATAACTATATAGTACACCGATGGACAATTAGAACAGATATGTTAATTGTTATTGTTTTTACAACGAATAAATAGACACAGACAAGTATCCAAAACGCGAAGAATACAGAAAATAGTAATAACACACGATACAAAAAAAATTAAAAATTAATAATAATTACCTGAATAAAATTAATGGATAACGTGCACGAGACATGATAGATATAATTTTAACTTATATAATAACAATATCATAATTATAAAACTGCAATAATTTTCGATAGTTTTGGCCACCTTGATACCTACTTAAAAATATGTACATACGCAATATATCACTTAATAATTATCGACAGTAATATATTATAATTTATACGTACATAATAACGTACACACACATCCCATTTATACCCTTGTGCGCTGTATGCGTGCGTGGTACCAAATCTCACAAGTCTTCGAACGGGTTAAAACTACTATACATACAGTATGTATTTATCACACACGAATGAGTCGTGCTAATTGCCCCAGCGTTTTAATTAAACGGGAGTATTATAATATACATGTAAGTACTGTAAATATTATACGTAAATATGTTTAGGTGTTGCAAAATGGTGGCCACGATGTGTACAGACGTGGGCGGTATTAATGTATTATGTATTATTATTTATAGCGTATCTGAATATGAAATTCGAAAAGTTTCTCGAAGCGGTGTTATGCGAATTCCACATTATACGATAACTTGGCATATACAAAGTTTATCCGGCCTGTGTAAGTATATGTATTATACGAAATACGAATATTAGATAATTTAATAGTATAATTATATTATTTGGTTCAATCGCAGTGTTTATACACTTGATTCGAACGCAGCATTTTTCTAACGTTCGTTATACCCGCATACATGCATATTGATATTATATTGAAAATAGGTTTGTCATTATTTTAAATGTTATAATTATGTCTTCATGTTCTTTATTAATTATTTTTCTGCAAAAAAAATTAATTATTTTTTAAATTTTAGCCAACACGGGGCTTGTTCATGTTAAAACATGTCATGGTCGACGAAGATAATAGTTTTTAAAGGTAGATTTCAATACTAAGCTAGTATATGTATATAGCCATATAGGTGTATCAATAATACCATGGAAATTTTCAAATAAAAGAGTACTCTACAAAATTGTAACTTGGTGCATTCACAGTACCTGTATTTAATACAGTATATATATGATACAAGAATAATTAGCCTGTTGTATAGTATTTGCCATAGTATCGAACATACTCTGCAAATAAGACGTTCGCAAAAACTGTTGCGTAGTTAATAAATAAATGGCCAAACTAAACATTTACCCTTTACGCATAATGAATTATAAAACGAAATATACGTGAGTATTACGGGATTGGACGTATAGCCCATTGAATAAATAAATTACTGTAGGGATCAACGAACGAAGGACTCCAAAACTAAAAACCAGATCAATAAGTGGATAAAAGGAAACAAGACTTATATAGTTAGGCAGTTAAGGCGCCATATATAATATAATACGAGTAACAAAATAACATAGAAAAAAAAAAGGTTAACGGCATTAGCACAGCACGTGTCAAATGTTGTAACATAATACCGTTGTTATAGGAGAAAAAATACAACTAGAATTACTAATGTTAAAAAGGAAACAAACAAACTGCAAATAAAATTAATTTCACTTTTCCGAACATTTATATAGTATTACTGTTTTTAATAATACCTTACAACGTAGTAATTTCGTACAAGATTTTCAGACTAGATATTATTATATAAATTACCAAAACTAGTTTTATTTTAGGTATTTTGATTTTTGCTCTCGTCCGCGAGATCTTTGCAACTATGTATATATACAACGCTGACAATATGTACTTAAAATATTTGATCCCAATTTGAACAGTGATAATACATTTTGGCATAATTCGGTCATTGTCCATGGCGCAGTATCTTTACATACTTATATTCGATATCCATACCTACATATGTATAATCATTATTGTCCTAGAAGATATATATTATCTATATATCAGCAGAACTTGCATCTGATAACATTTGACTTATTTTGTATTTTAACGTTTTATTTATTTATTTTTATTTTAACCATAGACAAAATGAGATCTTTAAAATATTTACATCATATAACGTTGTACAACATGAGAAAGGAATAAAAGGATCCTGTTCAGAGCCCAGTGGTACAACATTCAAGGAGTAAAAATTAAATTGGGGATTTTTTCCATTTGAAAAAATAGCTATGGTTTTCTTGTTTTTTGTATGAGAAATTAACATTTATGTACATTAATCAGAAATAGACATATCCGAAAACAACCAGCAGTTATATCACTATAACAGCATACAAATATATAACAAATTTTTTTTGTATGATCTATTTCGGATGGAGATCGAATTTTCAAAACGTAAAAAAATCTTCTATTTACTCTCTCTGTCTTTATTTTTATAAATTACCCACCTACCAAGTTTTAGTCATTCGTAATTTTATGGTTAAAAATATATTTATGCATAACTGCTCTGTACATGTATGTACATATATACATATATTTTGCAATTTCGAAGACTAAAACACGAATCGCACTATAATATTTATGACGATTAATTAAATAGTAAAATAGCGTTGCATTTTGTACATGTGCCATACATGGACGACGAGTGTGCGGGTGAGAATAATTAATATACCAACAGTTCACGTCTATAACATTTGCGGAAACCTGAGCGCATCAGGCATCAAATATCACCTAATGTATATAGTAACAATTTCCGATTTTATAATTATAATTTAGAATGAAATGAATACGAATTTCAAAATTATAATACATAAATACTAAAATACATTCATTTTTGTTGTGAAAATCACCTCCATACATCGAATATTTAAATGACATTCCATTAATCGAATTATACAGAAATACATCATAAACCATATCGCTCTATAGAAGATACACATATAAAAAATTTTAGAAATTATGTTTCTGTTTGCAATATCAAATTGAAAAGTACATTAAGTATACTTGTAATAGTGAACCCCTATGTACTTTGTACATCATTTGTATTTTTAAGTTTTTATACACGATTATGATATGAAGCTCCTATAAGATGATTAAGCATAACACAATCATAACATATATAATATCTTATAGTATATTATAATTTATGACCATGGTTACCAACAAATCAAAGTCATAATTTTTTATAATCACGGAATTAATAACAATTATGAAAACATTTACCATCATTTTGAGCGGGTAAAAAACATTTTGGTACCCTTGTACTCAAAAAATTTACCTTCCCATCATATTATATAATATTATGTATATCCACGGCACATCAACATGCAGAAATCACGAACGCCACTGTCCATATTATAATATTATAGGTACTATTATAACGGTATATTAATTGAGGATCGATTATCAAGAATATAAATATTAAACATTTACACACGCAATGTTTTTGGAATAACACGAAATAAGACTGTCGTATTTCATTATTTCCAATAGATATTAATTTTATGTAATTTATTTACATGTGGTTTTATGCGTTATAGCAATATCGTATTGGTGGCCGATTGCAATACGGATGAATGATGCGGACAATCATTTTATTACCATAGTATGCAATTTGTTCCAGCGATTATAATTATAATAATTATTATTATCACTATGAAGAATAGTTGTTATGTTTTCGACGACCCGAGGATAGCAATCCGACGCCATCGCGTGCGTATGAAAAATGCCGTGATTCTATTATTTCATTTTTAGAGAACACGATATATATAAATACATTATATTTACATACATACATATATACAAATATATAATAAATAAAACACGATGAAACGTGTTATAATAGTAGTGTAGTTAACACTTAGCATAATGTAATATATAGGAATAAGTGCGGGGTACCTAAACGCATTTATTAATATAATACGAAATTCACTACACCATACGCATGCCGGGCGTATATATGAGAACAATATATGTATTATATTAATATTTAGTGACTAGTGGATTTTGATAACTCACTATTTGTTTTACGTTTAAAAAGTAGGAAAAACATCCCATTGAATTACTATATACATTATATATATATATAAGTACTATGTAACTTGGTTATTATGTAAAAATATTTTATATTATATACATTGTTTTTGTTCGTAACATTTAATAACAAAATTAATTTGCTCAAACAGTAAACTATTACCACAGTAATGAGTAATCGTACACAAATGAATAACAATGTTTGTAAATTGTTATACATGTACGAAAACTATATTATATAGGTAGTAGGTATACATATAATATATGACGTCTTTAAAGGACGTGTCAAATACGTGTATGCCAGTTAAACAATTTTTCAAGACTCGTCGGGACAAGTCGAGAAGCGAGTGCGTATATTATTTTACACAAACATTGATTATGGAAGGACGGAAGCAGCATGTGTATAATAATAAACTGTGTAAAGTACTATATTATTATATACTATAAATTATAATTACATACATACACCGTTGCAGTCACCAAATGTACAAACGTTATATTGTACAAAATACTAGTTTACGTTTAGCTTCAAAAAGTAGTGATTCCGTATTAGTATATATATATATATAAACACGCGTGCAGCACGTATAGCGTAAATATACATTATATTATTATTATTATTATTATATAAGTACGTATAAATACGACATTACGGACGGTTACAAAGTATAATAATACGATAAATTATGTTTGCAGGCATATATGTATGAATACGCGCTTTTTGAAACAATGCCCGAACAATTTATAGCACATGGAAAACGTGTGAGAGTGGGTACTATCGAACGCGAGAGAATACACTGCAGAGGCTAGATTCTACCATATTAATGTAATATATAGTAATGATAATATAAATAAGTGTTAAAAATGCCAAATGCGTATACCATGTATACACGTGCGGTTACGAAAGATATATATTTCCATTGTTACGTACCGCGGGGAACGAGATGAGTTACACACATTTCTAGGCGATGACGATGGCAAGGCGGATTGACGACGAAAAACAAATTCAGACGGAACGGGACTTACAAGTGTTACAATATTTTCTTTTCCGGCAATTTCGGATTTACGCGCGGTCCAAAACAACGTCATGGCGCCACTCACAAGCACACGTGCAGTGCGTCTAATATAAATATATGATATATGGTCAAACTTTCATATTTTTAACAAAACCTTCTACATCACGAATTTCTTCAAGGAACATTTTCATAAAAAAAACGTTTATATTTAACGAAACCAATTTTATATTATTATTGTACAACAAAAGTGTAACTATTTTGTAATTTGTTGAGCATACACATTGGTCATTAGCATAGAAAAAAAAATAACGAGAACATAATACATTATATAACACATTCACACAAGTGCACTATAATAGTATATTACTTAATATTGATATTAGGTACTGTAGAATAATTTATTAACCATATACTTATTACTTATACGTTATTATTTTAGGTTATTTTCACACATTTCATTATAGATTTTACGTTTTGTATAAATATCGTACACTAAAAACTGTATTTTCAAAGTAAAAAATTGTAATTCTTTTTAACGATTTTTTTCAAAGAACCATCGAATTTGTGGAAAGAAGTTCAACTGTACTTACACGTGTGCAAAATTTTGTAAATTATACGTACGAATAATCGCGCTATAACGCAAACAACAACGAGTTGTAGTGATAGAGAGGGGGGGGAGCTAATTGAATATAATAAAAGGGCGCAAAAACGAGACAAAATTGATATGTTAGATTCGCTATCTGCTCGCGTGCTTGTCGTCTTAATGGAAATTCCTCGTCGAGTATTATACGCGTTATATAGTACAATATACGTTTACAGTATATGTACCTATGCTCTTGGACGTGTAATAAATACTTTCGGGTGGTCGGAACACGATCACGCCTTCCAGCGTCGATGCGATTCCGATTAGCACATTAGCACGTACCTACTACAACAGCCCGGCCCGAAGAGACCCCACACACTACTCCGCGGGTCGCGTTTGTAAATTATTGTATTCATATATTATATATTTTATACAAGTATATTATACGTACAATATTCGCAGTTGCATTGAAACCGAACAGAAACCCAAGTGTCTTTGGTGCACGCGCCAAATTAAAACCTACTCCGACAGCGGTTGTTGATTTGTTTTTGTTTTTTAATCAAATACATGCACGGCTGGGAGGCTGCAGCGAACATGTATTTTTATACTCACAGCAATTATGAATCAATAGTACGCATCACGCGCTGTGTTGCAATATCATCGTTTTTTTCGAGATGACCGCGGTGTTTTCAACAATCTTATTTCTATCTATATACTTTTTTTTTTTTTAATTAAAGTGCAAGTTTCAACAACTATACTGAGCTAAAAAAGTCATAAAACATGATCTAAAATGTAATACAATTAAATGTAATCGTATAGGTATTTTCTACGATTCAGAACATGTTTGTAGTTAATTAATTATTGTACAGTGTTGTATAGTTTAATGGAACTAGAATTCGCAAAAATATTAATCATAGTAATGATAGGTTATGATTGCTGCAGATGCAGAACATATAGCAAAAAATAATGTGAGACGAACAACAACATTTGTAAACAGACGATAATAAACTTTTGATAGGTACGAACAAGATATTGTTAGGTAATTAAAATTCGTTGCGCTCATAAGTAGTTATAATATAGTATTTAGTATATATAATATATACTACCCGGTATATAGATATATGATGAACAATGGTACAATATGTTTAATTTATTTTTTTATTTTTATATACAAATATGGTATAACACAAGGTTTTATTCTAAATAAAACGGATTTAAAATGTTAAATGATAACTATAAAATGGTTCAAGTTTGGTTAACAATCCTAAATCATTAAATTCATCCTCAATATATTTTCGAAATTCTTATTAATTTAATAAGTATATTATATATTATTTTTCAAATGTTCGTAAAGATTTCATTAAGTAAAAATGGCTTTTATTTACATAATTTCTATTCATCATAATTTAAACTATTTATTATTTATTATAAAAGAGAAAAAGGATTCATTTTTCTCTAAATGAAAGTATGAATTATTATCCCGTAACCTACTCTATTGAGTTTTGAATCTATAATTTAGTGCTCAATTGAGGAGAAAAAACATTTCAATTCCTCTCCCGTGCACGTTGGTAGGTTCATGTATAGAAACGTTTCAGATATACATTATAATGTTCGAAAAATAATGGATTTACGAATGATTGGTACGGCCGGTTGATGTCGTTATAATATACATTATTAACTGGAAGAGAAGCAGATTCAAAACTCGATCCCGTATATTATAATATGGTATAATATGGGGTAATAGTCGAACGAACTCATATATATGTTTTGCGCAAAGCATTACGCCGCCGCCGTAGTATAAAATATAATAATACATAAAAGTCTTTCGGCTACAAGTATTGGTAGGTGTGCATTTTATTCCGGATTAGAAATACGATGATTATACAGAACAACGCACCGCCATCGACGATGCAACGTGGGTTAATTTTTCAATAGAAATTGTTTACACTAACGTATAATTATGATAGTCCCTAATTGTTGATTCAAAATTTTACACCTCCCGTGTACACATACGTGCAGCAGCGCTCGCGTCAAATATGGGTAGAGAAATACACACTCTAAGCGTATGTATATAATGAAGAAATGTATTGCTGTATTATAGTTTACACATACGAGTACATCGGAAGATTTTAATTTCTCGTGAAAACTACAACACACTATAAGACCGACTAATTTGTAATTATAGTATTAATATTTTATAAATATTATATTATACTGCAACAATAAGTATTAAAGGTATGTATATAATACGTACAAGTCCTGTCGGCGATGTTCATAAAACAACGGACCGCACAGCGTATCATTAAAAAAAGAAAAAAGCAAACGATATAGGTACCGCGATTTCACGGTGATTCGGCTGTATCGGACCGCGTGCGTCGAAAACTTAGTATGTATATTATATTGTATTATGTGTGTACGTCAAACGATTGATTCCTTTTCAAAATGATTTCAGCGAGCATAATATAGTATTCGACGACAAGAATAAAATGAAAAACTATCTGAAAAGTAAGTAGGCTCACTTGAAGCCGTGTAAAACGAAAAGAAACAATAATTGTATGCACATATACGCTGCGACATTTATATATGACTTTTATCTTTAATGAGGTTGATTGCGTTTGCAACATTTCCAAATCTACGACGTAGTCGATTGAAGCACGTATATGATAGGTATATATGAACCTAACGTCATATTACAAAATACATGGTTATATAGTTTCAATAGGTTAAACGGAGTACAACGCATCGGGTTGATTAGATTATCAATGAAAAATATATTTTACTAGAAACTATAGCAGCTGTCATATAATGTATCGGATAAGGTAGTATATCGGATAGTGTTCAATACAACTGAGTAAATAAATAAAAAAAAGGTCAAATTTTTTAACGCGTTCTTCATTTTAAGATCGAATCACCGAATCAGGGTACGCAGTATACATATTATTATTAGCTAATAAAGTACTAATAGCAAACGCCATACTTTCAAACGATGGAAAGCTGAATAAAATATTACATGTGTTATGTTACATTTTATACACATACATATCTACTATAGATATATAATAGGTACATAAAGTTCTGAGTTCGTGCAACTGTACATACATTATTATCACGTAATAATTTATAAATGGAAAAGAGACTGCGAATCGTGTTAGCCGAATTTTTTTTATTTTTGGTTTATTTGAATATGCAAATTTTTAATAAACGGTTTTTATCCGACGCCGCATTCATGCATACACCTACTTCCTCTTCCGTCGCGCGCAGCTACCGCCAGCCCACTGTACCGTCTCGGACAACATATACGTGGATATATAAATATATTTTCGTTTAGGTACGCCGCCATACATTAATATATTATATTACTACATAGCACACCGGTAAATAAAAAAAAGAAAGAAAAAATAACGAGTAAAAAAAAAAAAAAACAATACGCGCTGTCATAACGTTTGTGGCGGGTTATAAATATCGCGTCATAAAACGTTGAGATGATATGAGTAAGATAAAATAAATGATAATTTCATTCATGTGCTGTTTATATGAACGTGTCCTATTATAATATAATGGCAAACGCCCTATCAACAAGCAATGTACAGAAATACTAATAGTATTTCTATTTAGTAAGCAAAACAGAAAAGAAACGCGAACGAACATTAATATTATTCTGTAGAATTTGGCACTGTTGAATCCAATCCAACGATTATTTTTCCATCACACGTTAAAACGTTTTTTATTGTGATTAGGTTTCAATTAATATAATTTTAATTCCTTGTGATCAAATGTTCAGATTTTGATAAAAAAAAAAAAAAAATTAAGTCCATGCAACTATAACCTAACCGGTTGCAATAATAACTATACTTTAATACGTATGTACAAAAATAAATTTTTTCCTGGAGAAATATTATTGAATACATTTATTAAATTATTACTAGTAAATCTTAAAATTTTGAATTGTTGTAAGATTATGCGATAACTTTATTTTTTTAAATTATATAGGTACTAAAAATGAGTATGTATACGAAAATTAATATATAGGTATTACCATAATTTGTGTGCAAGTATAAAGGAATAAACACGAATAAATTGATTATAAAAATGGGCTTTAAATCATAATATTCAATTTAATACATGAAGAAAATATAAATAATCAGGAAATTTTAATAAAGTTTAATTTTTATTTTTAGCTCTAAATTAAATTATTGGAAGTATATACCATTTTATGGTTTTTATAAAGTCCATTTAAACTAATCATATACTTTCCAGTTTCCATAGACTTATATGCTTATATAAGTTTCATGTTGTTTAGAAACATGTTATAGTCGACGAAAACAAACTTATATTTAATATACATATTGTAGTATATATTGATATCAACTGATAATAAACGAAACAGTATAGAATTTAAAATTTTCAATGCAAAAATTACCTATGTATACTTCAAGATTTCAATCAACAATTATTTTTAAATTAAAAAATGAGGTGATATATCTATAAGATCTTTAAGACAAAACTTAAAACAAGTGAGTTCGGTAGATTGCAGTAATATTTAATGGTTTTTATACTTAGAAACTGCATCGCATAACAATTATGAAGTAGTATAATATATACCAAAGTAATAAACTAATAACCATATAAAAATACGTATTATAATACACAACAAATATTTATGATTAATGATAGGGAGAATACTTTGAATAAAATATTAATAAAACTATACATAACTGTGTACACGTTATTTCATTGAATTATAATTATAATTTATTTTGTACTATTATGTTACAAAGAAGTTTATGATAGTTCGGAATTTGGGCGTACGCCAAAAATAAAAACCTATTGCACTATTTAATGTCTTATTTTTACTATTTGTAAAGTGCTTTTAGTAAAATTTATAATGCACTTGGCTTTAAATCTTGTAAAAGTAAGTCCCAGAGTACACAATGGTTAAGTTACTGCGATGTAATATTGTTTCTGTTTCAGAATCGTAACATTTTATTAACGGTACACGTAGTATATCTAAATAGTTTCAAACGAATGTAGAATATTATTTTATTTAAAAAAAAAAGTTTTATCCAATCCGAATAAGAACAATCAAAAAGTTAATGAACTTTTCACGGGAATATCCGATTAAAGACCGATGATTTCACATGATTATCACGGTAAAAAACTTAAAATTAAAAAAAAAACGGATGGGCTCGCTTTGCTGTACAGTTGGGGGTGGAGTGCACCTCGTTTATATAAACAGAATATATATATATATATATATATATATATATATATAAACAGAATAAATTTTATGAATTTTTATCTACAAAATAACTTGCAAATTATCGTAAGTTTGACACATTTTATACAAATTTTAGCTTTATGGGCTTATAAAAAAAATTTGAATGAGACAATCTCCGATATTTTTTAGTTACAATTAGTTTAACTTAATATATACTTTGTATTACATTTTCAAGAGTTTTCGGTCAGCCAATTAAATTGTATAGATGTTTAAAAAATAAAAATTTACAAAAATCGAAAATTTAAATTGTCTATAAATAAGTCAAAATATGTCAAAACACTTTGAAAACTTAACCATGTATAAAGAACGCCAATATAAAAATTTGGTGAAAATTTCAAGTTCTTGCGGTTTTTGGTTTTTGAGTTAGAGCATTTAAAAAAAAATGTATTTTGAGAAAACGTGATTTTGCGTAAAATTTCCCGTTTTTTCGTAATTTTTTTATCATTTTTTTCGACTTTTTTTAAAAAATATTGAAAAAGTTGCATTTTTGTCTCACCTAAGTACCATCTACATTCACTTTCCTTTCAGAAAAATTTCTGTTTAAGAAAATCGAAGCATTTTTACTACCAAAAATCGTGTCCTCAGACACAAAAATAAATAAATAAATAAAAAAAGAAAAAACACACCAATAGATTCCATCACTCCGTTCAGAATCTAAAAAAAAAAATGACATCTACTCACATGCTGATACGCCATTAGAATGTTACAACTTACAAGAGTAAAATTGAATCACTATTGTACCTTTAAGGCTTTAACACAATAAAAAATATATTTAATTGATTGCCGCAAATTGTTTTAAAAAAAAAAAAACCGTTAACTTTGGGGCCACAGTATTTGTACTTTAGGATATTTAATAATATTATATTTACAACACCCAATACTATATATCTGTGTGAATGTTAATAGTCTAGAAAATATATTCAAATGGATGACGAACTTCATCAGCTGATGAGAAATCAAGAACCAGAGCAATAAAATTAAAATTAATTATTGTAAAGCGTTATTTCATAGTTATTAATCATCGTTTGCCAAACAACTTTTATTATCTATTATTGAGTATTGACGACCACTGCAGTTAATGGAGCGATTCGAATTATTCTATATTATGTTAACCACTGCTATACGCGTTTGACCCGAGGTTAATCGTTTTGTAACAATCATCGATGTATTGAATATACATGAAATGATAAAACAGTTATTCATACTTGCATAGTGGCGTACCTAGGAATTCATATGTAATTCCATAATTGTGTAGAAGGGGTAAATATTAAATATATATATATATATATATATATATATATACTAACGATTGGCTTCTTAACTCAATCAATTAAAATGATTAAGTAATAAACATAATAAATGTGATTACATTGAAAAAAAATTCGTTTAGTAGAAAATGAAACATGAAATTGTTTTGTACCACGGTGTATACATACGAATATCATCACACATGAAATTCAAAAAATATATTAACATACATATTAAGTTTATATATAAATATGGGTGCAACGGAGAACCATGGTGTATTTTTTTTTTTTTTTTTGAATTTTTGATCTACTAGAGTTAACTTGATAAAACTCGCCTGTATTATACTTGATATATCATATCAAATATACAAGCCATGTCTGACTGCAAGAGACGGTGCTGCAGTTACGCATCGAAGTACATTGAATAATACAATAAGGTGTATGGACCAGATTTGCATCTACGCAAGAAAACACGGGGATCCAATATCAATTATTTTTACACCTCGGAGATTCGTCGTGACTACTGAAGTACAGGTTCGTACAACCGTTACAGATGATCGGATAATTTGTTTACGTAAAATATGATATAATGTTCATGAGTCATGATGACTATCTCATATTTTTAATTTATAACACTACAATATTGTTTCGAAACTATTTACTATATAATAGAATTATAAATAGTAGTAAAAAAAAACATAACGATTTATAAACATAATATATTTATATACATACATAATTATTTGCAGTTCACTCAACTTAAACGCGACCTTCAGTCCATGTATCTCTAAATTGTTTGCCAAAAATGTACAATTTGCGAGAAAGAAAAAGAAAATCATTCCTGGAGATTTCTATATAAATTTCAGTAAGGATTTAGGTGTTATAATTATATCAAATCAATAAAAAGTTATCTAAGCAAAAACTTTTTTAAATTTGTTTAAAAATTAATTTACTATATTGTCAGAAAACATAATGTAGTTTCAATCGTTTTGAATGGGATGTGAAAGGAAATAAATTGTCCGAAGAGAATAATATCATCACTACTTTTAATATTAAATATATATAAAGCAATACTATTACATTGTACCATTTCAATAAACTATCAATTTATCGTGTAAAAATGGATTCGGAGCACACATAAATCGAATTTTCAAAAAATATTTGGCGACGACAAACTTCTCTAATGCCCATTGGAGAAATTTTAAAAATCGAAAAAAACTTTAACCATTATACATTACATCGGTTTTATACTTTTCATTGCTTATACGTTTTTCGAGGAGTTTTCAATCGCGTCTATGAGTTAGAATATAATATTTATTTCAAATATTTCAAATATTTATTTGGAAATAGTTACGTAGTTTGTATAAAGTTTTCGAAACCCGCCGTACAGACGAATATTATATATGATGATATCGTGACACACCTTATGATAAAAATAATATTTATCGAGTCCAAGAATTGTACACGTCGACTACGAAAAGTCAACATGTTTTTTATACAAAAAATATAGGGATGGACAACCAACCGTACGGTATTTTTATACTATACATCGCGGGGTATAATTTACCTCCGCACAATACGCCTTGTACACACACAAATGCAGAAATTCGACGGATGCTAAGTTCAATCGCCTAAAACGAAATCGTACTAATACATTGTATAATATAAATGTGCACGAGATGCGCATAAATCCTGAGGGATTTTTCAATGATACGAACATGAGTCCGACGTCGAAGACATGAAAACGAGAGAGAATAACAGTCGAGAGGATATGAGGACGAGAAGGAGGTGATCTCGTGAAATGAATGACGAGCTATTCACCGGGGGGGCGGTCGTATATTTATATAGAGAATATGATTTTACGATTATTGTTTTTTTTTTTTTTTTTTGTTCCGTTTCGGAAACGTGTTGCCCCTAAAGGTGTTCCCAACGTGGTTCGCGAGTGCAGGGGCGTTACCAGCGCAAGCTAGCACGTTTAATTATGCGTTAACCAATATAAGGGCCGTGCTGAATGCACAACGAATCAGTATAATATATGGCAATTCCATGCGTGCACGTTGTTATAATATACCATACTTTTACGCATATTCGATACCGGGTCTGGTTTAATATCTGAAATATTGTATAGTGGGTATATATGGACCACGCACGCGAGCGTATTGGTAAACCTTATAACTAATATATCTATCGTAATATCTCAACGCAATGATCACACAACATCCATACACCACCTTATCGTTATTATATTTTATATTGTATGGCTATATAGTGATATATTTAATATTATATTATATAGGTAATAGGTATACACCTAAGTCCCAACAGATTTAATATGCGATACAAATGTAAAACCATCCAGTCACGTATATAGTCCGTAAAATGTATTAAACACTATAATATGTAAATTCGTACACGTACCCCAAAATCTATATAAGTATGCGAACGCGACTTTACTAGTTTATTAAACACTGCACGACGAAATGATTCCATGGGGATTTTAAATCCACTGCAGATTACGCCGACGACGTCATTGCTGAACCGAGTTATTGCTGCAGGGTGCACATATAATTTGTAGTGTGAGGACATGTCACCGCCTCACCGCCACGCCGCCGACAACCGTATAGTTCAACATAATATAACATAATCAGACAATAATACAATATAGCGTTACATTTGATCGAATCGAAGCCATCTACCGAGTGCGGATTACAAGGAGTAACAACCCTCCGTATTTTAACCGTCGCATATAAATGTAAATTATTATACTATAATACTACGTATATAGTATATACTAACATATTTTATGCGTAATTGAAACGGATTTTTATATTTTGAAAAAAAACAACGTCACGGCTGTGGGTATATAATTATATCATATCAGCTCACAACAGTATATATAGGCTCGTGGAAGTATTTGTATAACGATTATTTTTATACTAAAATATTTGTCATCAAACAAAATTGGGACACTGTTCCGTGTTTTAACATGCAATTATAAAGCTAATTTAAATATACCCTAGGAATTTTCTGATAGAACGATATAAATTTTAATGGTTTAAACGACTGAAAATCCGTCAAAAATTTGGCAAACAGATTTTGGTCAAGTCATATTTTTAACACCACACACAATTTCCTTTTTTAACGAGCGAATTTTTTCTCTTTTGAGATTAAATTAGCTTCTGAGGTAGGTACAATAACGGTTATACGTATATTATTTTTAAGTATTACAATTCCCGCAAGCGTCTGATGGTTATTTGATCATCGTTCTCTGATACATTGTATATTCTATAAGCAGTGTTTTGAATAGTTGGATTAAATTATGATCTCAAGTTGTCATGTTATATTAATTATTATTATTATAATTCGTTGCGATAAACCACAAAACCTCACTTTATCTAGAACGTTTGGCATGGTACGTAAGGCTACTATAAATAAGAGACGATGACACTTTAATGGTTTTGTTATTTTAATTTGTCGTTGATAGACTTTTTAAAAAATATGATTATAGTTATTATATTAAATCAGTAAATAAATCGACTTCTTTGTTATTACACTCTCGAATTTTGACTGCCAATTGTTTTCACGGCAATCGATATAGTTTCCTTCTTTCTCAAGAGTATAAGGGTAAGAAGGAATTTTGTTTATCACATTAATATGCATATAAATATATTAATATGTATCAACAGAAAAATTATCTAGATCTAAAATCTAGATGGTGGGTTTTAAAACGCGTCGAGAAAAACCCTGGATGGGATAAATATTTCAAAATAATTTGACAAGATTAATCAAATGAGACCGGTTTGAAGTTTTAACGACAGATAGTTTGCGATAAAATCCGTATACGAGAAGATTGGATAGGTTATCTTGTATCAGTATCTTCGATTTTAATAATAACGACGGGCAATAAGCCAATAACCAAAGAAGCCGTACACGTGTGGAGTGGGTTTAACAGGGAACATGAATCTGTATACGTTGCTACGTGATTATGTCACATCGTGTATGTTTCTTGATGAGTTTAAAATGTTATACATTATAATTTATTAAAATAATAATAATGATGAAAATGATGGTAATAATAATAATAAAGATATACTTTGTAATTATATTTTCAATAAAAAAAACTCGACAAGTTAAAAAAAATCTCGAGAATTAATTGCTAGTAAATATATTTAGGTCTTACAATTTTTAAATGTTGAGTGCGATTTCGTTTATTTTTTAACGAAACAATTTACGTTCATTAATATTTAATATATGCGAGCACTGATATTTATATAAAAAAAACAACGAGTAACAACTAAACTCGAACTACAGCGAGTTCAAAAAAGAACAGAATCCTGTATAGAACACACACACCCAAGTATTTTATACAATTAAATGCGTAAAAGCATACAAACTATAGATAATATATGATACATTTAAACTGCAAACGATGATGGGCTTACGATAAAATCACTTGATTTTCTATCATCCTCACCTGTGTTTTTCCTTGTCGAAATACATAAATACGCGCGTACGAATCTGTTGTGTTTTATTCAAAATACAAATGTTTAGGGGCATTATTCATAATTAAATAGTTAAATTGTTACATTACACTAAAAAATGCGATGAAAAACATTAAATATCAAAATATTTACTGTGTAAGAAAAATTAGTTTATTCAAATTAATAAACTAAATTTTAAAGCAAAAATCATTATTTAAGAAAATAAATATAAATATAGTAAATTTAAATTTGTTTAAGAAAATGTTCCCAAGAGTTATTCCGACTAGCCATTACGAGGGAGGAATAATTACGTATTGTAACTATCATACCGTACAATAACCGTATTGATATCTCCGGAATGAATACGATTATAATGATATATATATTGTACACCAACACCACCTTGTATAGGTGCGTGCACCCAGGTCCAGGGTCTTCGATTCGCTACGGACATTACTAATTAAACAATATTCGACCGAGAGACGTTGCTGTGGAGAGCGTGAGGGGAGGCCATTAGTCTACACATCATATCACATTTAACATTATAAAGATCTTATCTCGGACTCGTGCGCGGTAGCCTGGAGGGTTATGATTCTTCGATCAGAGAGACCTTGAGTATAATATTAAAATTGCCGCGGCCACAATATTCATCCTATAAAATATTCGCATCACAGTTTCTCCATGTGTGTGTGTGTGTGTGTGTGTGTGTGAGTATAGATGACGCGCGATCGATGGTATCTCCGGGTGTAATTTTTTCTTCTCCGTTAATGAACCTCGCCAAACGAACGGCCAACAAATGAGTTTCGGCTACTACGTTATATTTTCACCTCCGGATAAATTCTGTAAATTGTTTCTTCGATCTTGATCACTGCTGATAAAAATGTATACGTATACGAATATTCGCCGATATTATACAGCCACAACGGTTTTCACGACGTACATATCATGCATACATATAAAGTGCTGTACTTTATCAATAATAACTATTTGAAATATTATTTCTATGCGCCGCAAATACATCAAAATGTATGAAGTGAACAAAAATGCGCGAACAAAAATTTTAAAAATTGGAAAAAATTATTTTATGTTGTCAATAGGTAAGCTAATGATTTTATAATCTCAAAAAAAAAAAAGAAAAAAAGAAAAATACACCACGATTACATAATATGTAATATTATATAAATGTGTATTATACATTCCTTATCTACTTCACCCAAAATCTAAAATCTAGATGCCAAAACCGGTAAAAATAATGAAGGAAAGCACTATGATGACGAAGAGTTGTTAAGTATGACCGTTGCGTGCGAACCGAAGTTAAAATAATTATAGCTGTTTTTGTTAATTTACATAATATAGTACCTTGCTTATACACAGGCATAACAAATAACAGATATATATATATTTCAATACATAATATTATTCAATTCGACAGATTGACGACATTGTTCTGATTAAATCGTAATATAATGCATCTTAATTATTTTAATTTGTATCGTTCACAAAAACAGTACCTACAGGGAGTATATTAATCCAATGAACTTGATTGAAATCGATTACTAATTACTATATACGATAAATTATTTCATTGAAACGCAATACAATACGACCTATGTCGATGTACATAATGTGTGTATAATATTTTGTCGTTTGACTATACAAACTTTTGTTTGACTGTAAATCATTGAAGTCGTTCGTAAGACACACCATATATATTATACATAAATAGTATATATAATATATATGTACATATTATATTCATGCGGCCATACGGCCACTCAATCGTCATTTGGTTCGTCGTGTAATGATTGTTGTTTGCAAAAATGTAAGGAAAAAAAATACGGCAAATAAAAAACAATAGAGACGTTATCGCCATGTGTTCATAAAATCTAAGCTTTCACTTTTTGACCATTTTCATTTAATACGATTTCTCACACGAACGCCCATCGTAAGAATAATCACTCAGAAGAATCGGTAAACCACTGCAGTGGTTCACTACATACACTGCGTAAAAAGACTAACCACCATACTCTACACGTAGCAGAGTATGTGTTAGATTCTGATCGCAATGTTAATGTATATATGTAATACCTATGTGTAAAGATATAAAACATGTAAACATTGTAAACATATTGCATAAATATTGGAACGTGTACGTTTTTTTCAGTTGAGTAAGGAAATAAAAAACATTATATACATTTTATGTATGTGTGACCACAATTTGTAACACTTACGAATTTGGTTAGATTTATATGTTTGATAAATATACAAAAATAAAAAAAAGGTTGCAACTATGTAGGTATACTTATGCAATTGACGTTTTCACTACAGTAAATGTAAATGCAAAGTAACTGCAGTTAATAGTTTAGACTTAGAGAGTCTTATAATATTTAAATTTTTGTGTGTAGGCTGGAATTTTATATTTCATAAAAATTAATCGAAATATCAACAATATCTATAGGTTTATAAATATAGCTAATAATCACAGACAAAAAGTATACCTATTATTATGAAACAAAATGAAATAAAACAAAGACTAGTTATCATAATATTACCATTACTAAACTATACTCCTAGTGGATTAAAATTAACCTAATATCATCTTCATAAACTGAATACAATAAAATATTTTCTTAACAAAAGAAAATTAATTATGAAACATAGTATTTTAACAATAGACACAATATTCAACAAAATGGACGAGTATTTCCACACTATCCATAGTTTATAAACAATTTATAGACAAAAACAATACATTTAAATACAACGAGAACGTTAATTTTTTTCGTTTGAATCAAATTAAATAAATATTAAAAACCTGAAAATATTCCTCGGATTTCAGAGGCTGCAGTTATACGTATAGTAAAGAAATACCAACTTAATAAAAGGAAACCCGCAGGGGTTATATGAAAATCTTAATAAAATCAAACATCAGCACGAGTAATACATATTATTATAATAATGTTAGGTTTATTTCAAAGTTCTGACAATCTATTAAAATGCGCTGCTGCCTACCTATTCTGTATGAACCTAGAACACTTAAAAACAAACAACATGCGTTCGTAACACTGATTCACAAAAAACAACATAATATTATACAAACCGGCGCACGCGCCCGTACACACACACACACACACACACACACGCACACACACACACATACACACACAGTTTGATACTTCGTTATGGCAATTAATATTAACGGTACTGTGTGAGTAAATCACCACGGATAAGGGAAATTACCCGGGGCAATTGCGGGAACCTATTTAATATATACAGAGAAAATTAGAATAAAAAAACCATATAAATCGAACATTTGTTCTAAGCCCATTAAAATCCTAGGCGATGGTGCCGATTGTTCAATTTTGATTACACTTTAAAGTAGACTTACAAGACGGCCATGGCTACAGCGTACGCCGTGGTCAGATATATAGATATACATAGATGGCATATATAATATATACATAATGTACGCATACTCGCTGCATAATATTCGTCTATTGTTTTCACAGATTCTATCGTACCGTTATAATACGCATTGTGAAAAAAAAAATTAAAACCTTTCATGCGTACTATTATAATATGTTTATGATTTTATATCCATTTTTTTAACTCCGAAAACTATACGGGCACATAAATCAACAAACATTTTCTAGTGCTAAAAAGTATAATCGTGTACCAATATTCGTAAATATTTAAAAATACTATACACGCGTATTATTGGAAACGTTACAGGTTGCTACTCTAGAGGATATCATAGCTTTTGAAATATTACAAACAGGCGGGTACATGTACGGAAGGAGAGACCGTTTTTAACCAATGCACTAATTTGATAACCAATTTGTAAAATTTCTGTTAAATTTAATTTTAATGTTTTTTCTGTTTAACTAAAAATTGAATAAGCGATTAAAAATGGTATGTGATAAGTGATCAGCGAAAACTACATAGTCATTAGTCATCCATCTACTTTTGGTACAAAAGTTTGCGATTCGACTGAAATTATTTAATGAGAAATCCAATGCTGTTGATCGATAAAATATTTTATTCTTAACGAATAAAACGGCGACGATAACGAGAAATAATTTGTATTAATATGATAGTAAAAAAAATTTAATTGTTAAGAAATTGTATTGTTTTATATAAAACAACAATCTGTTAAAAAAAAAATTGTAATATTGTATATCCAAATTTTTTATCCAACTTTCTTTATAAAAAAAAAACATGTGATGTTATAAAAGACAACCATCTTTTTCTGTATTTTACAAGTTTAAATTGGTGACCAAAAGAGTGTAATAGCTAAAAATCTACATTACAGAATGGTCAAAAGGTAAAGGTTTATTTTGGCAGAGAAAGATATACGCCTATACACATATATGCGGAACACTAATTGTCCCCAAGACCGCAATGTTATCCGTTGATGTCATATTCGTATTATCTATATCTGTTCACGCGTTATAATTATCCCTCTCGGCACTCCGGCTTCGAATAGCAAACTTCCCATGATATGTAATGATATGTCATAATAATATATGATATGTAACAGCAGATATCGTGGACGCACGAAACAAAATATTGTACGTAAACACGCACACGTGCTCGCACATAAATACTTATAATAACACTAATAATAATTTATGGCTTAATCGTGTCCGCGTATCGATCATCAGACCGGAGTGTTTTATTACAAGATTTTTTTTTCATTTTATCGTTTTCGAATCTTTATTTGGAAGACTCCCCCTTCCCTTCCCATCTTACAGTACATGTTAATAAATCATGTTAAGTGAAATGCTTCGAATGCTACAGGCGGCCGAGTCGCGCGCAGTGTGGTTTTAATCGCGATTAAAATTAATTTTTTTTACTCTTCATATATGTGTATATAGGTATAAGCAGCTGCAGCAGCAACACGTCTCTCCGTCCGTATAACAGTCGTCGAAATTTGGTGCACATAGATACGGTCTTTTTCTTTTCTTTTCCTCGACAATGTCTGGATATCGACATACACACCACATAATATATTATACACGCATTACGATACGCTGATTTGAACGATTTAATGAATTATACATGTGAATATTGCAGGTCACCTTACTGCAGCGCTATATCGGCATATACCGCCTTTATTATAATCTCTTCTCTCTCTCTCTCTCTCTGTATATATTCCGCTTTGGCGGCGTTCATTATAACTCATATAATATTTTTATTCGTTCCACGCGCCGTATAGCGTAAGAAATTATACATCGCGAATCGGAAAAATAATTATTATTATTTTACAATATGCCCAGTAGTATGACGTTTGAACGTTTGCGGTTTCGTAAAATGTTTATCAGCCGCATATATAGAGATTTTTATTCCCGTGAAACTTTCGTGACGATAATATTACAATTATATGTCTAAGTTATATATATATATATACCGAAATCACCGTCAACTGAGCCATGTGGAAAACGATAGAATACTAAAAAATAACACATAACGTATACCAATAGTTGGCACCACAAGTTGATGCATTAGTTGGAACCACAAATGTTATACGAGCTTTTACGTAAGTATACGTATAGTAATCAAGCACTGCAATTAATAGAAACGATACTTCACGCAATGTCCGGTAAACGAGTCCATTACTTTATACGTGAATACAGGGTGTTTCAGGATGATTTGGCAGATGCCGCAATAACTTTTGTTCTCTTAATTATTTTAAATTATTTTATTTTTATTTTTTAATGAATATTATATAGTACCTACCACGCTACAACAAAATTATTATAAAATATTTTTTTTTACTTTTGGAACCCAAATTTGAAAATTTAAAATTTAATTTTATCATTAAAAAAAAACCCAAAATAGCCATTTTGTAAACCGGATTTGTAGAAAAATTATTGTACAAGTATTGTACGTTTTATCAAGATTAAATAAGGTTCAATATAAATTAATGGTTATCTACAATATTATGCGATAAAATTATTTGACAAACTTGAAAAAAATCGTAGAAAATTAACGGATAAACTTTTATTAGAATAATAAGCATATTAACATTTCTCTAAAAATCCGTATCTTCACAAAATGGCTATTTATTTGGAATTTTTTACTTTTTTTTGTTTAGTTTTTAGTTTTATCGAAAAAAAAACAAAAAATGAAAAATAATAATTGGAACAAAAATTATTGCATTTGTCGAATAATCCTAAAACACCCTGAATATATATATATATATACGTAGTCCGGCTGCCTCGTTTTGGAGGGTATTGCGTCCGGGACGGTAAAATGTATCATCATCCAAGACGCTCTACTCTCCGTCGCCACTCGTAGATGTACAGAAAGACGCCCGTTGACGGCATTTTTCATGCGATACATAACATACGCGGCATTTTTATATGCTCGCACCAGACCATCAACGCGTTCTTGCAAACAAACCCGTAAAGTTTGCGGCTCGCGCATGGGTGGGCGATAGCGGCAAAAAATGACGGTAAACAATTGTGGAAAGGGGGGGAGGAAAGCTAGGTCGCCGCGAGTACAAAAGAAAAGTTGGCCAAGCGATGTTACGTATGTGTGTGTGTTATTTGATATGTGCTCGTGCGGGTGCTGCGAGTGCAGAAAATATGGAAAGTTTTAAGGCGACTGCTCTTGACGGCATGATGGCGGCGGCGCGTAAACTATAACTGTTCCGGACACATTCGAGCTAAAACCCAAAAACACTATTTGCTTTCACCACACGCCACCGCCGTGCATTGTTCTCTTAACGGGTTTAACGGTTTTTCCTGACCACCATCATACTATAACGCACCCCCTCGCTTCGAACGCGCCGTAAAACCGCGTGTGGTTATATCAAACCACGGTTACATCCGGGTGAACGGAAAAGCGTCTGGTGCTCGAACGAGGACGTCATCATGTTATGTAACGTATTGTTATGCTGCAATCGCGACGAGGGCAAATACAACGCAGACAAAATATTAATATCGTACGAGCGCGACGACGACGTAGCAAACGGATCAATACCAATTTTAAAACACGTCACCCTTGTGTCAGAACAATCCTTTATATTATATTTATTTACCATATCATAATATTTCACAGCAGTATAATTTTGTTCGTCCGTGTGTGCAATGCACATGTCAGTAGCGGTTTGAAGGAGGTTGAAGGGAGTGTACTTGAAGCACAAAAAAAAAAAAATGGGTAGGTGGGTGGGTGTCCCGTGGTTTGAGAAGGTAACAAACTCACATAATTATCTAATATTTTTGAATGGGTGGTATAAACATTTTAGATTCAAGCAACAAAAAAAGTTCAAGCCACCACTGTCACATGTCTGCGTGCGTGTAATAATATAGTCTGTCAGGGGTCGGTCAGACGCAGATATAATATTATGTTCGCTTGGTGTGCTCAGAACGGCGACTGTACAGTGAAATTATATTATGATGTTGGTACCTACGTATTGTTATTGCGATTCGGTTACATTTTCTATCAAAAATAAAAACTATACGAACTCACGACAGTCGTATGTTGATTCTGTGCAACCGAGTGTTAACCTTATACCGCATTCTCTGTCTGCAAACTGCATACCCGCACAAAAGCCAAACGTCTACGTAAAAATAGTCAATAAAAATAAATACGAATAAATGACATGTAAAAATCGTTTGAAAACATCTCTTACTCCCATTACAGTGAACAATATATACATCTCGAATTATTTACACACGTATTATTCAACGCGCTGTCGACATAAAACCAATGTAAATACATTACTTCCGTAGTAGTTGTACGTGTATTGTCAAACAACTAGATTTTTATATAAAAATTTATGAATGGAAACTTTAGGAACAAAGGAGCATTTAGACTTCAATATAACATCTTTGTCTTTACCACTTTGTTCAACTTCACTTTATCAACGAAAATAGATACATATATGCACCGAGACATATTGATAAAGTATTTAATGGTTTTATGTACATAAATATATGGCGATGGAAATTTATTGTATTTAAATTGCAATTTTGCCAGAAAATACGAACTCCAAGTTCTTTTACAATTGTTTTTAGTATTCACAAGGAACTCTGGGGTTATTGAAATTACAATTTCAGTTCACGTGTGCAATTAATATTCATTATAAGTTGAAAAAACGGCACTAAAAGCATTTAATAAAGAATTGTAAATCCGAGTAAAATTCGAAAACACCGTAGGAATAAACAAGAATCTATACACGTCAATAATGTGATTCAAACGGCACTGCGGCCGCACAATATGGTAATTAGGACTATTTCATTAAAAAAGAAATTGATTTCATGTAATGGGAACATTATATCTAATAAAATAATTTCGACATTAATGGAAAAAACCAATTTTGAAATAGTCATTAAAATTAATTTATAAAACCAATAAACTAGGTAACTGATTAGTTATTTTAAACTAAATATAAATTCGTGTATATAATAATTAAAATATTTTCATACCTATAAATTCGCAAGCACTTTGTACATTAAACTGAATAAATAACACATGCAGTATTATAAATGTTAATTATATTACAATATATCTGATGTATTGCGTTAACCATATAACCAATACCATGTATATATTGTACATAGAATTCGAAAAATCAAATCCAGAATTAAACTTATTCGTCGAGTTAAAATAAATTTGAGAGGAAATTAAATAATTTTTCATATCAACAATTTGACCTTGTATAAAACAATATTAGAAAGTGCTTTTTTTATAACTAAATTATTTGTTGATTTAATACATGAAAAACTATAATTTATACAAATGCAATCATTAAATGCAATATAACCACTAAATGTTTGTTTTCCATTGATTGTATTTATACCATAAGATTTTTAATTTAACGAGCTTTATTTAATTATAAATTTTCCTGTAATATATAGACATATTTTAAATCTAAATGCGTATACTGATCAATCCGATTTTTCATAATAACGAATTAATTATTAGTTTGATAGGCAAAACTTATTATATAAATAAGATAGGTATGGAAAGTACTCACCAATGAATGAAAATGTGTAAAATGTGTTGGTTTCAAAAAGTTTACTGCATGCATTTTGAGTTTAAGATGTTTAAATGGATTCTTTTTGAAATAAATTGCATATTTTTAATTTTTTATACTTCAGAATGCATACAATATAAAACGTTTGAGATAACCTGAGTGTAGTTATGTATTCTGTTTGCTTACCTAAAACAGAATAAAAATAAATATCGTTAATAATCTTTTATAATGTAAATAATAGCAAAATGTTTAGCAAAATAATGTAGCTATCTAAAAATGGAGATATATATATTATAAGACATGAATATAAATAAACATGATGAAGAATGCGTTAAAAAACGTTTTAATTGAGTTTAACAAAATCACCTTATTAATATAATAATACAGTAACATATTATACATAAGCAAAAATCATAACGAACAGCGTGTTATTTACATAAAGTACTTTGTAAATGTAGTTAATTATTCACTGCACTACTACAGAACGCAGACGTCGAGAAACTAAACTAAATTCAACACATAACATAAGGAATATATAGGTACATCTTATTTTATAAGAACTTTCAAAATATGAGATATTCGACACCCCACGGTGAGGGCTGGTGTCTATAAATATAATAAAATAATAATAATAATAATAATAATAATAATAAAATTAATGATAGAATTATTACATTTTTTTTTTATTTTTTTTGGCGGCGTATAGATCAGTAGCACGTTTAAGTGTATAATAGGTAAATATATAGCAGACGATGAAAAAGATAATAATTAATTATCTTAAAAAAATAAAAAATAATACGAGTATAGGTAATAATCATGCCGCGATTATTATTCGTGACAGCGACGGCATGGATATTGACCCGAATTTGAGGTCCCACAAGAGTTGAAGAAGATTTTCGTCTTGAGAAAAAGAAAACAAAACGTAGATACGTAGCTGATGTATCATACCTTATACCTGTACTCGTATAGTTATTGTGAGACGAGAGGTGGTCGCCGTCAAACCAGACTTGGAGACATTATATACGTATACGTGATAAATAATTCTAAAAGAAAGAAAAAAATGTTAATCGTGCAAAAATAAAAAAATTGAATAAGTAAATAAAACCCGTTTCGCCTTCGGGTCAAATCACATGGAGTATTTTGGTTTCCTGCAGTATTTTATTATTATATACATGTAACATGTTTATAATGTTTACAGTGCCGCCGGGAGAAAGAACCGTCATATTAAGTACAACTCAATGCGATGTGGATAGAAATAACGACGATCATCGTCTCCGGAACTTTGTGGCTTATACCATTACCTATAGGAAGTTATCATTGTCGTGGTGTCACTGTGCCTTTCACCCAAAATCGTGAATTCGCGTGCAACACGTCCTTGTTCATACATCATGTATTTTATTACAATATACGTGCCACTATATGAATTGCTTTTATACTTTCCCCTGGCCGTTTGGGAAAAACTAGATTTCGTCAACATGTTTAACGGATTCAGCCACTGCTGAATCGTATTTTGTTAAGGATGTAATATAATCAAATTACCTATATTATTCTACATCTTTATTTTTTACATAATTTTGCGTATTTTAACGAAAATTTCTTTTGGCTAATAAAACTTGTGGGGAAATGCAAAATCATAAAGGAAATAAAAATGTTTTATAATTCATAAATTGTATACTGCATTATTACATGATAAATTAATATAATATTGTTTACACAATATTATATGATCACAAAAAAATATAATTTTTTAATTATTATTGCGGTTCAGTATATTACGTTATTATTAGTATCCTGACGAATCGTTTTTTTGTCATAGCGAGTTCGATTAATCTAGAAAAAATAATAAACCTATGTGTGTTTTCCTGTGCACTTCGATCCGATTTTATTTTACACGCGCCATATCATATAGGTACACATTACACATGGCATATACATATATACATGTGTATAATACGTATTAATATTATTAATGTACTGCCGACGGATCGATAAATCTTTCGGCCAATGATTAATCATAGTAATAAATTAAATAATGTGAATTAGAATTAGACAATAGAACGCCGCAACACCAAATCGATCCTTTCACTTTCAATACAGTTTTAACTATATATTATAATTATTATGTATACTACGCACGATTTACTTATTTGGATAAATTTTTTAACGGACAATGACAAATGCCTGTACGTTCATAATACTATCATGCTACTGTCAGACAAAAATTACATTAACTGCTCCAGTAAGATTAAAATATATTACAGTATGTTATGCGTAGGTTTCACAAGTCTGAAACATATTAACGATAACCCTATATCCATTACCTATAATATGTGGACCACGGTAGTTAAAACAAATTAAAAACACGTGTTTAACACACGACGAGCGTCTTTTCTAAAATATAATATTTAATAAGGTAAGAATGCAGAGTGGGGAGAACTGGGGCGTTATTGAGTTGTAGCTATATTTTAATTGCATGTATATACATAAATCGAATTATATAGATTGCAGTCAAATAATTAATATTGCTTTTAGTTTTGGTTGGATCCGCTATAGTCAGTATAGTCACGAAGAGAGTGAGTATTACAAATTTAATTATTATAATTAATAATTCAATAACAACATCATTAAAATAAAACTTGTACAATACCATATTTACGTACGCAGATGTAAATCCGAATTTATGAAAAATATTCATTCACTACGGCAGGATATTTTTCTTTTAAGATTTATCCGGGTAATAAAACTCTACAATTTGAAATGACATTGAACTTGGGTAGTTAACTTTGGTCTAGTTTATTACACTAGACCGACACGAAATTGTACACATGTACACAAACATGACAATAGATACGGTCTGATGCTATAATAACATGTTGACATTTTTAAACGACACAAAGACGTAAAGGTCTTAGGAATTATTTTACGGTTCGTTTGAAATATTATCACTTTTATATAAACAATGTACTATATATAAGTATAGAAGTAAACATATAGTGTATTGACTATATAATCACTAATTTCACTCTTGTTTAACTTGACTTATTCTTATTTGAAAAAGAAATATGTATTGATACGAACAAAATATTTGGAATTAAAGGAATTTCAAGACTGAAATTGGTAAAAAAAAAAAAAAAAAAATGAGAATTTAATCATTCAAGATTTACATGTAAACTACGGCGGGCAGTATTTTGACATAATTTACATTGTTGAAAACCTAAAGAAATTATATACACAATAGGCCGTTTGCAATTTGCTGTATGATGAATAGATCAATAGAATTTACGTAATAAACGATTTATAAATAAATAAATAAATAATTTACGATATGATGTTATTTTTATGAAAATATTAAGTGACTTATTTCCATTACGTGCAGTGAACTGAAATGCATATACCAGCTCATAATTAAAACAAATATTTAAAAAACCCAAAATCATAAAGAATAATAGTTGAAGAAATTCGTCATCAATACAAACGTTTCATACATTTAAACGTATTGTTTTTGTCATCACAGGAATAATGCACGCACGCTCTACCAATGTAATTATGTAAATAAAACAACAAACGACGTTTACTATAAACTCGAGCGTTTAGCGTATTATTATTATAATATATAATTCACGCTACACACAGAAACTAATGCAATTTTGACGATTGCTTTTTGGTTACCGCGAAGACGTGAAAAGTTTTGATAAAATATTTTCTGTTCGTCAACAAAGTTATTTCAAGAGTTTTATTTATACTCTGGAGACCTAAACGTAATCGAAATTGCAATTGTATGAGTTATATATTATATAGTATATAAATATATATATATATATATAGTGTTTATGTGATTAATTTATTTTATGACAAAATATTTAAAACAAAGTAGAACTGATCTGATAATATTATTTAAAGAAGAAACATGCAAGTACACGCGAAGAAAAATAAATTATAGAATTACTAAGTATAGTATAGTACTATAGTATATAAATTAATTTATATAGTTTAGCCTGTTTAGAGTGATCGCACAATTATAACGCCGTTGGTTTACAGAAAATTAAACATTTTGGGCTCAAAGTCTGTTACATATTTTGTTCTTAACAGGATACTCTTGTCATATACAATTATTAATAATGCTATAATTACCGTCAAATAAAAATGTATACCATATAATTGTATTGAAAAAAATAAATGACCATTTAATTATAAGACTGTGAACTATTCTCAAAGTGTTGTGCTTGGTATACACCGTACTAACTCCACTAATTCAACGCATAGAAAGCTTATAAGGTTTACTGAAGTTACAAATCATCCAATAATTTGTTTGAACATTTATAAGGAAACATAATTTATATTCCAAACCAACTAACCTAAAATACTTAAATTGTCAGTCTCAATTGTGAAAAAAAAAAAATTCCATTTTTTTTTTTTTTACAAATTATGATAGATCACATGATAAAATAAGTGGAAGATCAGTTAAATTCAAGATAATATAATAATTATGATAGTATGCCAATTATTATAATAGACATATTAGGGGAGAGGTGTACAAAGTGGTCATAGTGGTTAAAGTGGTCATGTCCTATTATCCTGTCGTAAATAAATAAACAGCTGATTTCATCACATGGATTGGTTCATTGTTATCATATTAATCAACTGATAAACCACTATTGATAAAAACATTTACCGTTTTCGTTTAAAGAAAAATATTACATTTTTTGATGCTGTTGATGTAAGGTAACTGCTCTGAATAAATTATTATATTTTATGAACATATAGTAATTAATATACCAAAATTATATTTTTTCGAAATCTACCTAAATTTTTATATATTATAGAATTAGCTAAGTTCAATTAGTTAATAGGATTAATATTTTTTTTTAATGGTAAACTAAACATTATTAAAAGGGCAAAGTGGTCACTATTGTGACCAGTTTACCCATATTTCAAAAATATTTCATTTTGATCATGTCTATTTTCCCAACCCAAATCTAATGAAGGCTGGGTAAGATGTTTAAAATGCATGAAATGGTGTCATGACGGTTGAGCTGGATGTAAAGGCAACAGTTTTATTTGTGATTTTTGTAAAACATTATCAAAAGCTTATTAAGTTACCTATGTATATTTTATAAAATACCTTTTATTACCTACCAAAAAAGTACTAAGTCTGATTAATAAATCAACTAATCAACTGGTAGCTAACTACCAGGAAGGTGCAAGGCTGATTAATTTAAAAAATATAACTATTCATTTTGAATTTAATATTATTTATTTGTTTTCAAAAGCTTATTAAGTTAATATATTTATTTTATAAAATTGTTAATGTCAACTATCAAGAAGGCGACAAGTCTGATTATTTGTTAATTAATTTAAAAAAACACTTATTATCTAATAAAAAACCTTAAGTTGTATTTTATAAAATATTATTAATACTAACTACCAAGAAAGTGCAAGGCTGATTAATTTAAAAAATATAACTATTCATTTTGTATTTAATATTATTTATTTGTTTTCAAAAGCTTGTTAAGTTAATAAGTTTATTTTATATAATTGCTTTGCTATCCCCCAAAGAAATACCAAGTTTTATTAATTTGTTAATTAATCATAAAAATGTTAAGAGATCCAAAACTTGACATGAAGTTACTTATTTATCAAAGAAAAGTTGTGGTAAGAATATAAGTTATATAATACATATTTATGATAATATTATGAAATAATAAATAATAATAGAAATTGTTTACCGGCGGTCAAAGTGGACATTGACTGACCACTTTGAACACCTAGGTGGGCAAAGTAAACAATTGTGTACTTTTTAAAAAAATGAAAATAACTTTTTATTTACTGGTTTAAAATAGTTTCTGATTGCAAATTATGATTCCTGACAAGTTTAAATAGTTAATCTTGAAAGTTTCATAAAAAAAAATTAATTCCTAAAGTGTGACACTGTTTTGAACCTTAGGATGACCACTTTGGACACCTTTCTCCTACTATTTGTAATTGATTTTGATCTTACTAAATACTAATAATGTATAATAATTAATGTTCAAATATTTATATAAATATGTAGATACATAGTATTTGATGTAATTTTAATACATATACCTACAGATGTTACAAGTTTCATATAAAATTACAAAATATAAATTGCGTGCATATAACTTGTATCTTATCAGTTATCACTGTAATTTTACACAATCATTTTCTAAAGAATTAATTAATGATTCATGTAACAATATAACATGGTATTATTACTTCGTTATATACGACAGTGGAAAATAGACAACTTTTGCAAGATGTTCCGAGAATATATTATAATATATTCAATCATCTAAACAAATCCTACGTCTTATTATAATTTACTCTTTAATCGATGATAATAAAATATCTCTTGACATGTGCATGGGTGGAATATAAGCATTCAAAATCCCATTTGCAAAATATATACGAACGATGTTTGGTAATTGTTGGTAATTGGTAGTCTCATCATGTATGACACAGATATTGAAATTATATTCAGCCGGTTTCACCAATATTAAGGATTTAACTTATGGTTGATATTTATCAATTTGTTAGTGAATATTGGGTTTCATCGAAATTTGTCAACTCAATCACGTTGTTACAATGTTTTAAAACTAACCACCCAAAATCGGCTTGTTAAAAAGCGAAACAGCATAATTTAATACCATAAATCAATTAATATGTATAACAAACATTGTAATAGTTTATTATTAGATATGATCATAAAATTAAAACTTAATCATAAAATAATAAAGAAAAATTTTATAATAAAATTATTTTTCTGTATACAAAAAAGTTCAAATATTAATATATATACATTATATACATATAAGTGTACGCGTACACGGTTTTTCCCCATCCCACACATTACACATTATACACACTAAACAGCCACATCGATTGCAAGTAGTTGTCAACAAGTGCCAAAATATCGGTTTTAGTTTTAAAATAACCTGCGGCACATATATTCTTTCTCGGTAATTTCAACACCACGTCCTCAATGACAAAACGAGGTACCTACAAAAAAAATAATAAATAAATAAATAGGAAAATTTTTTCCCTCGGGACCACCTCTATATCCACCCAACGACGATGACTATTTATCAAGTAGAAATTTATATGCATCACCAGAGTCATCAACAAATTATATGCAAAAACTGTGGTTTTAATCTAAATTCCGAAGCGTATGCAGAAATTATATATTTGCATCAGTATAAACAATGAGGAGGCAGGACTCGAAATCGATAACGAGCCTAAACAGACAATATACTAAATTATACATACATATAGAATTTTATTTACCTGCTATGTTCCCATTGCATCTGCTGCAACATCACCAAGCTGAAGCCGAAATATTATTATTATTATTATCAATTACAAATGCTTAATTGCTTAAACGTTATAATTGACATGTAATCGATCGCATAATAATACATTTTTATTTCTCCTCCTCGTGTAACATAACTACATTCCTTCGCGATCGATGTATACTATAGCCAATTGAAAATAAGTTCACAAAACATATCTTTTATAATATTTACAATCAATTAGAAATAATTACTATTCTCATTGTCAGTTAACGTGCACGTTGCGTATACCTTTAATCACATTCTTATAACGTCTCCAAAAAAGATTAATACGTACATCTACAACATGCTATATACCTACAGCACTATTCACTATGTTGAATGTTCACATATATATATCCATATAATATTATGCACTCACTGTTTATTTTAGAAAACGTGTCTACACCTACACACATATTTTGCTGACCAATTTATGAATACGCAATTTCAGCGATACACTAAACAAACACGCCGACAAACACTCAATTATAATGATAAATCAAAGTTTTTATTAAATTCTAGTCTCATATGTAGATTCAATAGAAATTAAATAACAAATACTTTTTAAGAAAAAAATTGTTAAATTAAAGATATCTTGAAATATTATTATTGTAATGAAGAAAAAAGGTTTGGTGGGTTACCATTAAATTACCATTAAATTATGACTTAGTAACATTACCTCTTCCCTGTTGAACGGAGGTCAGCGTCTGAGATACAGGAGGAATCGATTTGTATTTTAAAATAATAAGACCTTTCCCTTTAATTCACTACTGTTACTTTTTATTTAATCTTTTAATACACAACAATATACATATTATGGTTTAAAACTAATTTTCACTATTATGTCTTTCTGCCTAGACGATATGCGTAGTCTTTTACACTCACCTTTGAACGTCTATACAAAAATACAGTAATAACACGACGGGAGCGTATCACTGAAGACCCGAGCTCTTCATATGTTGTGTGTGTATGTGAGTGCGTGCAATATCTTATCGTTATATTTTTTCCTGTTCAATATTTGTATTTTATTCTTAATTTTAATGGCTAATAATTATTATAATTATTTTATTATAGATTTTAAATTTAAAAAAGATATGATTGCTTAGGCGCACATCATTACATTACGCATTGTTGGTCATTTTAGTTTTCACGAAATTAAAGGTTTCAAGTATTTTTATCAAAAATTATTAAATATAGTTATAGTAGTAATTTTATTAAAAATCAATAAGGTATTTTTTTTATATGTTAAATTAATACTGTATACAATTTTTTAATTCAAGAATTGTATACAGTATTATATAAATATAAATATTTTTAACCAGCCTATAAATAATTAATAAATTAACAAATGTATATATATATATATATATACATATACATATACATACATAATATATGTATCGTATTATATCCAAAACTATTTCAAAATGTAAATTTTTATTGTGTTTAAAAATCATGAACAAGCCCATTCAACATGAACAAGTAATTTATTTTTATAGACTTGCTGTTATAAATTTATGTAAATTGTTTAAAAGTCAATTCAGAACTGAAAATTAAAAATCAATCTCAAACAATAATTGTACCATAAAGCGTATTTAATAGGCACAACAAAAAGTGTAAAACGTTATTATTACACATTATATTACAGTTAACGTTAGTATAATAATTATTTATTATATGCTGCATCAGCAGCCGAGCTGATTGAATATAAACGAACATAATATTATGTTATAATAGCACATTTTACATTCACATTACATTTTAGTGTTGACTAACACACTCGAACGAATGAATAATTACTATAAGAAAATAATCGGGAATATTATATTAACCAACTCAAAGTCAATGTAATATATTACCTCGAGTTACTCAGTGGGGTGAAATATCAATGTGAATTTTTCTTTTTCGAAAACTATGACCACACGTTTGATTTATTAAGACTGGAAATATTCGTGTTTGGCGAATATAATTAAAAAAAAAAAAAAATCGGACAGTCATTAATCTGGCTACATTTAAACGGTAGTTTACATAAATTATCACGTCTGACACGGTCCCCGTTTTCTGTGTTCAGGAAACGGTTCGCCTATACATACGATATTACGATGCGAAACGCATTATACTGTTATAGTGTACAGACTAGGATACCTCGAGAAATGTATACACAATATATATATGATATGATACGAATATATTATATATAATAAATAAATATAATAATAATAATATATAAAAGAGACTGCGAGTCACGAGAGAGAACATATAAACATCTTTTCCCTTGGATAATCATAAAGATTTACCAGCAGTGCTGAATTACAAATTAGATGAGGTAAACACGAGCTTTTTTTTTTGTATCAGGCATATCATATGTAGATACAATATCTTGATGTAAAATATATGTGTATAAAAACTACCAATATATACGTACATAAAACTAAAACTATAAAATAAATAGAAATAGACAAATAAATAGATAAAATAATTAAACGTATAAATAAATAAATAATTCAAAGTCACAAAGTGGTAATTCATTGTCGTTTCTTTGGTTCATATAGTTTCAGCCCAAAATAAACTACGTCTTTGGCGTTATCATTTACATTTATAACATTCTCGTGAGTGCAGGAGTAATGATATATTGGGCATGGCATAATATGTTTCATTTACTATTCCATCCCACATTCGAAATTTGTAGATGTTACTTCACGAAATCCCCATTTCTTCAGATTATCATTAGTGCGTCCGACTCCTGTTTTCATACAATTTTCTCCAGATGGGTCATTCTAATTGTTACGTGGAGAAAGCACTGCGATGGGGATACGTTTTTTATCAGCAGGAGCATATCTGGACTTAGAGACCTCATCACAAGAATAAGGTAAGCTATTCATATAATAAGTTAATGACCATATATGTATAGATTTATCTGATTAAAATTTGGCCAGCGTGGTTGAATACGTTTAAATCATATTGATAGGAAAAACTCTGAAATGTATTCACGAGGGACCTTAGATATAACGTGGCTACAAGAATACAATGTAGCACGATATTTTCTTTGTATACATTATAATATGTGCAGAATGTGCATTTATACACATGCAAATTTAATCCTATATTTCTCTGTTCTGCAGAGGTATATTTTCTCCCCTGATGGAATTAGAAGCCACACAGCAAATCGCACGTGTAAACATCGCATCATGGTTATACTCTACCAATTTTGTGCTGATAACTGCTGCAGATATATGACGCGCGTTTCAAGTCGAACACGGAATACGCTTTACCTACGCGGTACGCTCATCGTGTATGAGATAATGATAATGATAATAATAATAATAATAATAATAATAATAATAATAATAATAATAATAATAATAATAATAATAATAATAATAATAATAATAATAATAATAATAAAATAATAATAATAATAATAAAATAATGATAATAATAATAATAATAATAATAAAAATAATAATTATAATTATAACGTGCGCGCGTCCACGACTCATCAGTTACTATGTATAGCAGCAAATCGCGTACTCACGTCGCTTCGTATACATAAATTGTTTGTCGATGCGCGTATGATTGACATACGGTATCTTGGACGATATAGTGATTATTGAAAATGGCGATTAAAATCCGAATGTCTATCATTATAATATTACGTACACGGTGCAAATCGGCGGCGTTTGAGTCACTGACCTATGCGTTCGCGCTAGTTCCACTATAATATATCTACCTTGGACGCGAAGATATTATAAGACGATATATAGGTACATACTACATAGGTACACGATACTAAAATATTACAATGTATTTTTGTTGCTGTGTGGGGTGACCCCAACACAGACTCTGGTAGATCGTTGTCATCAATTAAATACACTCCCGACGGCGGTCGTTAGTAGCGCAGGGGAGGAGAGACAAAATCTGTTTGACGGAACAATTTTTTTTTCTCAATAATATAATACAAAACGAGCTAACAATAAATAACAACGTATATGTAGGTATTTATGTCGATATACAAACTTGTGCATCCAATTTATAGTAAAGGTACGCGTACACGATTAACTCGAGTTGTGAGCTGTTTTTTAAGACGTAAATAACACGTGTCTACATAAATATTAAATTAGTATAAACGTACACCTAACGTGGTTCAAACGTACACAATATGGACCGGAAGACTAATATTTTATTTAATCTGCTCATATATTTTAATACAATACGATATCACTTAAATTCAGGATCGACTTGGACTTGCATGGCATTATTATAGAAACTACATAATTATAAACTGCAGCGGAAGAATATTTACCTACTACATAGGTAAATATAACGTGTATATAAAATAGCATAAAAAATAATTATTATCACTAAATGCAGTGATTTATCAGTGATTTTTATTATTACTAGTTGTACATAAGATTGCAAATAATAATCACTCGAATTTTTGCACACACCTTCATTATATAATATTTACTCGGACTGATATTGACATCGAAAGTATTAAGGGTAATTTTAAACAAAGAAGTATTGTTATCTTCACAAGTAGCACCGATCACATAGTTATTCTATGACAGGTGTCTTACGAGTATAGTAGATTTTGTAGGTGATAGATAAGATATTTTGGTGATTATTATGTGTTACCATTTTGTATTACAGGTAATTAAATAATAATAACTAATACTCAATTTAATTATGCTTAAAAAATATGATCTGCCACAGCTTACCTATTTATAATCGGATCATAGTAAAAAATGCATTTAAATATTTTATGCAGCTACAAAATCAAGATAAATAAGTTATATAATCGATATTTCATTATAAATGAGTGCTTTTATTTGCATCTAATTGATTGTTGTGTTATAAAAAATGTTAGAGGATGGTGAGAGTCCTTTGATGTTTGCAGATGCCATGATAAATTTTCAACATTTCGGCACTACTGTTTTTCGAGATGAATTCTGTATAGCCCATATTACATATATAGAAATATAATATATATATATATATATATATATATATATATATTTATTTATTTATTTATATAGAAAATCAAAACAATATCTTTGCAAACTAATAATATTTAGGTTCTTATGCATATGCAAAAAAAATTAAACTTGTACATTTCTTCAAACCTGCTGTTAAAATGTGCACATCTTTGCAGTTTTACATAATAGCGTCGCACTTCTCTTACACCGCCGCTACACAATAATAAGTAAACATACTTCGGTGATGTAATGGTCATGGTCTGGAGAAGCGTCAATGTGAGGATTACTCCACGATCGAATTATACGGGTCTTATTCGGTTTTACCACATATACGCACTAAGAATGTGCAGACGTACTATACAGATCCAAAATATATTACATACTATATTAGTATGTATTATAATATTTATATTCACAATTTTTTGTCTCCAATTATTCATTATATATTCCGTTCATCTTGTAGAAGGACCCATGGAAAATTATGTCCGATAAACAGCTGTCAATATTGAATCCATTTTTCCCGTAATGCGCGTGTATTGTGAACCGATTTTTCATCTTAAAAATCTTATAATTTTCTGGTTGTGTTCTGTTTTGTCTTTGTTAATTACTTTGTCAGTATATAAATAACATTATACTAAATACATTTATTTTTAATTTATCAGCCACGTATTAACAGTACAGCCACGCAGTATTCTGATCCAGGAATGCTTCCACGTTTAGAAATTAGAATACGCTAGTTTAAATGTTTTTTCCATTTTACTATCGCTTCTTCGAGTGCGTGTTACTTATCAATTTGGCCATCACACTATGCAAGATTCGAAAAAATATAATATTTCTACTAGGACCCGAGTTCCGTATTAATAATACCGCACACACTATATTATACAGGGCAAGGTAGTTTATAAATCTAATAATAATAAATTATTAATAATATAATAAATTATAATAATGACATAATGTTTGTGTACGTATACGATGTAAGCGTTTATCTTACAGATTCGAACCAAGCCAAATGCATTCTTTACTAGTTATTATACTGATAATATTCTGTAGATGTAGAACAGTATACTATGTATACTATTGACTATAGTCAACAGAATATTCGAATGCGTGTATTATCTGTTTTGATATTCTAACGGTCGTTTGATGCAGCCATTACTTTTTTATAATTCACTTATGTAAACATATGTATATACATATACACATGTATATATGGTATATAATATTATAATATCACAAAATTAAACTTGAACAAAAAAAAACTTGAGCTTTTGAGCAATGGAGAAAACTTTCAAACGGCGGCAACCGGAAACGGATAATTGATCTCGACGAAAATATACAATTATATATTATAGAGTAGTATGGATTGCCGTTTTGATAACGATAGTTCGTTCAGTTCGTTGTTATTGTTATTATTATAATAAGTTAGTTATGCTCATGCATATGATATTATCGAATCAGCTGATCAAGTAGCACAATCCATGGATCCTGCGATAGCGATGCAACTGAACAGTGTGCTACATAGTACATGTATTCCGTAGTGGTGGAGTCACGCACATAATAACAGAATAATTTTTTTGTAAAATCATAAATAATTTGCCTGTCAATGTCGTATAACGGACATGGCATTTATAAACATATAATATACGTAAAACAACAACAATAATTCGTTTTCCTTTCAATTTATGAATATAGATAATAACAATAATAAAATATCAAAATTCTGCAATGAGTGCAATGGTAATAAATACACACATAATACATGCAGACGACTCAACCGCCATGGCATGGACCGATTATAAAGGTAACTCGAATGATAAACGAACAGTAATAATAATCATAATAACTCACGAATAAAAAAAATTGAGTTCGCCCAACGCGATAAAATTTATAAAACATACCAGCATATAATATGAAAGTATACTTTCATAGGAGGCGTACGTATAATATAATATGCGAGGTGCTTGTCTTATGATTTGTATATTTTTATGGTCACTGTAAAGAATATATAAAAATAAAAAAAGGTGCGTATACGTTCTGAGTAATTATTACATTAATTGTATATTGTATTATATTAATTTTTCGACGCCCAAATTCGTATCGCGCTCCGACAAATAGCATCGATCTCTGTAGCCGTTCAATCTTCGCGTGAACGTATACTGACATCTTACACGTGTATATAAGTGCATATCATGTGAGCGCATATCATATATAGGTTGTCCGTCTACTGTACGACGGTTTTCAAACATTACAATATAATTACCATTTATATCGGCATATACCGGTTTCGCACTAAAGATATACTATAATATATTATGATACAGGTGCGTACAAGTACACGAAACCGCCAAAGACGGAAATCCTAACACGGCCGCCTGGCTGCCTGCCGAATCGCATAAAATCGGAATGAACGCATTAATTATAATAACGTTCATACAATTATTACCCATAATTTTCAATAAGGGCGGGAGGGAGATATTCTATATATATATATAAAAACGTAAGTACAAACGTTTAGACACTTACCTACCTATTTTTACTGCAGGCACTATTACTACTACTAGGTAAGAATAGTATTATAATATTATATTTGCCGAATATTAATTTTTCCCATAGTATTTATTATTGGTAGAAATAAAAAAAAAAAAGTTTTAATATAACTCCCAAGTCATAAGTAACTATCGCAAGTCATTCATAGGATTGTACGTGTACCGTATAGGTTATACCTACAAGTAATCTAAGTAATTCAAAATATTAAATCATAAAATTCAACGTTATACAATATAGAAATCGTATGTATAATTTAGTAACTATTTTAGAGCATATAACATTATTTTGTGGTCTTTGTGGTATATGTATATAGTATACGTATTTACGACGTTGTATTACCGCGGAAAAGTTTACTATTTGATATCTTTCTCTCTCTTTCTTTATCCTTCCCTCGCTCTCTCTCCCCTATACATATATAACTCCTAAACTCTCTCCCGTAGATGTAACGCTAAAAACAAGTAAGCACTCAACTGAATTAAAAGGAGAAAAAAAACTAATCATACTGCTGTAAAAGTCAAATGTAGTTATTACACTTAAGGTTTGACATTTTAAAAGTACAAGTCGTAGTTTATTTTGTTAGTTTTGATATTTGCGTTCTTTGTTTAACATAATAATTCAAAATCATCATCATAAAAATACGTATCTTAGATGGATAAAAATGTCAACAAAATGTATATAGGTAGTATATATTTTGAAATACATTAGACTTACTAATTTCATTAAATTGATAATGTTAAATGGACGATTGAAGATATCATTATGGTAATTTTGACACTGGGTTCCGTTATGATGTGTACAATTCCGTTAGAATAATAAATTAGATATTCATTTGGGGGGAAAAAATCTCAAACATTGACTAAAAATATTCAATTTGGTGTAAATATATAAAATTGTACAATCAGCGACTGTATCTGATGCACAAGACATTATATCTAAGGTTTGTTAATATTTTTCTCGTTTTCATAACTTATCATAATATATCATCATTATATAAATTATAAACATATTTTATTATGTAAACGATTAAAAAAATTTGTTTTAAAGTAATAAGTATCTAAGTCATTAGTTAAACGTGAAAATATTAAAAATATACAGAATACTAATATACGTTTTTATAAGCATAATATAATTGCAGTGTGCACAGATAAAAAAATATTTTAAATATACAACTATTAAAGTAGTTGTTGAAGGAACACAAAGCATACAATATAAATTATAAACGCAATTAAATAAGTAATAGGATAAGTCACGATTACGAAGTAGGTATATGTTATAAGTAGGTACAATGTACATGCCTGAGGGAATTTAAATGACAAGCAAAACATGTACAAGTTGATAAACTGTTAGTTCTTATGAGATATTTATTCAAAAGAAATTTTCTTCCAAATAATTCGTTATATTATTATTAACATTATGTTTCTGTAAATTTATATTTGAATATCCTCACCACTGTTCCAATTATTAAAACGATTTAAATTCTTAGTTTTCGGCGATAACTATACAAATAACTCTATTACGTCTCACAAAGAACTATAAAATAAGCATAGAATAGCATTGCGAATACTAGGTTGAAAATATAATACTTGAAACTTATTAGTATATATATATATACATAATACAGCCGTTTTGCAGCGAGCAATAAATACTTTGCGAGAAAAAATAACTTTTATTGTATATTCGGGTAATAAATAATTTATTATCAATTGATTTAAGTACTCGGACAGAATTAATTTACATTGAGCAAAAGCTTTTAAATAACTGTTTCTTATACGCACTTAAAATGTTTATTCCTATGCGAGTCTTAATTTAATAAATTTAAATAATTGGAAAAGCAAAGCTGGCGACAGACTGCAATATTTTTTACATTTTTACTTCATCTACATTCTACACACTGTTGTAAGATTATATTATATAAGTATATATATATATATATATATACACTTATGTATATATATCGCTTAACTAACGAGACTATTTTCAAAGTATTAAATTATAGTTTAATTTAAAAATTAACTTTTACTCTTTTATACAAAAAAAAACAAAACATAATATAATTTAGTTATACACACGGGGTTAAGTAGGTAGTGCTAATATATATATATACATGTTTTGACAGAATAAAGTTATTATACAATTTAATACTATATCGTGATTATATTACACAAAAACCCGCGAATGAACAAGTAAATTTAAGAATTAATAATTTAAGTGCTCCAATCAACTCATTTACTTTTTTATTTTTTTATGATTTAATCGCAGCTCAAGACGCGCAGTAAACCAATAAGGAATAAAAATTATATTCCTCGAGTAAAATGTATATGTATAAGTATTTGAACAAAGAAACTTAATTAACGAATAGTTATTTAAAATTTTTACAATCATCTACAACTACTATACTATACTGCAGCAGTGCAGTATTTAAACCCTCTATAATCATAGTAAATAATAAAAAAATTAATAAATCCAGTGCGTATAGTCTCTGTTGAGACTATCTATAACATTTTGATGTGACTGATTATTTTTGTATCGAGTAAAATGAGTTGACTACTTTATAACGAAACTCTATGTAACACTCAATACAAAATATCATAATTATTCACGATTTCAAATTCATGGTATTAAAGCACACCAATTTGACAGTTCCTGAAGTTTCTGGAAGGAAGGATGTGCAGGGACTTGCGATTATCTCAACGCGTTTCATAATAATATATACTGGTGAGTTGCGGGGCTACGAGCGGCAACAGATTTCTTGTGAGAATAATGATACCACACGTAAATACCGAAACGACTTTTTGCCTACCTAACAGACGAAAGTACCGTCATTTCTGCAATACATATATATGTATAATATGTTTACAAAGAGTAGGAAAAAAATTAATTAACACAGTTTATTTTTCTCCTAATATATACATATATAATATGAGTATATGCGCGCGCCACCGCGTACACGTATATGTATCGCTGAAAATGCTAAATAAAAGAATATAAAGGAAAACAAAATTAATGGCGTTTTACACTCGTCCGGTATAGGTGTAGGTATATGTATAGGTGGTATTGGACGAAGTCGGTCGATCCGTAGTAGCGGCGACACGAATCGGTGCTTATTGCCGTTCGACGTTCTCCATACACGAATAGATACAGTCACAGTCACAGAACAATTATTATTATAAATAGTCTACAGTCTCCCACCAATATCACATATCCTAAAAACAGCTAAAATCTACCTAGTTGTATTATTATACACTTCCTTACATGTATATATATATATATATATATATATATTTATACGTTTAACGGCTGCGCAACACCGAGCAACAACAAGTCAATTTATAAGGTTTTTGAAACGAGTCGGTGGCATGTATCTAAATAATAATATATGTATATATAGTCCTAGAAATATTTCGACACACATCGGTCGGTCATCGAATATACCCACGAATACATGAATAAAAACATATACGTTCGTAGAGAGTAAGCACAGAAATAGCATGACATAATTTTGAATACATCTTGGATATACTAATAGGCACTATATATTTTTTAACACAAGTAATCTTCATCATTTTGGAACCTATATTTTCTCTTAATAACATTTAAAATTCAACTATTTTTTTTTTTTTTTTACCAAGAATGCAAATAGTTTAGGTAAGGATCGACTCAAAAAAAAAAAAAAAAAAATGTATATAACAATACAAATTACAATAAATATATTCTAATTAATATATAAACAGTCACATGAAGTATATATAAAGTACCCAATCGATTTCGTTTGGCATCGGTGATATATAAAAATATTTTTATAAATATAACGATAAAGTTTTATCGATAGGACTAACATTTTGATTCATCCAGCAGGACTTAAGAACAAAATCATAATTACTATAATTTATAATATCTATTTTGAATTCATACTGCTAATTTTCCAATGAAATATTCGGATCTACATGAACAAATAATGAATGCCACCAGGGCCAGTGCCTAATGTGGCCAGTGGTCGTTGTTGTCCAAATTAAATAAAAAATAATTAATAAAAAATTTCGTCATAATAATATTGAACAAATTTTATTCTCGATGGACACATCGATAGTAAATTTAGTAGGAAAATATTGTCGACCAAAATAAGCTCTGCAGGTAAATTGTGTTCTAAGTCCCGGTGACATTTTTAATCCCAGTCCGCCCCTGGATGCCACTGAAAAAAGTTTAGATATACACCAATAAGAATATAAGGTTATAAGAATAAAATACATGATAATACGATAACTGCACCCGGTCTGGTAATATATTCTGTTTTTGGGTTACACGAAGAAAATATATAAAATATATTTTGATGAAATCAATCACAAAAGCGCCACTGTTTAGAAAGTAAATATTTTATTCGGCTTTCGAAACATCTATTTAACCCGCGTCCAAAAGAATATTTTCAGATAAAACCCATACGCGTATATAACGAATGGCTTGGATAACGGTTGGTATATATTATATACACAGAACATACCTATAATATATACGTCTATATAATATTTTTATTACTATCGGAACTATATATTCAGCACAAATCGCGCGTGTTTTTATTTTTATTTATGAACGATTTATTATTGAAATCTTTACACGCGCACTTTTGGGGCATGATAATGTATATACAAAATAATAATGGATACTTAAACACGATTTATTATGCATCTGTTTTTGAACATCAAGCACCGAGAAGAAAAAGATTCGTACAAAATACCTATACCAATATATATATTATATATATACAGAATACATATAAGAGAAACGCAAAGACACATAAATATTCCAGAGAATCAAATTATTAACATAATTATAACGAAACGGGTAGGTATAACTAATAATCATGTTGTCAAGAGCGAGTCTTATATTTTGTAACGATCTAATAATAAAATCGTAAATACTTACATATTATACAAACTATAGAAGTATATTGACGGTAACAACAAAAAAGCTTAGACCATCCAGATTCAGTCATACACAGCGGCGGGCGCATATACAAGAAACAAATTTAAATTTAAACTATATTATATAGGCTATACTCGTTTATATTGTATTTATATTTATGATATAATTACGCACGAGAAGAAGGAAAAAAAAAAAAAGAAATAAATAAATAGAAAATAAATATTTGTTTTACTCGTCTGTGGATTAGCCCCCCCCCCATATGTTATTCATTGTTTTTATTGTGCATGGGAAGGGAATACAGGAAAGAAGCCCCCATGCGTAATTTTACATTGGATTATTATAGACCCCCTGAAATTTCAACCAAATCTTGACAATAGTTTATCAAAATAAAAAAAACCATTTTTTATTTTTTGTGATATTTAGAAATAATTTGTACAAGGCATGAATAAGTTCATGGAATTCAGAGCAACAACGATGACTTTGACGTGGACGGGTGTGTGACACATGACGCATTATACATATTGTGTGTGTTTCGAACCAGACACATTAAAAAAGAAACGTGCACCACAAAATCGAACTGAATATAGCTTGCGAGTGTGCGCGCGAGGAAATAAAGCATTATTATGATCTCGATCAATTTAAGCCTTCCGCGCGCGCTGCACATGTGTGATTTAGCCGTCAGCGGGAAAATCATGTAGTAAATTAAAGACACCGCAGCTGCTGTTATACACGGCGCGCAGCGGCGGTTCGTCTATGTGATTAAAGTATTAAACACTTGTTATGTATAATTTTTTTTTTTTTTTTTTGTTTTTTTTTCCCCCCATTTAGTTTTTGACGTTAAATTTTTTTTTATTACACGTACACGGAGGTCGATGTGATAAAAATATCATGGCGGGCTATTAAAATAATATTATTTTTCAATAGCCCCGGGGCGCCTATGAAAAACGCGTGTTACGTGCGCGTTTGACGGTATACGTACACATGCCGTGTTTATTAAATATATTTATATACATGTGTGTGTGTACGCGCGGGGATGGACGACTTTGATGACGGCAGAGGGAAGGAGCGACCGGGCTCAATAATATCTCTGTACTCGCGCTGCAGTGTGTATCCCGCAGCATACACAGGCGTACAATAACGACATTATAAACAGTTTTATTTTTTTAGATAGCAAAAAACGTGTACTTGAATATTAAAGATGAAATTTAAATTTTTCAACTAGATATTCGCGAATGTGTGCAGCAAGTGTGAAAGTGGTGAAAGGATAGACTATATTATATAGTATAATATATGATAAAATATATATTAAAATATATATGATTATCAAATATAATAAGTAAACATAATGTTCAATTGACGTGAAAATGATGCGACAACATAAATGTATATAGACATTTATGTGATATACATTTATAAGAGTGAACTTCATTTTAATTTAAAAACTTTTACAAAGGTTGAAGACAATTATAAGTAACTTATTTTTTAAAGGAATCCCGTTACCTATAATAATGACAATCCAAGACATGAAACGTAAATCATGATGACAATAAGGTTTTATTTTTATTATTATTATTATTACTATTATATAATTTTTTTTTATTAATTTGCTTAATTATTATATGTTATTAGACAATAGTAGTATCATAAATACATAAAAATAACATTACAGTTGAAATTATGTTTTTATAAGAAATAAATTGAATAAACAATAACGATTATAAATTTAAATTATTTCATGGAAAAAATTGCAATAATATGTTATAAATAATAAAAGGAAAAAAATTAAAATAAAATTTATAAACACTTTGTGTAAATATTTCTAAAATATTAAGTTAATTAAGATCAAATATTATTTTTAACTAAATATTATATGCATTTAGATTCTAGATTAAAAAATCACTCGAGTATAATGACTGTGAGTTTATATAAAATTTATACTGTTATGAAATTTGGCAAAACAAGCTAATTTATTAAATACTTTATATACCTAGTGAAAATGTTTTAATTTGTTCACAAAAAAAAAAAACTATAGAAAACATGAGATAAAAGTTTATTTTAATATATGTACTTATGCGAAAAAATGACAAACATAATAAATAAAAATAGTTTGATATTACTTATAATTAAAAAAGTTGAAAATTATTATTAATGCGTTTTTTATACTAAAATCTGATAAATTTAAAACATAAAACATAAAATAAACAATTGATTAGCAAAAAAGTGAGAAAAGACATATTCTATGTAGTATAAAGGATGGTATATACGTACCTACCTATATGATGTATGTAAGATTGGATTATCAATATAAAGTCCTATAAAAAAAAGGCTGAATTTATTCATCATTAATGTAATATCTGCGGATTCAGGATTGATCAAAAACTAAATTCATCCAACTATTTAATATATTAATATGATTAAAAATGTTTTCATATTTAACCAGTATGACTTGCAGCACTTGAATAAGTATTTTAATAAATCAAATTATAAACATTTTAAAAATTATCAACTTAATTTTTTGCTAGAAAATAAAATATAAAAAAAATGGTTTAGTCAGAAATATTTCGTAATAAAATTAGTGCTGCAAACAAAAATCAAATCTCTTTTAAACTACAAGTAACACAATTATACGTTCTTCTACTAATTAACCAGTAAAATGTTTTGTAGAAATTATGTAAGAGGTAAAAAATTATTTCCAAGGATACCACCAAACAGATACTTATTACAATTATATATTATGTACATATACATACGTATAATACTGTATATTACACAACAAAATGAACGCAATACTATAGAACGCGAGTTATTAAACAAAACCAAAAAATAAAACAATTACATTTACACCGAATGATTCACTTAAGCCATTGTGCTAGTAACTATATAACTCGTTTGTATGGGAACATCAAGTTTCTAATAATCCCATCAACAGGGCAAATTTGCATGAACTAGTGCACTACCAAGTACATATAAAAAATAGTAAACAAAAATAGATCTAGTCAATCACTCAGTATATATACAAAGCATAAGTTATCGGATTATTACTAAATATACCGTGTGTGCATGTAAATAACGGGAGAAAAAGCGATAATAAGTAATACTTAAATGTTATAACTATCAAAAAAGGTAATATTATTATTCTATATTATAGTACAGGCACAAAAATTGTACGCATATGTTTTTTTTTTTTAATTTATAATGTAAACAACTTTAGGAAGAAAACTAGCGTTTTAATCGCTACACATTAAGTATTAGGTACACACTGCTGCAGTAGGATGCTTATATATATAACTGGGTAAACATAATCAGTTTTGGAGCCAAACTGCTCTCATACCTTCGAGGGATCCAATGAGTTCTATATAAGAATAAGTATACACAAGCACGAGTACAATAATTATTTTGTCTATTTAATGTCGTCCGTAAATTTATATGAATAATTTTTGTCAGCTCAACGCATGTATGCTATAATTAACTGTTGAGCCTATAAATACATATATATATAGAATATGCCCGCGTTCAGTATTTTGGAGAAGTATATACGTTGGTAAATCTACCGTCTGTACAACCCACCACCTACGTAAAAAAAACTCAAAAATATCCTCAATCGCGCGTGCAGCCGTACTGGACCGAGCATAATATATATTATAGCGATGGCGACGATTAGCCCACTTTGGAAAACAACCGCCGAAAATAAAACATAATCGTCCAAAAGGGTTGGGTGAGGGGAATTACACGTAAATTACAAGCTAAATACATGTAAATATACATATATATTATTATCAACATATTTTCTATAAAAAAAACTATCGCAGATCGCACTCGTCTATTCCGCGTTATACCAAACGTGATGTCGTACGCAATGTTTTTTAAAACGTTCAATACGTTCTCGCATAGAAAATATCCAACGATCCGAGCAATTGAAAACGCGACGGAGTCGTTGAAATATATTAATCGTATTCTCTTTGACCGTTTGATGGCTGTACCGGAACACGACACGGCTGTTGAAACGTTTTGCATGTATATACGTATATATAAATTCATTATATTTATTATCTGGGTGTCCCCCAAAAGCGACCACACGCATAGAGAACAGAATAAAATACGAAAATGACTTAAGTAAACGTGCATCAGACCAAATGACAAAATCACGCGGGCAAAGCAGGCATGGCAAAATTATACACAAGCGGTTAGGCTTTTCGACGATCGCTCAAAAATTACGCCTTTAAGCATATTTATGTATTATTATTTTTGGGATTCGAAAAATATACATAATACTATTTCAGTAGTTCTACAAGTTTCAGGATGATTCGACAGTTACAATAACTTTTATAATTTTCCCCTTTTTTTCAATAAATTATATTAAACTGTTAAAAATACATTAAAATGTATAATACAATTTTTTTTTTATTCAAAACCCAAATTATCTAATTCCAAATATTGTTCTACTCATAAAACAAAATTCAAAATGGCTATTCTGTAACACGGATTTTTAAAATAATGTTAAGGATTAAAACTCTAATAAAGAATATTGTCTACGATTATTTTAAGTTTGTGAACAATTTAACAATAATATCGTGTCAAATAATTGTATTGTATGATATTTTAAATAAACATTAATTTAGATAGAACCTAATTTTAATCTTTAAATATAAATTAATATTTTAATTTTAATTATTAAATACATTTAATTTCATAAAGTTTAAGAAATCATAATAAATGAATAACGAAACTTAAATTAAATATTTAAATACTATATTTTTCTAAAAATCCTGTTTACAAAATGGATATATATATATATATATATATATATATATATATATATACCTATTACAAAAACTATTACCTATTAGCATTGATTTTAAAATGTTATTCCAAAATAATAGTAGATTACATTATTATTCAAAAATCAATGCTATTACTAATATTTTTTTTACCTATTGATAAGCTATAAATAATTGACATGTTAAAGTAAAAAAGAAAATATTTCGGGGCTATACTACAGCCGTTAGTTAACAAGTATAAGTTTGTGTTGCAGTAAATACCTTTAGAATTTAAATGTTAATGATAATGTTCTACGCTATACAAAAAACGCATATTTTTTCTAAATAATTAGTTATGACGCTTATGCTTTCGTCGTTGAAATCGTTATGTAATTAGTTCGTTCTAGTTCAGATCTGTTTCGGGTATTTACTGCAACACATGTGTATTGTATAAATACATACATGTATATTTATAATTATACAACTCTATACAACTGCAGTAAAATGTTTTTTTTTACACGCGCGCCACATTAAGTTTGTAAATTACACCTAACACAATGTTTTTGAACGGAATTTCGAGAGGAGTCAATACATTGTGCGCGAACTCACTATGAATTTTCTAAAACACTCTAAAGATATATAACTCATATAATAAATGACACACGTATTGACACATATATCGAAATCCATTGTAAACGTATAGCGTATAAGGAACGTTGCCAAAAAGGAATACGATGTCATTTTTTGCTTCACTTGCAGGTCGAAACGATGATGTATTAAACGATGGTGGGCAACGGTCTAAAGATATAATTGATATTATATAATATATATACACTTAGTAAAAAGAAATATGTTCTCCCGGAGCTCCTTTGAAGTCGATCGCGTTTGTGTACATACTGCATTTTCGTTAACGACGTGTACCGGCAATCGCGTCGAATGGAATATCTCGTTAGAAGGAGGATATTTTATTTGAAAACCCAAAGGAACGAATACGCGTGTATATTTTTCCCACGTCGCGCGTCGATGTATATAAGTTGAACACTATTTCGTTCGTCTCGATTTAATATGTTTTGGCAACTTTCAGATTGCGATTTATACAATACGACTTGTCCAACATATACAGATCATCATACAATAGAAAACAATAATACGCGTGATGTTTGCCAAGTGACATGGTAATACATAAAGTCCATGTAGGTTAGATATATCGTATGCATTTGTATAAGCACCCATAGGGATGCGCAAAACAAAAAACTTCCTCTCATGAAAAATGAACTAATAATCATCATAATTATAAAAACACTATAGGATACGAATAATACCACACAATTTTTTTTTTCGCCCACCCCTAAAACTTTACCAATAAGTGTCTATAGTCTATGCGTATTGTATTATTTGTATTAGGTATATGTATATAATAATTATATATTTTGCGATATCAAAGCTATATACTATGGTGGTAAATGGTTAAATGAAAAACCAGAAAAATTAGGATTAAGATTAAAATAGTTTTCATTTTATTTAGCGTTTTTGTATATGCACTGTGAGCTCGCGTTTTCGCCGTCGCGAGGATGTAGACGAAAAACCATACTCACCCTGTTGAAAGTCGACGTGAACTGCAATATAGTTTTTTTTTAATTTTTTTTTTTTATAATCGAGTGATTTGTTCACGGGATTATTAATATATATATAATTGAATTTATTCATTATTCTTTACATAAGTCTATTATCTATACATATACAGTCAAGCCTTTAAACTGATTGCGTTAAATTATTATTATTATAGTGTCGAATATTTTTGGTGTAAACAAAATGATTGATTAACAATAATTGCAAGCATCGCAAAAAATTATATAAACATAATATTATAATGTATATAGTGTAATCGAATCGTATTCCTGTTAATTGATTATACGCGATAAATAGGGAACACACACACGCACACAATGAAATGAGGAAAGGGTTCAATTTAAAACAACAATTTAACACACACACACACACACACACACACACACGTAGTATATACATTAACATTATAGGTAGTATTATTATATATTAACGACTATATTATGCACGCACTAATGATAATTCACGAAAAAAAATATCGTTTACATTACGTTCGGATGTTTGAAATGGTCGCATCTGTAGATGTGCTAGTGTATAGTGGTTACATTTTTCAGACTAAATAGAATCCATAAATTAAAAAGAAAATATATTGTCGAATACATATAATTTCACGGCTAAACGTCAGATATTATATTACATCGTAGGTTTATATATATATATATATATAAACATATGCATACATACGATGAACCGCGGTTGCGTCTTATTTACCTTGTCGATTCGGACACGGTACTAATAAAAAATAATAATACATTTTAATTGCAGTACCGGAACCCAATATTCGAAATGCATACGAATCCCTCGGGCGATATTTCGTTTTACGCGCGCGCGTGGCGCTTTTAGATTGCTCCATGAAGTTTGATTTATTATACGTCGCTCCTCGCGCCGCACGTATTACATTACGTACAAATGATCGAATGCACCATAATATATTATACATATTATAGATACATTCCTGTAAAATATATTCTTTTTAGAACACGTCGTCGTTGCGATCATTATTTGCGTGCGGTTTGACCGTACGCGAAAAACGCGATTCATCAGTATTTCTCCATAAACGGCGAAGTATCATAAATTCATAAACTTCCAAACGCACTTCACACACTGGACGGATTTCACACATTTATAATATGCGCAGGATATGTATTTTTCTACTTCGTATTAGATTGATGTTAGACGTAGTCTCTATTCCGATACCGTTCGACAGCGTCCGCGTTATAACTGCGAAAGCGGCTCAGCCCAATTCACGATACACACCGTATAAAATGTCAGCCACAGAAAATTTTGGTCGAAAAACCAAGAGTGCGATGAAAATCAACTTTTATGGCGGTAGGTATGATATACCTACATTTTATAATATTATATCCCATATATAATACATCACACACATATAGTTTGTTCATTTTCGGATGTTTACGCAAAATATTTGTTTTATATAATTCGGCTGGGTGTCGGGTCGACCGAAACAGAACAAAAAAAAAAGTAAACAGCCCTATGGGAAATGTTGGGGAAATGACCATAAATAACCGTACTGCAGCGGTAAAGTCGCCTGTTAAAAACTGGGGAACATTTAGACGTGGCCATTAAATATATTTTAAAAGCAAACCCCATGGCACCGTCACGCTAAAACCAATCGAATAGTTATAATTTGTGAGCCTAAAACACCCACACGATAAACACAACAACTATAACCGTTCCAAACGCGTACTGCGTATTTAAGTACGTTCACTTAAATACCTTATATTTTAAAAATGAAAAACGTAGACAGTCAGACCGACATCATAAGGAAGACCTTGGGACAGTTTTTAAAATCAAAAAGTACATTTATATCCAAATTGTAGACATTTATTACATGAAACAATTATTCAGTTGTATTCTAATCAGACAAATATATGCGGCAGCGCAAAACTATATACCTACAGTGGACCCTGATTTTAATTAATTTTATTTGCGATAATTATCACTTATAATAAACCTTGTATTAAATTTACAAAAGTTTTTGGACAACTAGATATTTTTTATCGGTATTTAAAAAAAAAAAAATTAGAAAAATCGAGAATTTAAATTGTCTATAAACAAGTCAAAAAATTTCAAAATACTTCGAAAATGGTACTATGCATAGAAAACACTAATTTAAATGTTTGGTGAAAATTTCAAGTGTTACGGGTTTTGTTTTTGAGTTAGAGCATTTTTAAAAAAAGGTAGTTTATCAAAACATGGTTTTGCGTAAAATTTCTCGTTTTTTTCGTAATTTTTATCTTTTTTTTCGACGCTTAAAAAAGTATTAAAAAAGTTGGATTTTCGACATGCCCAAGTACCAACTACACATCTACATTCACTTTCTTTTCAGAAAAGTTGCTGTTTAAGAAAATCGAAAGACTTTTACGGCCAAAAAAGAGTGTCCAGACTCCACACAAAAAAAAATAAATAAATAAAAAAAAACACACATCATTGTAAAACCAATAGATTCCATCACTCTGTTCAGAAACTAATATATAATTATATCATATTATAGTTTCGAATATAAAGATTATATATTTTAATTTTATTACAGTTGAATAATTATTTTTATATTTTACGACTTAATTTAGTAATCGGAATTGTAGACAAAAAAATCTGCTGACAATAAACAGTTTTTAAAAAGAATCGTAGTCCAAAAATTAACTAAACTAAACGAAAATGTTAATTATTCAAATTTAACACAATCGTTAATTTTAATAATATAATAATTTTTCGCAGCTATACATAATGTATTAAAACTTGATTACCGTTAAAAAAATCATTACAAACCATTTACTTTAGCACAAATCGGGTATTTGATAGTCCATAGTGTCATAGGATATTGAGCAAGTCTAAATACATGTACCTTTTGTACCAACATATTATAATATATATGTATATGTATACAACGTATTATACCCTAAACATATGTATACTATGCAGTATATACATATTGGAGATGACGTAGTGGTAAAATAGATTTATCGAATTAGGTAAAATGAGATCCTTTTACAGCGAGCGAATTTGAATTCAATACGTAATACGAGTATATAAGGTCATTGAAATATATTCTAGCGCAGTATAAATACACTTTTAGACAAGTTATGGTATTAGTTTTTCGACGTCTTTGAACAGAACCAGTACGATGTACGAACATATCAATTAGCTTCTAGTCTTTTATAGACCTTGGTTTTTTTGGGACTTCTTATTCCACGCACTACATGCATTATATTAACTTACACTCGAACCATATTATATTATGTTCAAGACAACTCACATCTCTACTTCTTCATTATCATTACTCATATCGAAATAATTAGTCGTTACATAGCCTCATACATATATGTATATTAAAAATAAAATCATAAATATATATGGTTATGAATGTTATGATAAATATTAGACGGTACATTGATAGATAGGGCAGTTCGTGTTACCTATTTATTATTACACATGTGTTTATCGCTAAATTTTGGTTTGTATCTCGTCTTAGATCAGTTTTTAATTGCCCACCTAACTTCTGTAAAAAACTTTACAAAAATGGTATATTCAAATGTTAATCTCAGTTAATAAATAATTTGAATATTGTACCTACTCAGTAAATATTTTCGAAAATCTACTAAAATAAGGGTATATAAGTGGGTAAGTTTATTTAATTCAACAATTATCATTATTTAGAAGTATAATAATAGTAATAAGAATATTTATAATTATTTTAATTGCCAAATTGTGTAATATATTGTTCAAATATTTATCTTAGAAAGACTGGTATGGAGAATTTGCAAATATTATAAACTGAAAAAAATAAAATACAGTTATAACGCTGCTTTTCACGATGACGTTTTTGCGTAGAACTATGTACATTTTTAAATTTCAATAAAGTAGAAATTAAATCCCATTTCTGATATATTAAATGTATACTGTATAAAATACTCGATTTAAATGTATATAATTAGAATTAACTAGCTCAAAAACGACTCCCAAAAAAAAAAAAAACAATAACAAAGTATACAATTCATTTATAATTTATATTTTTTTTATGTATATACTAATATAAAACTAGTTATTATCAAATCACTACCACCCACTTTTAGAATCAAAATCATAATGACATAACCGTGATACCATTTGAAAAGTATTAATTTTTTTCATAGTAGTTATATAAAATCCGTTTCTAAATAAGCTAAAGGTTTTATTATTCCGACTGATAACATTTACATTAATTAAAATTTACAAACACTATTGTTTAAATAATAATTGAATAATTTAATAATAATTGTTTAAAGTTATATTGATTATTTTATATGGACAGTTTACTTGCCACATCATTCACAAAAGAAAATGTTATTAAATTAAGTTATTCAGATATAGCCAGAGGTTCGTATTGATCAAACGCGAATATTATATTAAAATATTATGCATTTTAACTAAATTATTTTTCAAAAGCCGTGGGCACTTTCGTGCATCAAAATTAAAGAATACAGCGAAAATTCTTTGATGATAAAAATTAAAAACAATAGTATAAAAATATCCTACAGTCAAAATACCATATAATATATATATTATAATGCGCATTATACATGTAATAATACGACGAAATTTTAGGAGACGACTAAACCAGTTATAAATATTATATGTTTCCTATACTCATATACACCGTCATAGACGAACATTGGCATCACGGTTTATTTGTGTAGACAATATTAATGTGAGGAGCAAATAAACTCATATATTGACAGCATACCCATGAGCAGTTTGTATAATATGTATAATAATACGCACGAACACCTCTTTATATTGGATCGGAACTTCAGGAGATTCGTTAATGTCGTAATAAATTGGTAACTGTATACGAGAGAAAATGTGATAAATTGATTTATATTTTATATACACGGTCGAATTAGAGAAAAAAAGCCACTATTAGAAGGAATCCTCTTTGGTGCTGTTCATCATACGTTTGAGTAAAAAAAAATGTATATATTATAATATAGAGTGAATATGAAAATATTATACAATAAGCAACTATTATTTTGTAGTTCTATACTACTCGCTGTGTTTTATGTATACAGGTATTCCTTGGCGATCGTTGAGAATAAATCACAAATTGATTTCAACTAGCAATACATACGTATAATAAATATGTATATAAAATATTTAAAAAATAATAATAATAAACTAATTACTACAAGTTTATTTGAATATACGAGATAGGTCATATGTATAGTTCGCTTTAATTTATTAATTACATGTATATATATATATATATATATATATATATATATATATTCATATAATACCTAAATGAATACGCTATTATAAACACGAGAATAAAATCAAAGGTGTTTGTGTGAATACACTAATAAAATATTAAAATGTGATTATCGCCTCAAGAAATCTAGACAGAATGAACACATCTTTTAAGTTACGGGAGTATAATTAATTTGGAATTAAACCTTAAATTAATATTAAATACGCACCCGGACGCACACGAAAAACTTAAATTAAAATTTGACCGTTGCCGTTGTCGACAAATCGTGTAATGAATGTAATGTATAGTTATGAATCTTAAACTGGAGTCTCCAGTCCGCCAATTGGCGGAAGATAACTATAATTTGCATGTGTGTTATTTTATTCCTTACACGTTGAAGCTGGTTTGCATACGAAATTTTGATATAAGAAAATATCACGTTCATAATGCAGTAATAATTTATGGGTGTCCCACTGACATCTAAACGTGTAAACTGACGATGTGCTTGTCTAAATTACTAAAAAGCAATGTACTTAATTATATTATATTCAATTTTATGGCATCGGTTGTATTTTGTACGAAAACGAGTCTCACCCGCACATTTCGGCTAACGTGAATGCGTACAACATATGTAAAATAATATTAAACACAAAAGCATGTGTTATAATGGCTTAAGCATAACGCCATCACCTTAGGTATGTGATATAATATATATTTATACATCCTTGGACGTCTCGTTATAAAAAAACAAAAATGTCATCTAGAAAATACGTAAATTAGATAATACGCTGTATCACTTTGTTATACATGTGCAGCACAATATTTTATTATTATCATAAATATTGCGTTTTACTTGTATAGTAAGTTCAAACTTAGAATGTAATACTTATTAATTATTATCGTCGACTATATTCTACAACGAAAATTATAGTATAGTATCAAGAAAAATTTACTTTCTGCATTTACTCTTACACTACTTAAAAGTTGAAACAGAAAAATAATTACGAATTTTGCCACGGTAGTCAAACCATGACAATAAAAATAAAAACCAGTCTAGGATCTTCATGAAACAAATAATGGTTGCAGGACGATGTACCTATGGGACCATAATTAGTATAATTTGAATCTGTCGAAAAAAGGAGTGTGCCGTCATCACAATTTACAAAGACACAAAATATTGCACATTACACTGTATGTGTAAAAAAAAGACAAAATGATTTCAGTCGGTCACAATCACAGTTTATAACCATTTCCGTGTTACTATGCCCTATAATAGTATTGTGTATTGAATAAAAAATGTATAAAATAATTACCTCCATTTTCGGAGGACGTGCCGTGACGAACGTAAAGAAATACGAAGAACCTGCAGGCTCCAACTGCCAGCTAATATAATTTAAAATTTTCTTATAACTTCTATAACTATATATCATAATGTATTATGTGAGGCACTATTCACTTATATGTTACGTAGGTTTGGAAAACAATCGTTTATTTTGTTCAAGGCGTCCATTTGATAATTATACTACCGTTACCGTGTCTGGGGTACATATTATAATTGATACGACTTCATACGACTTGTCATCGTTTTTGGTGACAAAAATGTTCATCAGACGACACTAATATAGACGCGCAATGGTTTCACGATGAAGTCAAATATATAGCACTACGGAGAATGGCGCATCTCGGGACAGACGATCTTAACAATGGCCGGTCGACTAAGGGCGAAAAAAATAATTTACAGTTGATTGGAGTTGAAAATCAGAAACATTTTACATTGACTAGGTTTAAATGTAACATAAGTATTATTTATAGATGTATTAGAATTGGACAGAAATTAATATGTTAAGCACATTTTATAAACCAAATTCACAAGATAGGTACATTAACTGTAAAATTAAACTCAACCAATAATATACCCACGCATATACTTATATGTATATAATGTATGTTATAGTTGTCATGATATACTATACTATACTTCATTTCACTTAAAACTCAATTCAGAACTATTATTTTAATCCTTACGCATGCGCAAGGAATAACGAGCACGAACGGATACAACTATTTGGGTATTCGTTAAATAATATATATTCGCCATAAAGAGAAAAGGATACCTAAAAATATTGGTTTGTATACATGCAAAAATCGGTAATTAATTATATGCGAGTCGGTAGTTTTAGTATTTAGTACGAACAATGTCGTTGTCGTATACAAGTGAGACAAAAATAATAATGCGAACATTAAAAACGTATAAAACGGATACTTTTAGTCGTAATATTGTGAAAAACCTGTTTTTATTTTTTATAATTAGATTAATAAATATAAATACCCACATTTATTTTTAAATTACACGATTCTTAAATTTTTTAATTTGCGTCTTAGGAGACTATAATCAACAGGTAAATACGAGGATAATATAATTATTTAAAATATTATTCAAGATTATGTTTAAAAATCATCATAATACATAATAAGAACACAGGTACAATATAATAATATGTTTTAACTTATCCGCCAATTTTGCTGGTTATAAAATAAATAATGCTCAAGTGTATCCATAGATAATATTAGAACGAATTAGAGACCAACATGCTCAATATATAATATTTAGGTATTTATAGTCATAGGTACATTTTATGTTATGTTTCGAATCAGAGTAATAGTGTAACATAATCAGATAATTAACACCAAACTATAAGTATGAAAAAGAAGATAAAAATTCAAGAATACGAAAGAATCTCACATATAAAAGACATCAAATGCAAAAACAATAAAACAGTAATGAAAAAAGTCAAATTAAAAATTAAAGTTTTGATCAGAACACAAGCGAATAAAATTCCCTTATTTTTATAATATTCATTCACGTTTCAATCAACTACTATCAATAAGCATCAAAGCAGCCTTAAAAAATGTATTATATTGCAAAAACATTATTTGTTCATTTTCGTTGTTGTCTGCTTATGTTTATTGACCAATGATACAATGTCATGTAAGCCAATGAAAATTCACAGATTTTTGCTATAATATATATATTTTCTTCGAAATTTTCAATCGAAAATAATCTCATAAAAAATCTCTAAAATTGTAATTGTTGTGTTATAATTGCACGGGTACTGTAGTGTTCTATAGATACATCGTTTGTTACTAAGCCAATGATTGTGAAATTCGCATTGTTTATTCAACGTAACGACTATAATTTTATAAATAATAATTTGAGGTCACTGAGAAATACTAAAAATAATTTTTGAATTATAAACCATATTCTGTTAGAATAAACATCGGGTTTACTATACTGTACCTATTCGGTAGACACCATCTATTATACTCCTTTTATAAATCATGTAGGTTAAAAAAAGATGAGTAAAAGAAGATTAAAAATTAAAATACTTAAAATTAACGTGGAAACAAATATATTACAGTTTTCTAATAAATCATGTTTTAATAAGAAGAACGTATTATAATATATTATAAAACTATAGTTTTGTGCTTTACCAACATATGATGTATTTTACACTAGTTTTAGACTTTATATGTGTATATATATTCTTTAGACACTTTGAAGACAGAATTTGTATAAATCAAATATTTGTCTTTTAGACAGTAACAAATAGAGTTCTAAAAAATATCATATTATGTACCAAATAAATAATTTATTTAAGATTCTAATTGTTAATACAATAACAAATATTATTAGTTATTATAATAAAGGGTTCGTGTTACATGATGGTTACGCCGTATTTAACAGTTCATTATAAAATAAGGAAATAACCATGTTACTATTTTTCAAATTGCTACGATGAAAACATTTAAATTTTAACCACTAAGTTTAAACATTTCATAACATATTTGATTTTACTCAAAAGTCAAAATAGTCGTTCATCAAATGTTGTTAATTCCAACCTACTCGTATTTTAACTATCTATAACAAGATCTTTTATATACCATGTTATCAATTACTAATAAAATACCTGTTATTTGTAAGAATAATGAGACAAATCCCAAACATAACGCATATTTACATTTGAATGCAAGACATAGTCAACAGATTATATCTTAATAGGACATTCCACCAATTAAATTGTTATGTTACATTATAACCATTCTAGTAAAATCATTTTACCCATTACAATAATTTCCATAAATAAGAAATTAGGATAAAATTTTTCTCTACATATCATGGAAAAAATTATGAAATACATATATAGAACATAAAACGCTTACCTATATAAGTATATTAATAACATGTGTACATTAGCATATAAATACATTTACATAGGCATTGCTCAGGGCATTACCTAATTAAATATCATACAAACGTTAAATATTTTTAAAACGTTAGCACGGACTTTAATTTAAGTTTTTAACTTCTAGACCATTCAGACATACACTAGCTACTAGCGCATGTATCATTATATACACCGAATTCTAGATAGAATTTATTAGGAAAAATCCGACGAATACAAAGTTTGAAATACAGAAAGGGTTAAATATCTAAAAACGATATAACTTATTTTCAATTAAAAGAGCAGAAAGAGAGCCTCGATATAATCTCGCTCTTCACTCGTGCAGTGTTCTGCAAACTTCGTTTTGGTTTTATTTAGTCATTACGATTTACAAACCCTATAATGACTTCGTAATTATACGAGTAGTATATTCATAGTACAGTTACAAGAAGTGTATAAAATGAAAAAAATAAAATTAATATATTATTATATTAATATAAAATGTCGAAATAAAAATAAAACTTATATTTTAATTCTTTAAGTAGGTACCTTATATCCACCACATTTATGACATGCGATCACGTCTCCGTTATGTTTGATGGCGGTTTTGTGCACACCGCCACTACCAAAACTGCTGTAGTACGTCATCTTGAGACATTTGGAACGACGACAATCGCAAAAAAAGTAACGAAACAAAAATAATGTGTTGAGCGACAAAGTAAACGAAAAGGAGAAAAAACTTTTTTTTTGAAAAACAACACACAAGAGGCAAACAGCGAATGATATATATTATATCGCTAAGGGTTTTAAGAGGTTCACGGGGCTTAAGCTCGTTGTGATCGTTCGGGGACGAGACTCGCGGCACGTTTGTCACTCTCGTACAGAAACGATAGTCGGACGGCGCGACTTTTCGTGAACGCCGCGACCAACACGCTCACCGTCGGACTGCGGACTGAACGGACTCGGCCGTGTGATTCTCGCGCGCGTTTACGGTCCGTTTACTACGGTGGTACAATATAATAAGAATAATAATAAATACGCATTGATACCTATATTTATATTTTATACTATATTCCTGTTAAAAATTTAATATAATATATTTCTTACTTTACCGTGTACGATATTATAATATTAAATATTTCCGTATGGTCGAATTTTTGCTAATATAGTATCATATAGATATATAAATATCTATCATCTTGATCTCATTAGAGTATAAAAAAATATTTAAAAATGTGTGTGTGTGTGTGTGCGTTTGTAGTGACAGTGAAGATACTATCAAAATCCACAAAAAAATAAAGCGCTCTTTGAATTTTATTTAATATTTACGTTTTAATATGTTTATCGATAACTATATATTAAATAATATACTTTTGATTATAATTGTATAATATAACCGTGAAACAATGAGAAATCGTTTACCCGACTAGCGTTTATACTATGTGAAATAAAAAAACAATCATAAAAAATGTTTGATACCAATGTATGAAACGTGATTTATTTTAAAAAAGACGTCTTTTCTTATTGGGTTGACCAAGATTGAAGATATAATTTAAGATTAAAAACACAGATTCTAGAATATTTAAAATTATTAATCATTGTTTATTATTATATAATCTACAGACATTTTAAAATTGATTTATGTCTGTCTCACATTATATTGCCCATCTATATCATAATCAATTTGTGTACGCGCGTATCGGTGTGTTTTCCTTATTATAGTATGCACACAGTCATACAAAGAAAGGCAACAACAAATAAAATGATGGTGGAATAAAAAGCAATGTTGTTATGTTATATTATACTACACTTTTTCGTCGGTGATGGTCGCGTGTGCAGGTATGGCGAAAAAAATAGAGGCTAACGTCATACACTCGCAAACGTATACAAAAATAAACAGTTATATTGTTATTGATGAGACGTAGGTTCATAATATAATACGTATAGTTTTCGAGAGAGCGTCTCCAACAACGAGAAACGCATCACGCACGTAAATATAAGTCTTCAAAAATAATTTCAAATTACTATTAAATTACTATTCACGCGATAAAAGTGCACGCACACAAAAACTATTTAAGTTGTTTTTAAATTAGTATTGTTGGCTAGCTCAATCGTAAAAATATTATTGCTGGGAATAGGGAATTAGTGTGCAAAATTTACTAACGTTTATGACATTTTATAAGAACAAATTATTATGCTAAAGTTATATAACTTTTTTTTTTTTTATACCGCCATAACTTTCAGGTATTATTTTATTAATTATTTGCTTTTTATTAAAAATGTAGTAATTATTTATCCTGTTATACGGAAAATATTTTAGTTTATTGTACTAGACCTATAGTTACTTCATAATCATAATATAGCACCTATAAAGCCTTAGCTCTGTTTTGGTTATTTTAATAATTTTTTTGCCTCTCTAAAATGTTGAACAAAATTCATCACAGAATAAATATTGTAATATTGGGTGTAGTTTTAACTATTATGATTCATTTCAAAGATATGGTTGAATTTATAATATTTAAATTATATACTTGTCTTAAGTATTTAAAAGTATTTTTTTATTAGAAGTTCTAAAAAGCATTCAAAACTATAAAAATATAATGTGTTTATTTGTTTTCTTATAAATATATTGAACAATAGTACTTTTTAAATTAATTACCATTAGTATACTATATTGAAGAAAACTTACGGATTAAAGTTAGGCATTGTGGACAATAAAATGTATAATGGTATAAGACACGGATTATTGCATGACGTTTAAATATTAGAGCCTAACAAAAAGGTTTTTTTAACATCGAAATGTTCACATCAGTTAAATACTGAAAATAAAATGTATATTATAAAAGTATACAATAAAAAAATATTATAACTGTCCATTTATTTTTATTATGTACAAAATGTATAGTCACTCGAACATTTATAACTATAACTGTACAATTAATATGTAGCGTATACGCTTTTATTTTTTAACCATAACTGTTATATTGTATTTTTAGGTTTGTAACTTGAACTTTTCAATACAATATATTTTTGTTATATATGAACGCTACCTATTCATTTTATACATTTTAAATTATAGTTATATTATAATAATTATAATATAATTTAAATTATTATTTATTAAGCCTTGAAAAAGTTAAAAAAAATAAAAGAAATAAAAATATAAAAACCACCAAGCTGGAACTGCTAAAGCTTAAAATAATAAAGGTTGGTCAGTAAGTATCGTGTTATATAGTAACAACTATGTTATTAATGAATTTTTCCAGGTTTAACTCCAATAGGGTTCAAAAGGGGCAAAAATGGACTACCCTGAATCACTGAAGCTTTATGATTTTAGTCAAAAGTTTAGATTTATGATGTAGAGTACCACAATTATGCTACAATATATCTTGCTTGATTACAACTTTTAACCAGATATTATTTGCATTCATATAATCATAATACTGGTAAATTAAGCCCCAAGCAACGCCAGGTGATGAAAGCTTTTTATTTATAAAAATTCTAGAAAACGGTATAATAGCTAACCTTCCTTGCTCTCACCCAATTTAAGCTGAGGGGCGGTTCGGGGTCGCTAAGGGTCGTGCCCCACCCCAAGCTCGTATTTATCTAAAAAAAATTGTGTATTGTTAAAAACAAAATAAAATCAAACCTGGCTTCGCACATGAATGTCAGAAAATAGGTTAACAGCATTATGCCTAATAAATACTTATGATGAAATGGAACTTTTGAATCACATCGATACAATTAGTGTTTTTGTAAAAGCTAAAAATATATAGCTTGAATTTGTACTGTGAAAATTATTATTTTTTTGTTATAAAGTGTTCTGAAAATTATAACTTAGCCCCCTCCCAACCAAGTCTCTGAAGCCACCCCTACTTGCACTTATGATCGTATAAGTTGGCTATATATAGGTCATCACTCGAAAATAAATAATTTAACATATTTTCGAGCAATAGTGGTGTCTGATTGTGTCCAATATTGATAGGTATAATACATTCAGAAAAATCGATAAGGATATAATTCATCTTTTCAAATAGGTAATAAATAGGTATAATATATATTATATACGCTCCTAATCTTCGAATTGTCAATTAGTCACACTTGACTAAGCTGAGAACTGATATTTTTTTTATATTTTTTGACAGAAGTTACAGTTTTTACAAAAGCATCTAATACTAATTAAAAGCTTTTTAAAATTGTAGTGGTATCAAAATTAAATGATTTTTTTTTAACTAATTTAAATTATTATTCATTAGTTCATTACACTTTTTACAAAAACTACAACATTATACAAATAATTTTAAAAAAAAACCTATAAATAGAATATTAAAGAAAAAAGTTATTAGTTATTAGACATTAGACTCTAATGATTAGAGCAATAAACTCAACGACTTGATTATATAATTGAATACGTAACAATTTATTAGGTAAGTAGTAAGTACTAAGTAGGTACCTATAGTTTGTAGATAGTTTATAATCAGGGCCGTCCCCAGGGTAACAAAATCGAGCCACCCCCTCCAACCCATAAGGAATGTTATATACATGGTTACATAATATAATATACATAGAGGCGGTATTAAAATTTGCCACCCCTAAAAAATTGCCGCTAGAGGCAATACGGGACCTTTGACCCCCTCTAAATTCGGCCCTGTTTATAATGTTTACATAGTAGTATACTAAATACGTACCAAGTATAAGTTAAAGAATTCAATTCTCAGTACGATTACCTATATGGCTATATTTTTATACAATACGCTTTTTTCTTTGAAAAAATAACAAGCTAATACCTAATGAAATAGTGACTAATTTATAACAAATATCGTATAATAATATATAGGTACCGATGTAATTATAATTTTCTTACTTATATCAAATTGATAATTATTTTTAAAGCAAACAATAAGTACTTAGGTACCTACATTTATGATTTTTGACAACTATATGCATTTTCCTAACTCTTTTTACCATGGTTCACTTTTCAGTTTTCACATGAATTGTTGTTATAATAAGATTTAAAAGAACTACAATATTGATCAGTCATTTTGGTACGATAACTATGATGAAAATAACAGTTCTAAAAATATCATGGAAAAAAAGTTAGAATTTTCTGATGACTCCATAATTTATTTCCCTCCATTTGTTCAACGAGAACATTGCATAAACAAAATATGTTGTACATTTAGAAATAGTACGTTTTAAAATTTGATCCCTGAAATGGTAGGTATTCAATCAACTACAGTAAAGATGTATCATGACCAGTGGCGCCAAACCGTATATTAAATGAGAATGGACAGATGCTCTATCTACCTAAGTAGATGATAATTGATCAATGTCCAGTGAGGTTGGGTCAGCACTCAGCGAGAATCGATAGGTAACCGATTACTTATTGAGATTCGAGAATTTGAGATTTATAAACAAACACTATTAATAATTGATTAATATATTTTTTTATTTAATAATATTTTTCATGTTAAGCAAATATTATTAAGATCTTCCCTAATGATACAGTTGTGGGGTAGTATATTAGTCTCTCATAATTCTATAAATAGGTAGGTATATGGTATATCGTATATGCCCCACTAACTTTTTTAGTTTCGGTGTTAGTGTTGTTTTAGTCGTGTTACTCATTCAATACAAAATTACAAACGTAAGCCGAATATTTATTTCTTTTTTTTCAATCAATTTTTGATAATAGGTATTAATGGTCAAATATTTTAAAAATTGAACCTTTAAAGATTCAAAGGAAAAATTAAATTGAAATGTTTAGAACAATAATAAAAGATGACACAATAAAGAGCTAAATAGGTGCATCGGTAATTGGTCAAAGAAATAAAATAAATAGAAGACAACAAGCAGTAAAATAATATTGAAATTTAAATTTAAATAAATATTAAAATATTATGAATAGGTTTCAAAGTACCTATTAATACTAGCTAATAGCTATACATTAGTCCTATCTTATATACTGTATTACCTAAACATCCTGAACTAGAGTGTATATTTCTAATTTCGAAATAGAAGTACCTGCATCAATCATTTCACTATAAATTAAGTGTACTATAATCTGATATAATTATATATATATATATATATATATATATCGGTATACTGTTCAATAATTTTTAGTAAAAAGTTCATTGACTAAATAATATAACTAAAAGATATATCACATAAATTACTCAAATAATTCATCAGATAAATTTAGTATTCTCAGTAAATGATTTTATATTTTGTTGATTACACATTACAAAACTTATATGATTATCAGATACCCAATTAAAAACATCTATATTAATATATTGAGTTTTAAACAAATACAATGTATACAAATTGGATACGTGAAAAATTAAATACCTGTTAGAAATGTGATAATAATTGCGTACAAGTATTAAACAGTAGGTATATAATTATGAATCTATAACACATGCCTAGATGGGATTGTCATAAAAACAAATTAAAACTTATTACTGAGCTTAGGCTTTAATAAAACCATTATAGTTGAATAAATTAAGACAAATGGCAAGTTAATTTTAATTCATACTCTTATAGTACAATTATAGTAATTCTTCAAAAGTTATACAACAGTTTATTACGTTGGTTACAAGCAGCGTACCTACATCATATCATTGATTATGTATACTATTCAATCTATTCATAATTAATTATAATTATGAATGTTTATGACCAAGAATAACTATTCTAAGAATACTATTCAGTAATATAAAGGTATTATAATCAATTGTTTATTGGAAACATTAATATTATACTTCAATATACTCTTTCAGCTCATCCATATTGAAGTGCTTAAGCTTATTTTTATAATAAATATCATTTTTACTGTAGTAAAAATTAAATTGTATACATAGAGAATAAAACTACAGACTTACAACTCATAATTTAATACAACAAATAATAAATAACAATAAGATCTCTATGACGTTGGCTTATGCATGTTGTATAGAAAACAACATAAGCAAACTCAGCAATTTAAAAATAATATTCATAATACACTTCTAATAATAAAATCATCAATATTAAATGCATACTAACTATTTAATGTTTTATAATTGTTAACATACTAATTTAAATGTAAAAAATATATCCAAGTAGATTAAAATTATTTAATCAACTGAGTTCTGTGAAACTTATAGTATAAAAAAAAATGATTATTAATTTAATTTAATATTTGAGAAATTATCTTTGATGATATAATTTTACATGATACTCGTATATTCATAGTAAGTATAACTAACACATATTATGGTACTAGTGATTTAAGATTTATTAGAACAACAAATTAAACTAAATTTTATTTTAGCAGCAACTATATTGATGTCAAGTTTGAATTAATGAAAATGTATTTAATATTTCTAACATTTATAATATAGTTTCAATACAATTTTAATAGAAATTAGTTTCATTTATACTCATGTCTACTATTTCTGCAATTTAATTTTAAAAGAAAATAATAAATTTAAAACAAACAATAACTAATTAGTTAATAATAGTTAATAGCAAATAATTTTCAGTTTCATTATAATATGATTTTGTATCATATGGTATTAAAACAGTTATTTTTATTTGTTTCTGTCAATTCAATGGTGGCTTTTACCATTTAAAAATTTATACAGAAATAGATGAACAAAGTAAAACTAGTCTAGAAAATACTCAAGATCAAAATTATTTTTTTTTACATGTAACCAACATTAAGTAAAATATGATTTAACATTTAATATTATTAATATAATAATAACAATAAATTAAGATTAAAGTAATTATTAATAAAGAAAATGCAACAGCTTTAACCTTTAAGTATTAACAAAAACAATAATCATGATTTAGCATGATTAATTTTGATTTTTTTTTCGATTTGATCAAAGTTAATGGAATGTAATACATAAATATATTAATATATTAATGTATTAATGTAATACATTAATATATTAAAACAATTGTTTTTAAAATAAATTAATACTCATTTAATATTTTATATACAAATAAAAAATAGCGGGAATACATTTAATGCTATAACACATGAGCTTGATAAAAGTTTATTTTAATATTAACTAGGTATAACAAAAACCAGCATTAAGTACAAATGTGGAACTAACATATTAAAATGTAAGTATATATAAGGTATACCCTTGTTACATATCCTAAGTTTATTTTATTCAAAAAACATCCCCAACAATAATTATTTTTAGATAAACATTAAGTTCAAAGAAAATGTCTTACAAAATAGATCTTGAAAACATAATAATTTATGTAACAAACAAAAGGTTTTAAATCATAAACAATTCTTTAACTTCATTAAGTATGATTTAGATAAAATTTTGTAGATGTTTTAACTTGATCTATAATCATAAAAATATTTGGTGTAGATTTGCTGAAAATTCAATTCATTTTTTCAACAACAATCTGTAAAGAAAAATTATGTTAAATTTTACATTATATGTTAATTGTTAATACTAAAATATTAGAATTATAAAATATTAATCAGTAAATTATACCGGGTACTAGAAAAAAGAAAAAAAAAGATTAAGTGATGAAAATAAAAATAAAATAAGAATATAAACAATGTATGAATAAAATCTGTTAATATTAAGAACCATGCATTTTTCTTTAGTCAATATGTTCTTAAAATATTTCTTCGTGCAAAGGAATTTTAAATGATTAGTTTTTCAATATAGAAAACAGTATGATTTAACAATAATTATTATGGAATATATTTTATCAGCTTTAAATTATTAAAGTGTTTTAGTAAAATTTATACTTTTAATAAAAACAAAATAAATAAACCACGGTAGGTATACAATAATAATCTGCATGCCGGCTTACCAATATTGCAATGTAGCGAACGCTGTCAATAATAAATCTGCTTTCACGGTTGTTAAATAGAATTAGATTTAAAAAAATGAACATTTCACATTCAAATACACTAGCACATTGCTTAAATAGACATAGTTGATATGATAAACACTATATAATCGTTTTCCCGTCAAAATAAAAATATTATATATTATTATTTGGCGCACAGATCAACATAATACATTAACAACTCAGTAAAGGCCTGTGAAACGATGGCAATAGGACATGAATCAATAGCATTCACTATCATATACTGGGTTGAATTCAACCAATGACTGTACACCTTAAACGGTGTAAGTGCATGTAAGTAGTTGAGGAAATGACCTTAGCGTTATGTTTACCAACAGGCAGATAGAAAAACGAACAGGTACAGGTTGGTGGTGTTGGTTGGACGAGGATGTGTGGCTCACCTTAAATCTGTTTTTGATATGTGTCACAACCCTTTCCATCATTGGGCAGCAGTGACAAGTCAGAGGCTGCTGAACGTCGGCGACTGGGTCGTTTTCTGTCCTGTCACAACAACAACAACAATAAACAAGATGGTAATTGACCGAGTTACAGGCGATTTTTCATTTCGCAAATCTCGCTGGGATTAGTTACCGAGGCTGCGGTGGCTGTGGGTCATTGTCGAACCCAAGTTGTTCCGTGGCTGAGGCTGACAGTATCCGATGTGAGTCGACCCAGGACGGCACGAAAAACGATTGTTCGTTGAACGTGTACTCAAAGTCGCTAACACCTGATCAGCGGTGGTTGAAATTCAAATAAGGGGGAAAAAAACATCAACAACAAAAACAAACACAGGCACTACTATCACAGCGACAGAAAATATTATTGTTATATTCGAGTTCGGCGAAATCGGCCAACGGAACGTTTTGCTCCGGACTGTAGCAGTGTGACCAGACGCGGGTAACCAAACGATCCGGTACTAACGGCCGGCCGGCCGGCCAGTCACGACCACGATTTAAGATATATCTACTTATATTATATCGTGGTCACGACTCCGTACCCTCACGACTATTCGCAGGGGGAGGGGGGGGGTAAACGGACGCTGAGTAGGTACGGTGTACTATACCATAATACTACTCATCATCAATTCTATTGTTTAATTTTCAATCCCCTGCAAGTATCGCGAACACTTTGATGGTAGGTACCTATTGAAACTACTTATATTACTTGATATCAAACTTCACCAAATCTCCAACTCCTATCTTCACCTTTTAATTTCCGTTTGGCATTCAACTTGAACGTGTTACCTACCTTCATTAAAAACCTTGAATTTAACTAGGTACCTACTCAGAACTCATCTTATATTTGTTTTTATTTGTTTTTAGTTCTCATTTTAATATGATGGCATGGTGCAGACTATGTACAGCGCTTAAAGTTATGGATTCATCATACGCAACACTAAATTATATTTAAACCTGTTTGGTGCATCTGTACTTTTAATTACACCCTTATGGCCTTGTCCATTATCTTCTTGAGTTCTGATGGTGTGGCAACCGTACTTAGGCAAGGACTAACACCTTGAACGTATCCAAAATACATTTTTAGACTTTATTGCATTCAAAATGAACTTCGCGATTACTCCAACTTACGACTTTCCCTATAAATATAATTCCTATACTATTGCCTCACAGCTTATATACAATTCTTATACTTACTCAATTCTAAAATAATGGTTCTCGATAAACGTTCCTGGACACCTGCCTAACCACTATACCTTCAATTCAAGAGTTCTTTTTCATACGTCAAGAATCCAATCTCTATATACTAAGTACAAAGGTACTATGACATAAGAATTCATATAAAAATAAAAATAATATTATAATAGGTACTATAAAGTAAGTAAAATGTTTTTACTATTCACTTACACTAAGTACCACATAATAAAATATAAATACAAATTCAATGAAAGTAGTTTAAAATTCATTTTCCACTATTTGATGTACTAATATAAAACATAAAAATGGTCAATGAAAGTTAACTTGTCATTGAATGATCCTTAGACCTTCAACAATAAGAATCATCAAGTTTTCATTAAAATTCATTTTTTGAAAATTGATTGCATTCATTACACAAAATGAATACTCTCTTTCGTTAATATTTAGGTAAATATATTGATGTCAATTTCATGTATTAGGTATTCATTTCCTTCTTTTTTTTTAAAAAAAAAAACTTGAATTTTTTTAAAATAACAATAATAAAATAATTTCTTAAATGCAAATAATGTTATTAAAATACTTAAATAGTTAATTCAAATATCTTTCATTAATAATTAACAAATGTCGTATATACATTGGACATTACTCTTATTATGATACACTTGTTAATTGTATTATTAAACATACTACTATTAGTAATAACTAATAAGTCATTTCAAATGGAACCGACGTATGAGGAATGCTGCACTATAACGACTGACTATATATTGTGGTCACTTCAAGACAATGATAAGTATGTAATATTGTGGCGTTTGACTATCGAGTGGTGTTTGACCACTGAATGAAGATTTTCCAAGCAGCAGCAGCCCATTACCTCACAACAAAGGAGTTTTGGCTTTTCAAATGAGCATGTTTTGAGATCCAAGGATTGGAAGTCTGGGAAGAGGTTCCATTGGTTCCAACAATGAAGCCCTAAGCCCGCGACTATAGCTACCGACCGACACTCTAAATGTTATATACAGGCCGGCCCAGTTACATAAATATTTGCATTAAGGTTAAAATACACAGTTGTGCATTATATATTTATATATAGGTATAGGTAATAGGTATATATATATACAGTGTCGGTCTGGCTCATGACTGGGCCCCTGGTTAACTAATTTCGAATGGGCCCCCTACAAACTTAATTTTAATTTAAACGAAAAAAAATTGAATTATCATTCAATAAAATATTAAAACTATTTTAAACATAATTAATAAAATAAGGTGGTTTTTTTCAACGTCTTTGTCAATATAATATATAAATATAAAAATATAAACCAACATTATTGTTATTTAGCAATTTTACAAATAAAATACAAAATTTATTTTTTTTTAAAAAAACTCTTTTTGATACAAAATCTTCTTATAATTCCACTAATTGATTGACAGTAAAAATATTGTTCAATTTTTTAGTAAATAATTTTGATTTCTGATACAGTTTGTCATAATTTTCTTCGTTTCTCTTATTTGTTACAAGCTGACCCGTCACGGCTTCGCCCGTGGTTGGTTGTTTACTTTGCCTTCGGACGATGGTATGTGGAATTTTTTATTCAAATTTCTATTTGATGTGATTGGCAAGTAAATACAAAAAAAACGGTCGATGAAAACATATTGAATTGTCACATAATCGGAACATAACATTACGATCCCCTCTAACCCCGATAAAAAAAATTAAAAATCGGGCAATGTAGCGACATTGAAGAGGGTATTTGGAACAACTCTGTGAAAAGAAAATGGAAAAAAGATAAATAGTGTTGTCATAAAATAGGAAAATAAAAAAGGCCTGTTCTTGCAGACTCACAGAAATTAGTTTTGTTCTTTAATTTCTCAAGAACTGTATTCGTATTTTTTATTAAAACTGGTGGTATTAAAACCTTCAGCAGACTGCCAGGTATAACAGTAAAAAATTTCAGCCAAATCGATTCAGTAGTTTTCTCGGTTAACGCGGTCATAGAAAACCCCTTACAATTTTATATAATAGTATAGATGTGCGGAAAAACTCAGCGGATCGTAACACGTCCTCGGTGAGCGCGTAAATACTAGATAGGTATACAATTTATACGTTTATTTTAATTTTTTAATTAACTATCGAACTAAAAGTCTAAAACCTTCTCTGTGATTTCCTCTTTAACTGTACGACGATTAAATATGTAGTTTCGGAGTTTATCCAGAACAAATAAAAGCGACTTCATTTTATACAGTAGTATAGACATAGATATAGAATTAACTGAATGAAGTCGCTTTTAAAATATAAAAAACAACCACAATCTCAAATCTGTACAATAGTATCGCAACAAAAATGTATACGGCAAACAGCGATGCACACTACGTAACACACGTAATGACTAAAATTGCCTTGGTTATTTTGGTAAATTTGTATTATTAAGATATTAATACGAATCGGTGGAAGTCATAAGCGCCAAAATTAGATAAGAAAAAATAAGGTCGTATCGTACAAAAACGCCAAAATTGTATTGTACGAAAGCGCCAAAATCCTAGGTACCTACCTGTGTGCCACGGTTAAGAGATGTTAAATAACAGATAGAACTTTAGAACTATACTTTTAGATTTAGAACTATATCGTTCAAAAACTCCAAACGTTTAATCTTAATCGTCAAATATCGACAATTAGATTATATATCTGGATTACGATAGATTGTCACAGACAGTATGTGATCAGTTTTGTGTTACCTATAACATATTGTTAGTAGTTAGTACCTACTTTGTAGCATTCGTGTAAGCATCATTCGTTAAATGGATTTTACAAAAACTATTACCAATAAAGGTGTTGTGTGTACATTATTTAAATAGCAAAAATATAGATTTTAGATACGTACATTGATTCTGGTATATTTCCATCTAAAATTTGGGCTGAAATTCCGAATAATGAGGTTATACGAACTACAAATGCAGCTGAATCATATTATCGACATTTAAAATTTAATTGGCTCATTGTTCCATCCATATAGTAATTTATGTATTATTAAAATCACAAAGCGAAACATATTTATTTATGAACTCTCCTATTAACAATAAATTAAGGGTATCTCACGAAGAAATAATTGTACAATGAAAGAAATATCAGGATGGTGAAATAAATCGTTTAGAATATGTGAAAAAAGTAGGATTAAAAAATCAACCAATTTATTAAATTTATATTTATTTGCATGTATAATGTATATCGTAATTTATTATACTTTACATAAAATTTTAATTTTGGCGCAAATTATTTATAATTTTTGCACCTTTGGCGCTTATGTCATATGTTTGGTAAAACAGGTATATAATATTAGATAGGCGTTTATGTCATACAGGTTTTGGCGCAAATGATAGGTCATTTTTGTATCTTTGGCGCTTATGTCATACAGCCAATACGAATATATTGGATAGGTATACAATATGTTGGTGTACGTGCGATAAACTTCTCGGAACAACGCCGATATCAAACACAATACAAAAGGTCAGGTTGCAGGTAGCTGGAAACCCGTGGGCCGCCGTGCCGCACAATATGTACATAATATATATATATATATATAGGTATACAATTACACGTCTATTTTAATTAATAATAACTAATTATTTATTAACTTTATCGGATTAAATTTATGCTTAAAACCTTCTCTGTGATGTACTCTTTAATAATGAACTGCAAGACGATCCAATAAGTAGTTTCGGAGTTTATCCCGAACAAAAAAAAGCGACTTCAATTTATATAGTAGTATAGATATAGATAAGTTGTGAAGTTTCTACACATTGCCATGTTCTTAAATAATCCAGTGCATGAGACTCTAAAAACTTAAAAACAGGAGTCAGGAGACGTAATAGAAAATAATTTCAAAATTATTATTGCGACAAACAATGTTTCAAATTGAGTTCATTTCTCCAATAAAGTACGAGTAATAAATTTAGTTTTAAGTCAAAATTACCTTCTATTATTTCGAAAAGAAACAGAAGAAAATTAAAAAATTCACTTGACTCTAAAACATCTTGTGGATCAATAATCAATGCGAGAGCCTTATGTATGCTCCACCAACGAGTTTCGCCAATCCTGTGGTACAATTAAACATGAGCTCTATATCGTCTACCTATTACAGTTTGTTCTATCCGAACATTCATTCTTTTATAAGAATTTGATAAAAACAGCAGTTTCTTCAACAACCGGACCCCAATAATTATACCATGTATCTATGTTCAATGTATACATATTTATTAGTTTTACCCGATTAAAATTTTAAACACATATATATATTTTTTATTACGTTTACGATTGACTACGGGCCCTTAATATTGAAAAATATCAAAGGGCCCCAGGCGATCGCCGGGTAGGCCAGACCGACACTGTATATTATATGGTGTACAAAGACGTTTTTTTTTCAGATAGTGTTCTTATATTTTTGGAGTTATAATTCTTTACATATGGGATTGTATAATTTAATAATATGGATGATGGTAGTTTGTACTCTGGGCTGGATGTATAATTTTCTTTACTTATTGGTTTACCAAGGTAATATTTTATATTTATTTTGTGTTGATTTTATGATGATGATGATGATATTTAATACCCAGTAAATTTTTCGAATCGCTATAAATTATATTATTATAATAACCAAAATAACAATCAAATAAGTAACCAATATTAACAATTTGTAGTCTAGTTATTTCAATTTTTACGTTTTTTCAACTATTCGAAAAAATGTTGAAAAATTAAAAAAATAACCTCCTCAATGCACAACCTAAACATTTCTGTTTTCATTTCTTGTTTCTCAATTAACTTTATAAGTTAATAGAGATAAAAGATGAAAAAAATCACCAATCCGGAACCACTGAGACTTTGAGTACCTATTAAGGTTGGTCAGTATTTTCGTTTTGTGTTAGTGTCGGTAAAGACCTATAATAAATAGATTTTGCTAAATTAAATTTCCTAAGGGCTCAAAAAAAGTAAAAGTTGAAAAATATGTTAGCCCAAAACCCCTGAAATTATGAATATAAAATTTGGCCAGTACTTTCAATTTATGATGTAGACTACTACTATACATCTATTTCTATACTATAGTGTATCTTGATTAATTACAACTTTCAACTGAGTGTTATTTGCATTCATATAATCATAATACTGGCAAATTAAACTCCGGGTAAAGAAAGCAAAATTTTATAATGTATATGTTTACATTTTTTAAAAATACAAACCAAAATTAATTTATATCTTCATATATAAAACTGAAAGTGGAAACAAAAGGTAACTGTTATAGGTTGATTTCAAAACTACTTATTAAATTGTCATGCAGTTTTTTTTAAATTAAAGATAACATCACAGAGCAAGTTTTAGGCATAAAAACTTTTAGAAAAGTTTACCAGAAAATGTGTTAATGGTCCTCTCTTAAAAACTAAAAATTAGCTAATCCCTGGCGAATATTAAATTTTAGTTATCATTCTAAACACCAAAAATGTTTGTTTTTTAAAAAGAATAAAAGAATAAAATAAAAAATAAACATTAATTCATTTTTATACATAAATAAATAGATTTTATTCACTAAGTTATCTAGAAAATATTGTTTATAATGTTAATTATAATTATTACCAATTGAATTAGGTTATTTGTTGTGTTTTTTAGACAATTTAAATTTTTGATTTTTATAAGTTTTTTTTTTTTGAAATATCGATAAAAAAAATTTGAATCCAAAAACTCATGAAAATTTAATACAAGGTTTACTATAAGTTATAATTAAAAATAAATTGAAAATCGATCCACACAAATTTTTTTAATAAGCCCAAAAAGTCCAAATTTGTATGAAATATGTCAAAATTGCGATAATTTGCATGTTATTTTGTAGTTAAAAATACATTTTTAGGTATTTTTTGGTATTTATATTTAAGGTTAAAAATTTCATCACAAGGTTATAAATAATTTATTCTTCAAATAACTATAAAAAAAATTTCTAATGGATTTTCAAGAAAAAATTTTATGAACATTTAAAGTTTAAATTTTTACAAAAATGTATAAAACAACAATTTATCCTAAAACGATTTTAAATATTATTCAAAAAGTTTAAGTCTAAAAAACTTCAAACTTTTATCAGTTGTTTTAATTAGCAATTTATTTAAATAATTTACTTTTAAAAAAATTTTATGAATTTTTTTTTTTTATAATTGTGTACAAAAAAAAATTCACTGGGACAAAATACTAGAAAATTTAATAGAAAAATAGAAGATTCCACAGAAATTGTTCTTACTGTCTTTCAAATATTATTAAAATACATAGACAAAATCATTTTTTAAAAGCATTTAAAGTGCAAATATTGACATAATATTACAATTTAAATATAACATTATATATTATAATATATACGTACTATTGTAGTATATATAAATCATCTTAATTTAGAATCGTTTTTCATAAGCAATGATACCTAGCATTGCATTCAGATTTAATAAATCCATTATAATGACCTATCCTCTGTATAGTACAGCGAGTCTCCATCCGGTTCTGTTTTAGTTGGAACCATTGATTTATAAATACTAGTATTTATAATCAATGATTATAACCAACCCTTCTCATAAACCTAAATCAAAATTCTGCAGGGACTAAAGAACCACTTCACATTTATTCTTTTATATTTTGAACATTTAAATAAAATATTTTAAATACCAACCATATAAGTGTGATATTTTTAATTCCTTTTATGTTTCTTTAATTTCTAAAATGTTTATATATAAAATTTAAAAAGTAGCAATAATAAATGAATCTGTGTAATATATATTTTAAAATAATTTAAATAAATTATCTCTTATTCAAATATTAATTAAATCATACATTTTAAATTAAAAAATATATCATTTCTCATTTCCATTCAATTTAAGTCTTTTTTTTTATAGTAAGTAACTTTGTTAAAACTTAAATCAATTTATATAGAGCCAGAAGTCATTTTCAATGATATTTTTTAATATGTATTACAGCTAAACAAAAATTGAATTTCTTTTTAAACCCTTAATGGTTTTACAGAATTTTTCTATATTTCTTACTTAAATTCACAAATATGATCTAGGTATTTCGCAAAGATTTTCAAGTACAAATAAAACAGCATTTTACATTTTATTTCATATTTATATTGTTTACCATTTTATTATATTTGATACTATTGTATATAATTAGATTATACTTAAAATTATTTTTCAGTCCTCATTAAAAAATATTCATTTTAATTCATGAAAATATGAAATAATATTAAAATGTTTAACTAATTTACATTTTGAGAATTATTTTGCTTTACAAAAAACTTATCTTATGGTTGTATATACGCTAAGCCCCAAAGAAAAGTCTAAACCCTAAGGCCTGGTGTTAGTTTTGATAATAGTTATCCAGTGTTTCCCAACCTTTTTACTATAGTAACCCGCAAAATTACTATTGTTCGAGTAGGCAACCCATTCCATAACAATAAATTTGCTATGATTAAGTAACATATTTTTAATAATTTTTAATAAGCAATTATATCATTTAATTTAAATAAATACTGATGGTTAATCGACAAAATATTATCAGAACGATATACTATTCACAATCATTAATGTATTTATCGACAACGCGCGAGAACAAATTTCCCATCCTTGAAATAAAATTATTTAAAAGCAAACAATAAAATTACTATAAATATATATTCCTTGTGCTTGGTTTATGAACGACCTAAAATTTTCAAAAAATTTTGCAACCCATAAGTTGAGAAACACTGGTTTAATCCATGTTCGAGTAGAAATAATAAAAGTCAAAGACCTTCAACTTAAAAAAAGAGGGTACTACATGCATATTTTTATATGAATAATTTACCCCTCTCCCCCTGCAACCATGTACCATTTAATATGAGAACTTATTATTGAAAAAATTGTTTGTATAGTCTCCCTAAAACTTTCCTTAGCTATTGAAATACTGGATAAAAATGTAAAAATAATGGATATATTAACAAAACACAAGCATATTAATTTTAGGAAAAGAAAAAGACATTAGTTGGTTATCTCTGAGCTCTTATCTTTTTTAAATGGAGAAATATTAGATAATTTATACTATCTAAATGACTGAGCTGAATACAATCGTAAAATAACGTAAAATCGCCGATTCATTAATTTATCAGCGCTAAGGACAATTGGGTAAACTGTTACAACTTTTATAATTATTAATATTTTTTTTAATGACAACAATATCATAATATACATGCACTTCATATATCAAAAATTATTGCAAAATACATGATGTTATAATAAATGTATACACAAAAAAATATATTAAAATCATGTAATATAGTAAATAATTAAAATAATAATCACTTGTCATAGTTTATAGTAAAACATAACTAATAATATCTGAAGTTACATTTTTAAATTCAAACATGTTATATGTATATATATCATACATACTTAAGAGCAAATGTGTGTAAATACGGTCTAAAACTGTAAATGAGAGTAGTTAATTAACCAACTGTGAACAAATCGCCCGCAGATGGAAGAGGTGCCAAGCCGCCTTTAACACTAGGTAATTGAGCTAAATCTGGTAAATTCTGTAGATGCGTGTTAACTTCTTGCCGTACTTGACATACTTTTTGTAGTTTACCTTGATATTCCTGAAACAGAAACCATACTTATAACATATTTCTTCTATTTCTAAAAAAAATTTTCCACTGTTACAATATAAGTTTATGTACATTATAGTATCATAATAGTTATATTATATTAATTTTATCTTATTATCATGAAATCATAGTATTCAGTATAACTTTTTTTATTTTAAATAATAATTAGGTAACTGATATTAATCAAATTATACATCATTCTATATAGTTCTCATTAAAAAATATTTATGTTATATGATAGATGTACATTATGCAATCATCATACTCATAGTGTTAATTATTTTTATTTAAAATTACAATATTGGTTAAAGATTTTTACTTAAGTAAGTTTTTTTTAAATTCAATGAGGATCAAATAATAATTTACAATATAGACACATTATTTTGTTTTGTACATTTAAGAAATGTTTTTTTATTTCAAAAAATTTTCTATACCTACTACTTTTTTAATAAAACTAAATTTTTTTTAATTACTATATGAAACGTATGGAAAAATATTATTACAAAAATAATGAAAACAAGCAACTACATTCAGAATCAAAAATGGATTCATTATAATACCCAAATATCAACTTAAGTGTTAATTTATAAACAATAAATATTTAGTTAATATTTCATAACAGTACAACGTACAATACATTTTGTAGTCATTTACTTAAAATATTGAAAATGATGTTGGTCAAAAGTGAAATAGATATAGATTTTATGATTATATGATAAAAATAATAGTTAGTTATGAATTGATTGCAATACAATAAACTTTTATTGACACTTTTACAAAAAAGATAAATTAAACAAATTGGATTTTAGGTAGAAGGAAAACTTTTTAACCCGGCGTTAGTCGCGCTATAGTCAAAATGACCGCACTTTTTTTACATGTTTAATAAAACATTTATATTTTATATTTAAACCATTGATACTCAGTATAACTTTCATTAATGTTATTAAAAATAATATAATAATATTCCAAATACATTAAATTTCGTATTTATCAATTAAACTAAGATAAATAAAACTTAAATAAAACTCGTACATTGCTTTTTTCAATTAGGTACCCAATTAATGTATAAGGAAGTAACTTTCAGTTTTGATTTTTTTCTTTGTAAATAAAGTAATAAGTTATTGAAGTTACATGATAATAGATTTGTTTTAATAAACTTACTAAACATGAATGAAATTAAGATTTTTATAATTATATTCTAGAAAATTATAACGCGGTGCAACAAACGAGGTAATATACACTAGTGCGACTAACGCCGGGTTAAAAAGAAACTTTCATTGATTTATTAATCATAAGTTTTATTTTATTTATATTATGTGCTGTATTTAACATTAATCACATAAGTTGTCTTTTGCTCAACAATTTGGACTTCTTTGTGTAAAGCCAATCATACACAGATATATTAACAATTTAAAATGATTATGCACCTTTAACTCATATGATTTATAATTTGATTCAAGTCTCAAAAAGTAATACAACATACCTGTAATCTTTGTTCAGCTTGATCAATCAGGTCTCTTTGAGATTGAATAAAATCGTGCAGCATAGAAGAAACCTTCTTGCGATCTTCCATTTCACACACTAGTCTAGTATTGTAATCGGTTAATAAAGCAACAGCATCATTTACCTTGCGTAAAAGCTCTTCAGCTTCATCTTTACCTAAAAATAATAAATAAAATAAAATTTATCCATATATATATGTACGAACACAGTCAAATAAATGTCAATCAGTAGTAAGCATGTATTGTATATGTAATGGTATTTATAAATTTAAAATTATTTACTAATATAAATATCACTGTACCAAAATTTTAAATTAGAAAAATATGTTGTGACACTTAACACATTTAAACTAATCTGGATATTTAATTAAAAAACATAAAAAGAGATTATTATAAGTACTTAATAAAATAGTATGAATAAACTATATGTTGCTAAGGTTAATAAAAGTTAAGAAATTTCATTTTCCATTCAAATTTTAAAAACTTAAGGTAATAAATTAATAATATACATACAATATAAAAACTAAACAAATATCAATTAGAAGTAACCTTTTAATTGAGAAAGCAAACTGACATCTGCAATTTCTGGAGGAAGCTTGGAGATTCGTTCTCGTACAACAGCATCACAAGATGGTGCATTTTCTAAATCCTGAAAATTAAAAATAGGGTATCTTTTATATTAGCATGAATACTTAATTTATTTGATTTTATGTAGCAGACACCAATTCTAACTTCTCTATTAATCTATTAACATTATGCAAAAAAAAAAAAAGTTAGTTCATAGAGAAAACTATACATTATTGAGGATATAAGTATAAATATTTGAATTGTTTATTATTTGAAAATTATATGATTAAAATAAATTCAATGATATAGGTTAAAAACTACTTAGAAATAGTTGAAACAATTTATTTTAATTTACTAGAAAATATTTCAAATATTTTAAAACTAAACCATATACCAAATATAAGAAAGGTAACATTCAACAATTTAGAATCAAGTAGTAAAAAAAAAAATATATGAAAATTGTGTAAATAATTTCCAGTGATACTTTTTCCATGGTATACTTAAACAAAGATCAAAGACATTCTTGTCAAATACAATTAAGTATAGTGAATATGATAAAAACAACATATTTCATTTAGAAAACATAGAAAATAATGTTTTCCAACACAAATAATACACTCAACAAGTTTATATAAAATATATCACAAATATAAGTTAAAATTAATTTTATAAATCTTATTTCAGTTTTTCCTACAAATATGATTATAATAAATAACTCATCTATGTACATTTAGTGCTTTAATTAATTCTTCTGGTTCAGGAGGGTCATTGACAGGAGTTTTTGGAGATAAAGTAACATGTAGTTCTTTTGTACCATCCACTTCAACAATAACTTCTTTTTCTTTCTTTATACCATTATTTTGGGATTTTGTCTTTTTTATTCTGTGATTATGTGAATGTTTAACTTTTTTTAATGGTGGTTCTTCAGTAGATTTTGCTTCAGTTTCTTTACCTAAAAATTGAAAAAAAGCATTGAAGTATTTACAATTGACAACTATGTGTTATTAAAATATACCAAAAGCCTCCTTAAACGTGTCTATTTGGGATTTACTGTAAACACCTCTTTCTTCCCATATATTCAACAATCTTGTCAAACTCTGTCTGGTCTTTGTGGTACAATTTTTTAATGATATTTGTTTAAATGCTTTAGCAAGTTCTTTACCAAATTCTTGACCATATTCAGGGCCTTTCTTTTTGCCATTCTGAATAACATCATTGGCTAAATACATTAACGTTAATTGCTTTGATTCTGAACCTGAAATGATAATATTTTTTAATTAGAATTTTAAATCAACTATTTTTAGCCTATAAACTATTTTTGTTAGTCGGTAACTATCTAAGTACTTAATTACTAGACTATGAATAAGTGATTTTTCAATCTATATCCATAAATAACATTTTGAGCAATTTATTTTAAATGTCAACAAATATAAATCTTACACATCAGTGTCTGGGTTCCTTTTATCTCAAATTAATATTTTTGGTCACAATTAAACAATTCAATTGGTAGGATGTTAATATATTATACAATTAATAATGTATAAAATAAACTTAAATATGAATCATAATTTTTGGGTGAAAAAAAAAAACAATAAAATAGTTATACAAATTCTCAATAAATATTTGCTCCCACACGAGTTATCTCAGTGGGGCCCAGTATTCATATGTAAATGAAATTAAAATAAATAATACAAGGTACTTTAAGTTATGTAAGTTATAATTTATGAACATTATAACTAGGGCCTGGATTTATATGCCCAAGAAGCTATCAGAAAATGCTCTGGTCAATACCAAAAAATTCTCCAGAAAAACTATTTGATTGCATAAATGTCCTTAAAAAATTATCCTAGGTACATTTTTTAATTTATAACAAAAAATTTAAAATTTTTTTATAAATGTATCAGTACTGTTATCGAGTGTTTTCCAATTCAAAACATAATTTAGAAAATGTATTATTCATTGAAGGTATACAAATATTTATATTATGTTTATGCTAAATTAAATTCTATAAAAAACATTTTACGAAAATATGAGCATTACTAAATATATTCTATCAAGGAAATGTTTTCAGATTAATTTTAGGATTACTAAGTATGATTTACCAAAATATTCTTATAACATATAAATATGCACTAAACATTTTTATTTTTCATTTTTTGATGTATGAAATGGATGGCTTTTTTACTAGAAAAGCATCGCCTGGAACCACCAAATAATAATGCATTTTACATTCAAATCCAGACTCTTATCAACATATGTAACAATGAAAAACCTAAATTTCGGTTAATAAATTATACTGAACATTCACTTTTTTTTCTTTTTATCGTTTAGAAACCAAAAGCTCAAGTGGAAACTGTTTAGCACAATACTGCTACTAATTAAATATACGAGTACACCTAGCCATATTCATTTAACTCGGTAGAGGCATAGGTACATTTAAACAATTAAAGGTATAAAATAATAATTTTATTGTTTTGCGAAGTTTTATATTAAGTAGACAGTAATTAATACAGCCTTCTTTTCTCAAATAATTTAAGCATACACGGTTGGTAAGTAGTTTTTCTAAGTGAAAATCAAAGACTAATAATAAAGTATTGTTATTCATTTAAACTGCTACTATAGGAAATTAATTGTAGTAAGAAAATGTGAGTATTTTATAAAAAATAATTCAAACAATTTAAATGGACCTCAAAGGATTGAACATGACAATTATAGACCATGATTATGTACATTAACATGTCATAATATTTATTGTAAATGAAATAAATATTTAGAAGATTATAAGATAATAGTTTAGACATAAACTTGAAATTAAGAACAAGGAATGGTTATTTTACAATTACATTATAACAGGGCTTAGCTAATGAAAAAAAATTAAAGTATACTCAATTAAAATTCTGGTCAAAACCAAAACTGTTAATATTAATCATTTTGGCAAAATAAATTATTTGGGCAAAAACAAGGGCAAAAATGAAAAACAAATAATATTATTACATTTAAGTAAATATATTTTATATTCCAAAATGCAATTAAACATAATTTATAAATAATTTTACAGAAAAGAACATTTAAAAAAATGCAGGATTTTTATTTATTTATTCAAAGAAAATAATATAGATCACATAAACTTATACTATAAATTATTTCAGTAATACATAGGTAACATGTCATATATAAATTAGCTTAAATGAATAAAATTATTATTTTGTAGAACTAATTATTATAATATATTCTTTATTCTAGAAGTTCCAGTTAATAATCTAAAAATAAAAATGTTGGTACTATAAATGCTGAATCAATATACAGATATAAATTATTTTTTATCAGTATAGCACTTTATTTAAACAAGTAAACTTAATATGAACTTAAAAATATATTATTTTGTTATAATAATTATAATTTATAACATAAAATCAACAAATATTATACAAATTTTGTTTTGAAATAAGTACATATTTAATCTATTCAATATATTCAAATTATAAATTGTTTATTCGCTGAATAATAATAGTTATACATAAAGCAAATTAAAAAATCTTAATATGTTGATTAATTGAAGCAACTTGAAATTTTGAAATAATAAGGTATTATTTCACCTTGGTTTTTTTATTTAATATTTTTGGACATTTATGGTAGCAATTACTAATTAGACTAAACTTTTTCAATGTAGTTAGAATGTATTCACTAGTCCCACAGTTAACTTAGGTATTACTAAGAAGCTTTATTAAGTTTGTATGTATCTTTTTAACTAGTTTTAAAATATTATTTAGTAATTTCAAAATATGTTCACTTTATAGTTTATTTATCTATTTTAATGTTGATTAATATCATTATAAACATTAACCAATATACCTACTCTAAATTAATTTTTCATAAGTTATAACTAATAGGGTAAAATTTCAGATTTATTTGTTATCAGTAGAAGAAAATCTTATCTACTCCTACAATTACTGCTGGTTTACAACACTTATCAGAAATTCGGAAAATGTATAATCCTTTATAAAAATACCAACGAAATGTTAGATTATGATAATAAAATAGAAAATGTTTTTGCTGAAACGCATTGTCAGAATCTTAAGCAAACAAAAATTATTAATTTTTTTAATATATAATAAAATGGAAAAAATATTAATAATAATACATAATATGTATATTGTATAAATGTATCACTGTCATTATAAATTGGTTCTTATGAACATTAAATATTCAGTCATACACATTTAAAATAATACTGATTGTGCATTTATAACTCTCCCGTGTTAGGTGCCACAATCCCATAGCTTCTATCGGTGGCTTACTGATATTTAAGTAAAGTGTTTTAAACTTTGGTAGAACATAATTAAATTTGTTGTTAGGCATGTACATAGTTAACACAAAATTATTTTTAACAATTAGCATTACAGTATATTTTGCTCCTCTTTACTGTTTTTAGAAGGTAACAATGAATTTAATTTTCATATTAATAGTTCTTGAGTTTATTGAATCCCACACAACTCTATAATTGTTTTGTTAAAGATCATTTTGTCAGTGAAAAATTCTAGTAATTAATATGTTCTTAGTGGCTTTAAAGATATTGGTGGATTGAGATAGTAAACATAAAAAAATAAAGTATTTGTACTATAGATAAACTTCCTATTTTATTATTTAGTCAATTTAATACTGTACCTTTTAAGTTTCTAATTAAAATATTAATTTTGATGGGATTCGGAGAGATAAATTAAAATTGATTTCAGATTCTTTAATGCACTAATAAATCCATTAAGATATAACGATAAATAGAACATATCTCAGTTATGTGTAAATAAATCAGTTACAATCTAAAATATAAATTATAGTACACATTTATTTTTTAACAACAATTTTAATTCACTTAATGAGATTGTTTTTAAGATTAAAAGTAATTAGATTTTATAATTTAATATTCATTTATTATAATTATTAGATAAATACTTTGCCACGATTACAACTTTGTTAGTAAATAAAAATAAATATGGTATTTTCAATATCATATAAATAATAAAACAATAACCAATTGGTAATTATAGGATGGGTGAAATAAAAGACAAAATATTTTAGCCCAAACAAAAATAATTTATAATAGGCATATAGGGTATCCTTAGTAATAGGTACAAATTACAGAATATAAAAGGTTTCTATGTTATCTCCTCAAAATTGTATAACTGTTAGCTTAACCAGTTTCTTGAAATAATTTTTCATGAACAAATATGGTTAAAATTTAAAATAAGCAAAATATATATTACAATAGGGATATGAGGTAAAATCATTAAGTCTTATATGAAATATCACAAATTTATAAAAAAAAAATTTAACAAATATTTTTAGATTAGATTTACTGATTAAGTGAATCTGGATTTATGGCATTTATGTTATAAATTATAATATACTATACATTTAATTATTTTTAAATTTTTAATTTTTCTAGAAACAATTTATATTGTTTAATTAACTAGTACTCCTTAAGGGAATTAGAAATGGTAATTTTCCGTCTCTGTCTACTACACTTGTAACGACAGAATTTAGACAATCCTATTTCAAATATTCCAATTAATCTATTGATAAGATGAGGATTTTAAAAACTGATTTGAATTTATCATTATACTTTATTGTTTAATTTTAGATCTTAAAATTTGCTATGACATTTTTCAAACTAGATTGATCTTAGTAGAATTTAAATTAATTAAATTAAAAATGTAAGAAAGCTGTTCTGAAGTATACTTATGACAAATTCCAATCAATTTTTATAATTATCATGGTATCAATAAGTTTATTATTAATAGAAAACATCTAAATTCTTATGTTGTTCATGTAATAAGCAGAAAATTATACCTTCTAATCCCCATAAACAACAAATATATAAATTATATTGTTTTATCATAACAAATATTTAAGGAAGAAATTTAAGTTAACGAATTGGTTACCATCAACTAAGTATTAAAATCGAATATTGGAATGTTAACTTTATAAAAGGAACATATCTAATTTTACTACATACTTCAATTATTTATTTATTGTTTTTTATCCAACTTGAATCAAACATGACAAGTTTTAAAACATGAAGTTTAGGAAAGTACCTATACACTTTTGCAGTCTTTACCTGCCAATATTTCTCTAGCCCAGATCTTGACGACCGTATGAGCATATTTCCGATGATGGATCAGCCACAGTGACAGCGTCTGTATACTTTGCTGGGACGAGTTCAGTTCTTTTAGTCGCTTATTCAAACCTTCCTCGGTGAAGCTCGTCATGGTTCTTACCATTCACGTTCTTAACAAACGTCATCAATAGCAAACAATAGATGACATCCAGTTGCTCCTTTTTACATGACCCATGACAGTTTTACTGGTATTTGGTCGAACCCTTGTTTGACCAACATGAACTGCAATAGGTAGAAGACAAGTTAAAACGACGAAATAAAATATTTAAGGATTAAAGAGAAACGGTCAACAAATATAATTAATACGGATGATTACTACACACCTGCCTAACCTACGTACTTAAGGAGGCGAACACGGTAATGAAAAAATAAATAAATCAATTTGATAGAAAAAGAAAAAAAACCATACAAAAAAATATTTCACTCAATAACGTCGCCACACTATTACATTCACGAATAATACGATCCGAGTATCTGACAAAAATATAAATTATAATTTATAAATAACAAACAACATTTTAATCTACCCTACAACCTGGTGGACTGCCTCACACGGTTCAACAACATTACTAACAGACGACAGTTGTAAATTGTAATGTTAAATGTGCTATACTGCTATCACATGTTTAATGTTTATAATGAACACTGTATTTTCAAGGAGTACATAAAAATTGTATTATTATAACTTCATTGATCCTTTTGAGTAGAATACACCGCAACCGTGGTTGTGCAAAATAGTGCCTTTTCTATGATTATGGCAGTATCTTTATCACGGAACGTGTTCATATCACAATTTAAGATTAAAATAAATTATTCAAGTTATTGTGGTTGATATCTTGCTTTATCAGCAGCAGCTATAGGTATTAGGTATTGAATATAGAATTACATTTTTCTTTATTTATTTGATAATCGTTTTCCTGAATGAAAAAAGTTACAAGTATTTAATATTCTTATCTAAACTTCAGATTTAAATTCTTTTTCACTTCCTCGTTTTGTTCTGCTAATAGTTTCAATATAATAACATTGCTAAGAGGAAATAACAAAAGCTCACCAATCATAATTTATAATAGTTTTGTAAAGTTATTATATATAGGTATTTGTCTAATTTTTTTTACTGTTTGTAAAAGTTTAACTTGAAGATTCTTCACTGGTATATCTAAATGCTGTTTTGCTGCCAACAAAGTAGGAACTGTTAATGGATCAAGTTTATCAATCAGTTAATGGATGTTTGTGTAAACGTAGTGTTAATTGAAAGAAAACGACTTGAAAATGGCATCAAACATGTATGATGAGTTGAATGTAGATGATTGTGAATTGTATGTTCAGCGACATAATATACAACAAATATTGAAAGATTGTATTGTTCAGCTATGCATCTCAAAACCAGAAAGACCATTGACATTTTTTAGACAGTATTTTCAAAAATTGGAAATGGTAAGTACATTATTTTGTTGCATTATTAAATTTTATAGGTGTCAATGAATTTTCAACTTTATTTTTAAAAATTAACACTTTTCTGTTAGATTCTAATCTATGATATGAAGATTAAAAAATATAATTTAATACACTTTAAAAGGTGTCAGTACTATGATGAAGCTTGCATATATTTTAAAATTGACTTTAGGTACTATAAGTTAATATAATAAATCAAAATATTATAACATTTAAAACTTTATTTTGATGATTTTAATTATTTCAATACATATCAGTTGTATAATATATTTATATATATATATAGTTACTTCTATTTCTAATAAGAATTTGTTCATTTACTTCGATGATTAATAATTAATATTAAATTTACCTAATCAATATTATAAATTTACAAAAATTTACACTTATTTCATAATAATTAATTTGCGAAATTTGAGATTTAACTATTATAATTTTAATATGTACTTAATTTTTATTTGTTGTAACTTTTATATTTTAAAAATAAATGCAATAATGCATTGAAGTCTTAAATTGAGGAGTCAAAACTGGTATCAACTTTCAACCAAGTTTTTAACTCAGATAAACCGGGTAATTCAAAACCCAGCAAAAATGTGAGCCCAGGTTTTACCTGAAACCAGAACCTAGAAAATAATTAAACCAGGTTTGAACCCTAACACCTGGATTTAAATTTATTATAATTTAATCTACATTTTTTTTTTTCTACTATTTATAATATTTTGACTTTTGAACTAACTTGTAAATATGAAATTAATAATAGGTAAGTAAAATATTTTAGAAAGATTGGTTTATATTGAAACTTTATTTTCCCCCGACAATTGAAATCAAAATGTGTATTTTCAATCTTTCTGTTATTGTGAATGATGCTTGTTAGTGGTAATACTTACAAGTTAGATCATAACTCATTAGTCAATAAGATGATTATTTTATTTAGAAAAACAAATTATGTGTGGTGTATTTTTGTATAAAATATTTTCTCGTATGATATTTATTATGCCGTTAACGTTTATCTATTTAAACAAACCCTACATAATTTTTAAGTAAGCTATTATAGACTATAGTTTGTAGCCTTACTATTGCTCTAATAGTCTCAAGTCATCTTTCAAGTTTAAACTCGTACTAAAAATCTGGTTTTAGCCTGCATTATGCGTCCAAAATTAAAATTGACCCGTTAACTTACCCAAGAATTATTAATCAGTTTTGACTACCAATCTTAAATATTTTGTAAATTTTATTCTTTGAGATTAATTTACCTTCTATATAATGTTGACATAACTGTTAGTAGATGATAGATGAAAAATTTGATTGTGGACATTGTAAAGATGTACTTATTAGATATTGGAAGATTATGGGACATTTTAATATTGAATTTATTAGTTAGATCTCACTGGCTATATTAACTAACGGTATGATAGTATATGTATCTCAATAAAAACAAAATTAATTTTATATCATTTATTTGGTTCAGAGTCTTATAAAATTTATATGTACTTGTGAAAAAATATATCTTTGAAAAATCATATAAAAACAACTACAAAACTATTTATAGTTTGATCTTAGAATATAAAAATAACTTTTATGAAATATTATTCTTCATTTATCGTTATATTGTACAAAATATAATTTCTGTTAATACTATAAATTCGTCACAAGTAATTAATACATCTTATAATCTAATTTGAATCATGAACTATTGTTTACAAGTAAAAATAATAGTAAATATGATAAAAAAAAATATACTTAAAAAATAAAATAATTAAAGTAGATTTGGTATCATCTTCCTTAGAATAATCATGGTTCCGACATAAATAACAAAAACAAAAATGATGTCATACCAATGGACAGTTTATAACATAATGTATAAGTAGATTTATATAAACAGATGAAAAAAAAAATACTGACAATTTAGCATGGACAAAATTATTACAATTAAAATTAATAGAATCTATTAATCTTAATATTTAAATTGCTTAAGATATGTATTTCTTAATTCCCTGAAATTCAATTTAAAAAAAAAAAATACCGGCAAATAAACAAAAAAATTAAGACAATATAAAATTAACAACTACACGTAATGCTTTAATTGTGTACTCTATTTACTTTCTTTTGTACTATTTAATAAGTTTTTTAAATTTGTTTTTACTACACTAATGATAAAATTAAACAAAAAAGTCAATAGTGAAGGTAAAATCTATTTCTTAAGCTAAGAAAAAAAAATCAATAATAATAATAAGGCATTACAATTTTTAACTTAACATGTTATTTATTTGTTCTTGTACACTAGTTATACATAAAAAGTATAATATCAGGCCTTTGCTTATATTATAAGGTATTTCATCAATAAAAGTAATTAAATATAAATACAAAAAATATATAATAGCTTTTTGTAGATTAAATTAACAACCCTAGTCATCTGATCACGTTAAGAACTAGTATATAAACAATTATAGTAAGTATTATTTTCCCCTGATTTTTGAACAATATTAAATTGGATTATAAAGTATCAAACAATTAATTACAAAGTGATACCAATCCAATCAATAAATTAGAATAATCAAAATACCTGAATTTCAATTTTATCATTCAGATGGTTTTTGGTTAATGTACTCTGGTTTCCATAACTGATTACAAAAGAAATTGTTAACCAAATTAATATCATTGCTTATTGCTGTCATCAACTGGTCAGATACTTTCTTACTATCTTCTTTATTAAAAAGTGCCATCAGTGGCAAACAACCCTGTGCGAGATCCTTGGCCAAGGATACTTCTATTTGGTTTTCTTCTTTCTCCATCATACGTTTCATGTGCTTTTGACGAGCTTTAATTATTAATAATTCTCTAACAGTTTTTAAACGTTTATCTGATAAACCAAATAAATTAAGAAAAGCTTTTTGACAAACATCTACACAATTGTATCGACTTAATGATTTTCTAGAAGTTTCAGTTAAATCACTTTCTAGGGCTTTGTCATTATCTTCTTTAGAATCCATAGATGTTACAGAAGATGTTTCATCAAAATCTGATTCTTCATCTTTATCAGAATCACAATTTATATCTACAAAACATATTAAATATTTAAAAATATATTTATTAATTTTTTTTTTTTTAATATTGTTATAACAATCACACAACATTAATAGATAGTTATTTCATTGATGCTTAACAAATAAAAAATATTTTACAACCTATTATGAATTCCAAAAATAATTTATTTTATAAATAAATCAGCTTCTATTTTTTTTAGAACTTCTAACTTGCAATTTCTATATTTATAAATTAACAACAGTAAAAGTAAAAAATACCAACTTTAAAGAAATAACATACACTGCCATACAGATTTTAATATAGAATGATTACTTTTACGAATTATTTTTTAAACATGTCTTGCATTTAACAAATCACCAAATGTTTAATATAATATAATCTATATATTCATCAACAAAATAAAAAAAGTTAGAATAATAATAAGTTTAAGAAGTATAATAACAGATAATTTAAATTATAATCCATACAAATATATATAATATTAAGTTAGCTCAGTGAATTATATCATTTTTAAAACAGACATATTTAAATAGGTAAATTACCTATTAGGTTAGGTTGTTATACTACATTAAATTCTATTACAAAATCAGTCATAACCGTCATTAGCTTAACATTTGTAGTTATTAAAATTAAAATAGCATTATTCTTAGAAAGTCAATTTGCATTATCACTGATCATTTTGATTGATATAATGGACTACTCACTTAATATAAAATCCTCCGATACAATTGATGGAATCCTATATTTACAATGAATCCTTCTCAACAATTTACCATTGGCTGTTGTTTCTTTGCTAAACAATCGATTGGCAACAGGTCGAGCCTCAATGAACTTCTGTAAGAATTTATTTTGTACATCATCGTTATCCATTTCTCCAAATATCTTAAATAACTCATCTTTTGATCGCTGTGGCACACGTTCTGAACACTTTTGAGGGCACTGACACAGCATGTCTAAAATTAATGGTAAAAATATATTAAACCCACTCTATAAGGATAGTTTTTCATATATGCCACGGTCATCGTGCATTAATCACTACTCACCTGGTTGTGTTTTGCTCTCTTTTAACTTTTTTATGACTGTGGTTAGTTCAGAGCTTACTTCAGGAGACAGCTTCCTCTTATCACAGGACATAGTGGTCACGTCATCGACGTTGTTTTTTGGGTCCGTCTGTTCTGCCATGGTGATGTCCAAGCAAAAACAATATTAAAATTATGATGTCGTTGTCAATTTAAATTTCATCAAGCACGGTGGGCCCGGGCGTGTTGACGGAGTTTGGGCCGATAGTTGTTATCTGTGTGTCAAGCCACGGTCGTACGGGGATTGGCTTCGGAGGAAAGCGACAGGAGCTGGAAACCATACGAAATCTTTGCGGACGGAAATGAGAGTAAAAAACGGAACGACTTAGTAGTAAGTTAATGTGACCATTCGCCAAATCAGTGTTATTGTTTTCGACGGGGGAAAGGTGGGAAAAAACACATGCCTCGTCGAGATACATTGCTGCCAACCGTGCGCGACCGCGGATCTCGCTTCTTCCACCCCATCATTAGAATATATTTTCCCGGTGACCCAGTGAGTTCGCGCGTCATCTTCACCAACGGGCGGCAATACTGCGGCGGAAAGATAATTTATTATTATTATTATTATACAATGTCGTAATCACGGCTGTAGATAGTACTGCCGTGGTCGTAATCATGAACAGCAACCGTCCCGCGTTTTTTCAAGATGCCACTGTTAGCCATAAATCGCACGACTCACGCTCACGGCTCAGTGGTCATCCAATACTAATTCGAGATTCTCATGCTCACCATTTTATTTTGTTTTTGTTTTCTTGACGTTTGCATACGTGGCCATCCCCCGAGTATGTAGAGATTTTTTAAGTTCTTCGACCCTGTTAAAATTTGAATAATCGATTTTTTATATGTATTGTGTAATATTGTCGCGTATCATACATGCACAATAATATTTGTCGTCTGTCGTCTTATGTACACTATTATTATCGTCTGTCTGCGAATTACTCAATTTATTATTTTACTCCATCGATCCATTCAAGCGTCAAGTGATTTATTACTACCTATAAATATTTTTTTCATTTTCCCACTGACTCATCATGGCAGTACATTTGTATTGCGTATTAATAATTGTAGCAACACGTATCGAACGTATTGTATTATCAATACATATTGATGAAGGTCGTTTTATTACCTATCCATTTTACAATAATCAACCGTTTCAATGCATGGTCTTCACGAATTAATTCTTAAAATCACATGACTTAAGACTATCAGTTAGATTTCGATGTTATAAATTAGAATTTAGATCATCTTGATGAGCAGCAGTCGAATAATTAACTTATAGTTCGATAGTATTAAATTTATGAATCTTTGGACACAATTTGATCCAGTTAACTGCAGGATATATTTGATTTGTAATACCATTTATTCCTGAGTTGAATTACTTTTTAGTCTGGTCTGTTTATTTTTTCTATTTTATTGAGAAAAAAATATCGATATTACGCGCCTCGCGATCGTGGGCCATAAGCAATAATATACGGGTCGTATTATGATAAAACATTATGGTAACATCACTCGTCGCATATATAGTATAGAAGGTACTTGTATTATAGCACAGTAGTATAGTAAATCACTTTATTGTTGCCGTTCTTGCGGTGATACATGGGTTATGCAATAATGTGATTTATTTTCGTTCAAATTTTTATATGAACGTGTTTTCTGATAATATAAGTCTGATTAGATCATGGATGTATATTTGTTACTATAAAAAAAATACAGTATAATTATAGTAGTATTATATTTTTTTTATAGTAATACTACTATACTCGTATACTAATATCCCGGATTCCCGGAAAGCTACCGATAATATATCAGTGAATATTGCTCCAAATATTGATCAAAATCAAGAATTGATGAGATCTTAAACTCAAAAAAATAACATTGTTTTTTATAAAATCCTTGTTAATACAATGCATTTATTTGAACATTGTTAAAATATATTTACAATGAAATTATTTATAAAACTATTTTACGATTTTCTAAATGAGAATCAGTAACTCAAACCAAATATGTATCCATAAATTATTGAATTACAAATAATAATTACCCTAATCATTATTATTAAACAAAAATTGTGTGCTACTATAAATCTATAAATTATTATCACCAAATTATTTTACCCAATTTTAAGGATAATGTTGGTATAAAATTGATGTAACACGTATATTTATAATTTTCATTCCTTTATAATTCAAATGAATACTAACTTAAAAATGATCTTACTTTAATTTAATTAACAGTTTATTGATTTAAGATATAACGATCTAAGAGATTATTTACATACACACTGGTATCACATCCATCAAAATGCTAGAAACTAAACTTCATACAATAAAGCTGTTTTATTAGCTTAGTCCTTTGCGGGAAAACATTATTGGCCAGTAGACTTTTACACCTATTGAAAGGATCGTTTACAATGCTTATATAATTTTAAGTTTTTATGATTTCAAGCTTCTGTCTAAAAGTTTTCCTTTTGTTTTAATGATGAAGAGGAATAATGTTGCGTGTAGTTCATTTATCAAGTAGTGTGGGTGTAAATTATGTTCATAACTTTCAAAGCTCAAACTTTCCTATGAAAAAACGCATCATCCAAGCTAAGTGCTACTACTGGGTGGCTCTTTACTCACGTAACTCCTACTGTTTTGTTACTCTATTCTCACATATACTTATTATGCTAATTGTATAGATTGTATATTTCTTGTAATAATAATAAAAAAAAACTTTCCTATTGATAATTTAAATCATAATATAACCAACCTCATGTTAAATCATACTACAGCTTAGAAATAATGTAGAAAGTTGAATGTTGGATTTTTTTTTTACACCTCGCTCCATAAACAACCTTCACCTTCTCATAATAAAACAACAGTCCAATTTTTTTGTATCATCGGATTTTGAATTTGATTATGTTATCACAAAGCACTTATTTATACATATTAAGCAACCAATACAATTCCTGGGAATTCGGTCTTTGACTTAACGAAGGAGTTCCTAAGATTGCTAGATATAAAAAAGTACTAAAATTACTATTACAATTGTTGGAATTGAATGGATTACTGATTTGCTCATTCTTGTATTTTTATTTTATTACGTGTACAATTCATATTAAATGAGTAGGCTAGAATCAAAAGTCACATGTTCCAAAAAATCGTAAAATAAGTTGTCGACACTGTCTAATCGAAATTTTGGCGGGGAATTAGAATCTATAATCAGTTGGTTTAAAATCTCACAAGAACCCGTGTTAATACCACTAAAAAACAAATAGTAAGTGTCAAAACTAACATGTTCCGTTGGATCATGTGAGTTATGTAACTACCTAATAATAAAATTATGCGTCAGAAACATAAATAATATTACTGTTGTAACTGATATATTTTGTTGTTGGTCTTCCCAGAACAAAAATTTGTATATCATATTAGAACATAATATAAAACTAATAAATGTAAATTTAGAACCGTTTTATAACAGCAAATTGATAATGAAAAAATGAGAATTATGGATAGTGTATTACTTTTATAAAATATCTTTGCTCCAAATGTCATAAAAAAAGTAATTATTTCTAGTTATATATATAAGTATATTATACTATTTCATATAATATATAATATAGTATATAATTTAGATTTAGAGTAGAAGGATGAATTACAATATAACAACTGCAGACTTGATCACTAACACACTTTTTCTTCTTCTTCTTCTTTTGGCCATTCTATACTCTCTAAGAGTTTTAGCCGTCACTTTAATATCCCGCAACTTTTCTCTGTCTTGAGCAATTACACGCCAGTCTTCTATGCCCATTTCCTTTAGGTCTTCCGTTACTCCATCAATCCACCTCTTCCTGGGACGTTCCCTTGGTCGTTTTTTCTTAGATTTCCACTCGAAAGCAACCCGTACAGGGTCGTTTTCATCTCTTCTTAGGAAAATTATCCTATGACCAAAAGGATCCAATGACCTAGCAATTGGATCCTTTGACCTTTGACAAAGCTGACTGGAGCCAGATTCATAATTTCCTGCAGTTCTCTATTGAATATTCTTCGCCAACATCCCAAACATCTAACACACTACACGCACATATACATATAAATTAATCATATAATTTTATATTTAAGTATATTTAGGTATGTACGTACATGGTAAATATTATACCTATAAATGCTCCAAAAGTTTATGAAAATAATTAGAAATATTGATTTAAAGATATATAAATAATAAATAAATGATAAGTACTTTCATATGATCCGAAAAAAACAAGAAATCTGAAAAACATAACATATTATATAAGTTCTGCTTTAATACAGTATTAAACGCTTAGTTATTTCCAATTTCAATTAAAAAATTACAAATTTTTACTTATGTGCGTAATGCGTATAATTTAGTGATGTTGAATCTATGTAAAATTATTAGGTAAATACTTATACTAATATAGTAATATTAACTATTTTTAGACATCAGATTGATCGATCCGACCTCTTTTGCTCAATTACCCATTCGGGCCATTCCTGTATTCCACCAAACTCCAGCCCTGATCCATTTTAAATTCTGAACGGTGTTTTGACGACACGTTTTGCAGTACTAATAGTGCTTCGATTTTCGAATTCAGAAATTTATCTAAAAGAAAAGTTAATCTAGTTGGTACTCTGGGGAGTCAATAATAAAACTCTTTTAAAACATTTTAAAAGAATTAGGAAATACCCCAAAAGAGTAACGAAAAACAGGTTTTCAAAATATTTTGCTTTTTTTTTTGAGGTATTTATTAACAGATTAAATTTTCGATTTTTCTAAGTATTTTTTTTTTGAAATATTGACAAAAAAAATTGGCTGCCTAAAAAATCTTGAAAATTTAATGCAAGGTTTATAGAAGTGTTACTTATTGCAATTAAAAAAAAAGCATAAATTGTTAACTATTTTTTGTTACAAGCGCCTAAAGTCCAAATGTTTAGGAAATATTTCAAAATCGCAATACTTTGCATAAGTTATTTTGTAGTTGAAAATTCATTTTATATTTATTCTTGAGATTAAAAATGTTAAATAATTAAATTAAAAATACAAAGTTATTCAAAAGTGTTTCTTCGAGTAACTATAAAAAAAAATCTAACGGAATTTCAGAAAAAATTGTCATGAATGTCTAAAATTAAAATTTTTATGAAATTATGTAAAATAACGATTTAGCCTTAAACGGATTTAGATATTTATAATTATTCAAATCAAAAAGTATAAATTGTAGAAACTTGAAACTTATATCAGTTATCTAGATTGGAATTTCCTTTAAACAATTTTCTTTTCAAAATATTTTACTAATTTTTTATTTATTTATAAGCATTTGAAGTATTCATTTTTTTTTTTTTTTTTGAAATGTTGATGGGAAAAAATGTAATAGAAAATTCCACATAAGTTGCTCTTACTGTCATTCAACAATTTTTGAAATAATAAATTTTTTATAGTTATTTAAAGTGCAAAGAAATAAATAAAATAAAATAAATTGACAAAATATTACAATTTAAATACAGTAGAACTCCGATTATTCGAAATAATTAATGTCAAGGGTGGTCCGGATAAGCAAATATCTGGATGATTGGCAAACCAAAAGTTATGTAATTGTATGAATATATTGTATGTGTGTATTTATTATTAATATGATTTGAAATTCGTAACCATAAACAAATAGTTTTATTATTCTATTTAACTGAAACAAAATAAGCTTTGTAACTATATACAAAAATAAAAAACAAAAATCTAACTTGGCACATTCTTTATTTTATTTTGAAAAACGACGATATTTTAGTTTGCTTCATAGTTGACTTTCGCTTTAGAGCAGCTATGTCTCTCAATCTTTTTAACTGCAACAATTGAGTGGTGTTCGATTCTTCTTGCCTCTCAAACCATTTAAACGCCAAATCCAATGCATCAAAAGCTTAAGAATGAGACGGCCCATTTTTTCCTTCAGTCAAATCATCAGTTTTATTTTCCTTCTTCAGTATTATCTATTTCAAATAAGCTGCAAACTATTTCACCATCTGAGAATATTTGATATTCAGGATCATTTGTATCCATAACCATAAGCAACCACTCATATTCTCTTCATCACAATCACATACACATGTATAATACAATGATATCTATCATTGCATTCAAATTTAACACATTCATTATAATGACTTACTCTATGACTGAGGATCACCCATCCCTACTGCACAGCAGAGTGAGTTTCCGGTTTTTAATTTGGGTGTATTAAAACACGTCATTATTTGAAATCTAACAGTTGATAATATGCAATTTATTGAATATACACGATAAAAAAACATTTAGAATAATTTCACTAACTATTCTACTAAAATAATAGATTTATAATATTAGTTCTATTAAAGTAAAATCATTCAGGGAGTTTAAATAACTAGTTTATCAATCGTATCGTTGTTATAATGTTGTATTATACAACAGATGATACTGGTATCTTGATCAAATAAAGCACAAATAAATTCAAATTTTAATTTATAATATAAAATAATTATTAAAATAAAATAAGGTAATGATCCTTATTTTATTTAGCATAAAATTGATGGCACATACGTATAGAATTATCTGTTTGTATAGTTTAACTATGGTGATTTTTTGTCAAGTAATTTAGCAATATGAAAAGAGGAAGTATAATATAATTCATAATTCATATATAGACGCAAAGAATTAAATATTTTTAATCATGTATTGTGGTGTTTGAATTGACATATAACCAAATACCATATAAAATCAAATATACTATCACACACAGGAAAGTGTAGATTTATGACGATAATATCCAATTCTTAATGTATATATTTTTCAATACAAGAATTCCTAAAATTTGTGAGGGTTTTGAGCACCATTTGCAGTTCATTACATTGCTAAAACTATAACATTGTATAATATTTAATTTACTTAGGTACTAGTGAAACATTTAATTCTTAGATGTTGAAAGTTATAAGTATATCGATATATGTGGTCTCAAATCTTATTTACAATATTCCGCGATCAGTGGTGTACACAAATAATTTCAGTAGGTAGTTAAAATTTAAATAACATAATTTTTCAACTATTTTCATAGTTAACTATTATACGTGTAATAAAAAAATATCAAGATCCTTGAGGTTTTATTACCCCTTATCCGTGTGTACACCACTGTCTACATAAGTAGTATTAACAACCATCACATATAATAACTTTAATATCATTGATTATACTTAATATTATTCAGCAAAAATACTTACTTGGAATTTCATACGATTTAAAGGAATTCGTGATCTTCTGTCTCTGGCTCTGTCAATCACACGCACAACATAGGAATTTAAACGTTTTCTATTTCCAACGTACCGATCGATTAATTAATACGATAAGAATTTTGAAAACTGATTTCAATTCGTCGTTAAGTTTATTTTAGATCGACATTCACACTTTTTTAAATTTTGCACTTAACATTCCTATAAATTAACTTTTTTTGATTTTTATGTTTTCAGTTCGTTTAATTCTATTTTGTGAAATTTTGGGGGTCAAAATGGAAAAAGTGGGAAAATCTATCCAAAGTAAACTAAACGACGAATTTAAATCAGTTTTCAATATTCTTATCGCATTAATTGACCAATTGGTACGTTGGAAATAGAAAACGTCTAAATTCCTATGTTTAAAAAGAGTTTAAAGGTAGACATTTTGAATATATTCTATGTAATTTTAATAAATTATAAAGCCGTTACAATAAAGTAAAAATGATGAACAGGAAAATAACATATTTATAGTCATATAAACATAATAATATGTGCACTCACAAATAAAAAACCAATCTTCATCTTCGGAAAAACCACTTTCTTCTATGCTAATTGTGTACCTATTTAAGAAAGCCGCATGATAGGAGATAGGGAAACATCTTATGAGTCATAAACACATAACCCATTCTGTATACAAAAATATTAACGTGTATAAAATATATATTGTTCATATATTGTGTTCATATGCTGAACTTCAGTATTTCCGATGACTGATGAGTAGATACCTACTTACATTATTATTAAATATCAAAATATCTTTGAATATTGTTTTAAAAAACCGGTTCATTGTGGTATGCTAAATCAAAAATAATTTTGTTTAGAATTTGAAGAAATAGCATTATTTATATCATGGTTTATCTATATATCATTTTTTTTTCTCAAGCTTTTACTTTTCATGTACTTAGCCTTGCCGTTTGCCTTTTCCCTGCCCCCGTGTACCGCATACAATATCATTCCATTATAGAGCGAGAGTATAATGGGAAATGGTAGAGTTTTCCAGTGTCTAGTTGGGTACACATTGACCATTGACGGGACCGATTTCACTGCAATTATCATTTTGTAAGTATAACAGTATAGCTATATCCAGTAGTAGCCTGCTGCGCTTGTTCTATTATAAACAAGTCACATAATATAGGGATTATTTAAATCAAAGTGTACCCAAACGTGTATCTTAAAATACACATGTATGTGTGTTACGGGTACATATTATAGTAATATTATTATTATTATTATTATTATTATTATTATTATTATTATTACTATTTTATCGAGATTCATTCATTGCGGTTGCGTACGTAGGTACGTATACGTGTGTATACGGCGGTGGTACCTATCTGTTGGTGTTACAAACAAATTTTATGTATTCCTATTACGCGCATTAGGGTACTCTGCCGAGATGAATTTTTATAAATTATTTATTATGAATGGACAGAAGATCACGTACTCCCCCGCTGGCGCTTATGATACCGTTATCCGCCTGAGAGCGTGGCCGCCGCGGTTGCAGCGTCATCGGTGGCACAACTTTCATATTGTGTGCGTTATATAGGGGGGGCGTCGTCGTAAAGTTTCCCCCCACCGTTGTCCCTACATACCCCACTGTTCACGCGGCGGGCGACCGATCGCGCCGCCGTACACGACGTCCCGCCGCCGCCGTCGCCGCGCGCGCTTCGCCGAGTTTTTCGCCTCTGCTCTTACGCTCTCTTCGCCGCGTTTATTGTCGCTCGTACCGCTTCGCCGCCCGCACTGTCGCTTCTGTTGATACGTCGCCGCCGGTATCTCGTGTGTGTGCGCCGCGCATTGCTGTGTTCGTACGACATCGTTATATTATCCTTGCAACAGCACTACGGACGGTTTTCTTATTCTTTTGCTCCAAATCGGATTTCGTATGCGTACGATTGACGAACAACAGTATTGCGAAAATAAACAACTATTATCACTATAATAGACGCTATATACATATATATATGTACGACTTTATTTGAAAAGCCCAAAAAGCAAAACAATAGCGACATTCTTTTCATGTTTTTTCGATTATACGTATAATAAATTTAAAATTAACCGTTCGGTTTGTTTTATGACATCACCGCAAATTCCCACGTAAAATCATGTCGGCCACCAAGGTATACTATATTATCATATTCAACTATAACATTTATTTTATTTTTTATTATTTGTTCTTAAATTTATAGCAGACTTATTGTATAATATAATATACGTACAGTAGCTGTATATTCCATTTCTAGTATATTTATGCATGTATGATATGGGGGAGGGGGTAGGTTAGGGGAACACCACCGTGTTTGTATAATATATTGTCTATTAATATTATGTTTATTACTAAACTGATTGTATTGGAAAATGTATTGGAATATAATAAATATAAAACCTGTTAGCGTGTAATAACTAATAATTCGAACTAGCAATGATTTTTAATAATGTTTTACTAAAGTTTTATGAAACCGATTATCTGAATCCCCTATTGTAATATGTTCGAATGAGAAGATCAAAATCTACTGAAAAACTTAACTGATGTTTGTTTGTTAAACGTTATTAATCGTGTTAGATGATTTAAAAAAATCATTGTTTAAATTTTAAATTATAGTATGTGTATTGTAAATTGTTTGCAGTATGTTTATAATATGTATGTGTATCTTACATAAACTCAATATATACATACATACACACATAAATATGAGTTCACTTAGTTTACTATGTATGTTCCAAAGAATAAATACATATAAACGATTACCTATAAATAATATTAGATAAGTTTGTTGATGGAAAAAAACTGGTTTGAACTCTTATTGCGATTATGGTCGTTAAGCTTACATTTACTACTGTAATTATTCAATCTAGGTATAGAAAGCAATTCAATGGGAAATGACATTACAAAATAAAAAAATTAATGATTATTTCTGGTGGTGGTTTTTACAACCTAACCAGGTTGTAAAAATATATTTTTGCGTCAGGTCCACGACATATTAAACTTACCTAATTACGTAAGGTGATTTTAATATTATAAATGTACTTTGTATTAATGTACAGATTATTAAAATAAAAATATTTGTCTTATTTTAGTTCGATAACGTTAACATACTTTTTCATTACTTCTTTAATGGACAGTTAACATTATTAATTCATGAGGTACTATAATTTAAATCATTAAAATTAACATAACTAATATCCGTATGCTCACTTAGATAATTAAATAAATAAAAATAACTGTTATTATTTCTTAAAAACTTATTAAATTTGTCTTTTATAAAATCTAAAATACCTATTTATTGAAAATGATTTAATAGAATTTAAACTAGTTGGACAAAAAGTATCAATTTTATTTTAGTTTATATTTAACAAATTGTGTGTAATATATTTGTATAATGTTGATGTATAGATTAATTTTCATATTTGATTAAAAAAATGTTGCCATTACTCTATCATTTTAAGCCCTAAGTGTGGATTTGATAAAAAAAAAAAATAAAATAATATATAATAATAATAATGTTCAGCTCTAAGTGGTTTTGTTGTCATAAATCATTCCCTTAAGATCTTGCTAGAGGTTTTATATTTCTTCAGATTTGCCAAGTAAGAAATGTATAAACACCAACCCCGTGAATTCAAGTATAAATGTTTAACGTGGTGAAATGTTCGTATCATTGAACTTCATAAATTATTTAAATATAAATCATATATTATGTAGGTTATAGGACATAGGTATAAGCTATATATACTACATAAATCAGATGCTACAAGTATAGCCAAATGGTTTTCATTTTCAATCCAATGGATTTGAACGGAAACGAAAAGAATTCTGCTATGTCCGATTTGTCTATATGTCTTCAGGGTGAATGTCTGATGTTGGTTGAACGTTTTCTTCGATAAATCAACATTTCTCCCTCTTTATCAGTATGTATCGAAATGATTTAAACATGAACTTTTCTATGATTTAAAAACTGAAGTATGAATAATGAATATATATATAATATAAGGCTATCCGCGAATAATAATATACCTACGTAGGTATATCTCATCAGAATTCAAATATTTTTACTGCGTATATCTATATTTCTTATTTCTCAAAAAAACATTTTCGTACATAATTATTATTTTTTCAGATATTTTATTTTTATTTCGCTATTTTAAATGGTGTTCATTTGTTGCTTATTAGATGTTAATTAATACTGTACATCAGTAATCTATAATTTCTTAGGTAGGTACACTATTTGCATACTAGTATATACTACAACTTATATACCTTACATAGTTCCTACAAAATTGCATCATTAACCTAACGTGATGGTTTTTTTTAGATAATCACATGATATTGAATATTTATTATCATATTTTAAAGTTATATAGTTGTATAATGTATTTGTATATTCAATTATTGAAGTATTACAAATACCTATAAGATTATTATTTAATCTAGACATTTTTAAAAATGTATATTTTTTTAAAACTTTCAAATGTCTAACATACAAAATATCTATACAAATAGTTTTTAGCAGCAACTTTTTTTTTCTTTCGTTCTATAACTTATAAAATAATGTACAGTTAAATTTAAGCTTGGAATTAGCCATCATTGTTAAAGTAGTAGTATACCTATACTGATCGTGGATTAAATTATCAAGTTGATCTGTTGGATACTGAATTATTGTTTTTTTTTAATGAATTAAAAAATTAAAAAAATTAGTTAAATATAGAACGTTACATGTTACATATTTGTATTGTATTATATTATTAAATTATTTTGATAAATTTTAAACCTTAAGTGAAACGCGAAGAACGTACTGGTTTTACCATGATGTGTGTTTTTTATATACATAGTATCGGTATATTTAGTGTACACGATTTTGACCTGAAGGATTGTTCCAATATATACAAACCTGCATGTACATTTCTGCTAGAAAATTTTATCTAGTTGGTACTTTGAGACTGGTTTTTTTTAATTCTTTAAAATTTTTCCAATTAATTTAAAATATAGTGTATTAATTAAACCAAAAATTAGACTACGGTAATAGATATTTGGCTGTTATTTTAGTTATCGTAGTGACTCAAAATATTTACTGGGTATAGGTACTTTATTGCTTTTAGCATTTTGTATAAGTGTTTCATAATTTCATAATTTTTGAAATAAGTATTTTAAATTATTATTCAAAAATTAAACTTACCTTATTAAGAAGTCGGGTTATATTACAGTAGCATTCATCTTTATAAATTTAGACTAATTCATCCGACTTTTTTTTCTCATGAGATATTCTGCAGAGTCGTTTTTTCGAGACCAATGTCCATTGCTTACATTAGTTTCAAGTTCAAAAAAACTAATATAGCAATATATTTCATTCACCCTTATATTTCATTCAATATTTGACTACCTACCGTAGAGTCCGCTTCACCTAGGAGTTCTGTCCCTTTTTTTATTTACCATATTTTCTGTAATTCGTTTTTTATTCAATGTAAGAACATTTTAAGTTGTAACGATATCATTTAAATTAGTATGTAAAGTATTCATCAAAATATGATTTGTAATAATATGTTAACATAATAGGTACTTATACATTAAACGTGAAAATAAAAAAGTAAAACAATATTGTTAATTAAGTATAGTTTGAACAAACCTAGTATACTAATTAGTTTAACGACACCCAAACATATTGTGTCTAACTCTTTTCTCATTTAAATAGTAAAATAAACAATTATATGTATATTTATATATTGTATATAACCTATTCCTAAATGTTATTTAATGAGTGTATTTAAGTGTATGTAGAAAATATAATTTGTCTGCATATTTATATTATATTTTTCTGAAGATACCTGTGTATATTTTGTAAATTATAATACCATAGATTATGTAGGAATTAATATTGTTAATAAGTAAACATCTTTTTTAATTAAAGCATTATAATAGTATATACATTGGTGATATGATTTGTAAATCATACGTCATTTTCTATTACAACTCTGGTCGGAAACCATTACCCACTGTAATTTAAAAGCTTTCACTCAAAATCATATCATGTATAGCGGTTTTAATGGCTTACAATTTACATTGATTTTTTAAAATCACTTCTAAAAACCTCTTATCAAATCATGCTATGTGTTTTGTATGTAAACAATATGACGTTTTTTTATAACTTATGATTTTAACAGTATCAACTACATTTATATTGTACTTTTGGATATTATTGATTTATAAAAGTTAAATACATTTATGTTGTGGGTGTATTGTTGATACTTGGGGTTTTTGTTGTACGGTGTTACTCGATTGTAAAATTATAAAAAAAATTATTAGAGTCTTATTTTATTGTTCGCTATAATTATTTCGATATATCCAATTAAAAAAAAGTATTTATTCAATTCTATAATTATTTTGTATAAATAAGAATTGTTGTTTCAAGAAATAATGCTTTTTGAAGTATATGTTAATGTAGAATTTTCAATATAATAATATCTTATTATATAAAACATTCATTTCATATTTGAATGATCATAATAGTTATAAACTATAATATATACATAATACACATATTAAACAAACCTAATATTTTTTTATAACTACTTATAGATTTTTCCATTTAAAATAACAAGTACAACGTATAAAAGTATTTCATATTTTAATAATTTTCTTGTTCATTTACCATCAATCATTATCTATATCTAAATTAAATATTTATTAAAATGGAAAAATATCTACATACGTGATTACGTGATAAAAATAATTTCAAAAAATAACATTTTCGAAATCAAATAGTTTTAAGTATATTTTTTTACAGTTAATACAAAATTCATTAATTTTACTAATGAATAGTACTTACTATTCAACATTTTCTATATATTTATGATAAATTTAATGTTTAAATTAATATTTTTTCATAATATTAACTATTTTATGCAAAACTATATAACGTGAATTAACATAGTACGATTTCTGATCAAACTAGCATATTTTATCGATCAAAAGTTAAGTAAATGAGGAATAGCTACAGTGGCACTACGCGGCTACCACACGTTCAATTGCTCATATTTATTCTGATCGCTCGTTCGGTAAAATAAGTTCCTATATAATTCTCTACCATCAACAATCAGTCATTAACATATAATTTTCAGCATTAAATTTCTGGCTTTCAGCAGTTTTTGGTCTTTTAGAAATTCAAGCACAATCCTCCCAATATGGTTGAATGTCATATGAATACATGTGTACATATTATTATATCTACTGCAGTACATTGCTGGTCGGTGTACATGCGTTAACATAAAGGTTAATTTAGTGATTATTGTTCAATAAATATGGCGTGTGTATAATTTAGTATTCTAGTGTTATTTTATTCTATTCGAGCTATAATTTTTATCAAAATACCTTATTTTTGTTCAACAATTTTTAAAAACTTACGATTTCTGATTGGGAAACTGGCTCATATCCTTAGAGTTTATATATTTATGTATATACGCCATATGGTCTTAATTGTCCCCGCTAAAGTTTAAAGAAAAATACAGATATCTTAGTTATTAAAATCAGTCATTCAAGGTTTTTAGTTCTGCTGTGTTCACAGTGTCAGCCTGCGGAGGAATTTTCCCCCTCGATATAAATGATGCGAGTCGCTGCGAACTTACATAACGACTTTCTTTTTGTGTACATACATATATGTATGTTCTTATTATGTTTTTTGGCGATGTTACTATAATTCATATTTTACCGAATAACCCATCTGTTGGAATGTCGCCCACGTATATATTTATATTGTAATGCGTAAAAGTGACTAGGTCCTCGGTCCGTGCCCGACTTATCTCTTTTATACGCTATATGCTTTTTCCGTATATTTACATAATATGTGCTTGTCCGTAAAATAATAGTGAAAAATAATAACGCGTCCATACTTATATATATATATATATATATATATATTATTCACCTCATTGCTGCTGCTGCTCCTACTACTGCTGTCTGCTGCAGTCGGGCATTGAGATTCCGCGCGAAAAAAAAACACCCGATCCTCTGCGGTGTGGTTTGTGATACGGATCTGCATAAGTAGATATATGTATAGCAGGCAGGTCAAACTCAAAGTATAAAAGTGGGCCAAATATATTGAATAGTTAAATACGCAGGCCGCACAAAACCAATTAATGAAAAGAAAAATTTGTATATTTCAATTTTATTATTTACAAACACAACCGGTACAAATAAATTCAAAAATATATATACTATATAAATGTATAATTTTTTTTTTGTCCAATAATATTTTTAGCCATGGGCCACAAAAAAATAAGCCATGGGCCGCGTGTTTGACATGCCTGATGTACTTATAGGGTTATTTTTTTCCGACGCTCAGCGAAACGCATAAATTCTGCTGCTGGTCTCGTGTGGGCGAGAAAAATAACGCACACATTCGTATTTAAATGCCACTTTAGACTGTGCTTCTGTTGTTGCTGCAGTTGCACAGGTGAACGTGTAGTGGGTGGAGGGTAATCGTAAATCAAAGGATTTTAGGTTGTGTTTGCACTTATGATTCCCGCATTCTACGGAAATATATAATATTCATATATATCAGTATAGTCGTGTGTATATTATATATTAACTATTGAGTAATTGTTTTGTCAAGTGTGCACAATACGCATATTGTCTTTGATTTATTAAAACGGTAATTTTATATCATGTTAAGTTATAGTTATATAATACTAAAATTATAACTGCTATATGACAGACAAGGTGTACATAAACTAAATACGTCACTTTTCCATTAGTTCATTAAATTAGATATTATTATAACACTGCAGTAAATATAGTTTTATTTCTGTCCGTTTGTTTTTATTTTTTAAATAACTATATCGAATATCGCTGTCAATCATAAAAACGTGTTAGTAAAAATATTTTGTAAATTATAGTGGTAATAATTAATTATTATTATATGTGGGTTTGTTCTAAAAATAGCATTCTTATTTATTCCTTACTTAGGTATTTCTTGTGATCATCTCTATATTTTGTTTTAATCTTTGGATCAAATGCTTTAAATAAAATGATTACCACAAATAATTTATCCGTTGACCATACTTTGTAATAATATAAATACATTAACATATAAGTTACTAACGTTTTGACATTTAAATAAAAAGTATTAAAAAATTATATTCTATTTATTACCGGTATTCTCATATTTTTACCTGTTGAATAAATCGTTTGTTAAACAAATTAGATGAAATAATAAATATATTCTTATATAAAAATTCAAATAATAACGTATACATATCATAATCATTGTTCAGGTTAAAATAAGACTGACCTTTTAAATGGAACCCTATTTTAACATATATAAATGGATATCGAACATTATATTAAAAAAGTTTACTCTAAAAAACTAACTAAAATATACATTTTTTGGCGCATGATTACGCATAATTTCTTGAATTTATACTCCAAAAATAATTATTTTAATTATTCAATGGTAGTTAAAGAAAAAGTTGTAAGCATCGTATTATACATTATTTAATGGTGTTTTTTCTAGTCACAGTTTATTTCAATAGCATTCTTTTCTTAAAAGGAAACTCTATCGTGTATAATATTGCCTATGAATACAATTTAATTTTCTTCTGTACCTACCGGCTACCTTAATATAAATATTAATATGATACGAATCTACCACTGTGTGTTCATATTGTATAGTTCCTACCAATATAATGTGTATTTTACAAAATATGTAAATAATGTGTTTTTATCAATTTATTCATCAGAATCTCGTTATAAATAGTATTGTAATTCATATCGATTAGAATACAATTTTTTTGGAATAAAAATAAACTGTCTTCTACAATATTGCTTTTAATTAGGTTAGCATTGGTTATAAAACTTATAATATGTATAATATGGCAATGTATCAATATCATAAGTACTAATAATATTACATTCTCTTTATTTGTACTCTATAACATCCTTAATTTATTTATTACTTTTATAGATATTACTTTTTTTGGCAGCGTGAAAATTTGAATCTCTCTTAAAATATTTCTAAAATTATTGGCAAAAATTATAAAAAATCAAATAATGTGATGTTTTGTATATATATTTAAAAGTTATGTTCCCAATGTCACGTAATATCCTGATTTTACTGATTACAATTAATGGATAGTTTATATTCATTTAAAAACCATTGAATCAATAATTTACATTTATAAACTATAATTTGTTGATTATTACAACATTTTCATAACTATTCTATTTGGAGATTAACTAAATGACTGTTTTTATGATTTATATAATTTCTTGAAATAAAAATAAAAAAACCATCATTAATATTTTGACAATTTCTTTAATTTTATTATTCATGAACCTTATAAATTTATAATGTTATATGAAAGTTCTTAGAATAATTAATATTGTACTTGAAAACTATTATAAGTTATGTGCTTTCCTTAAATAATTTGAACTTAGTTACATCACGACATAATCAATGAATTTATGTTTATATAAAAATCACCAGCTGTGAAAAATAGAATTAGGAACTCATCTTATCAATAAACATCAATATACAATTTTAAGCCAATACATTCTTGATTTTAACTCGAATCTTAAATACTATAGTAGTATAAGATTAAAATCATAATTAAAAACCTTATTTACCTAGTAAAATGGAAAATGTCGAAAAACTTATATTACCGAGTTAAGTTCTTATCAGTTCAGTGTTCAGTTAAGTTATATTAAAATAATTGAATTGTTCACCACATAAATGTAACTTGATTATGATTGTACAAGATATAACTTACATTTCCATTTTTTCCTTCTTCATCAGATATGACGTAATAAGTTCATGTTGTCCCTATTATTGTACTTGGTCCTTATGTTTATATTTTTGTGGAATTTAAAAAGTGATGTTTTATAGCTAAATGTTTATTGAAACTTAATAAAAATCTTAAATTAATTAAAAATGAAAAATATAGTTTCTTCTAATTTATTAAATTGCATATATAGATTTATTTATCATCCATGATTGTATAAAAGGTCAATATTTTCTTAATAAAATAAAACCTTTTCATTGAACTAATTCACACGTATCGATATTACTGTTCGTGACTTTGTTTTAAAAACCATTCAAACAGCTCTTAACTATACACTTCATAGTTCCTACATTATTTTTTCTAGGAATAGGTATACGAGATTTATTTCAATTCTTCCAACCAGCGGTAATTGATTTCTTCGATTCGAATTTGGCCTATACACATTTTCAACTTCGCGACTTTTCTCTTTAACCTTGGGGCATCAGTTGGTAGTTGTTTATATCCTATTTTTTATTTTTTTATTTTTTTTAAATATGAAAAATATAGTTTTTACATGTTTGTATATTAACACCAGGAATTTTGGCTACCAGATTTAAAATTATAAATAGATAGGTCAACTGACGTCAGATCGTCTTCACACTGGTCTAAATAAGGTGTATTCTGCAGTTATGTTTGTGAGAATCAATTTCTAAAAATTGTTATTTATCCCTATCGTACGCGCATCGCATAAAAATATGTTATAATAAATAATAATAAATATGATATAATTGGTTGATCAATTAATTAACCCTGTCGGTTTAATAGTTTGATTTGATTCAAATAATATTAATTATTAGTCACGATTGTGTAGCATCATGTATATGTATACCTTATATGCATCTTTTTTGAATTGTTAAAAATTTAATCGAATCATCAATTATTACAATTATTATTATTATTTACTAGTATGTGGAAAAAATATACGATAAGAGAACGTAAAATACTAAAACATATTTTTTTAAATGCAGAAATGACTTTCTCTTGTATTTAAAATTTGTTTTGTGAACATTCTGATACATGATTATTTGCCAGGAAGTATAAATTTAAGTTCATTTTATAAACAAATATTTCCAAAATAGATATAAGACGTTCCTTTTTTATATTTTTTCTTTTTTTATGTAATTAGTATTTTATAAAAAAAAATGTATGAAATATTTTACTTCTTTCTTTAAATGAGAAAATTACTGTTTAATGATGAAAATGAGCATATAAACAAGCATTATAGCCTATAATAGGTACCTACATTATTATTTAATTAAATTACATGCAGCTTTTTTATACTAAATGAAATTTGTAGTTCATACTGACTGTTTGGTAGTATTGTAAGATTTCAATGTGTCAATTAATCCGTCCTCTCTACCCAAAAGTGTATTCTTATATTCTGATATTAAAAATCTTAAAAAATAATATATTGTTATACCTACATTTTATTATTTTACTGTCACTGTAGAGCCCACCTGGGTGTTTATACCAAATAATAAAATAAAATAAAAGCTTTATTTTTATTATTTTTAGGAGTTTTTATTAACTAATGTTTGAAAATAGCTATGGATAGAGATTATACTGCTCCTTCGACATCCTCCCTTCCCCTTTGAGTAATCACAAGTTTCATTTTTTTTTTTTTAATGTCTGCGTAAATTGCACAATCGTTTTTGTATTTATACAATAAGGATAAATTGATGCTCATTGGTGTTAACTATAATTATTTGGTATTACATCTATTACATTTATAAATTTAAAAAAAAAAAAATCAAGTTTTTCTTTAATTAATAGTTTTTCCTAGTGAGAACGGCAAATATTTAATTGCGGAATATTTTAAATGCTTAATTATTTTCAAAAAACGAAGTAGTAGATATGAGTTTAAATAAAATTTAACTATATCTGCTTGGTGGTTGTACTTTATTATTTACTTTACATTTCAAGATTGGTTCGGAATTAATACAGTGGGTGTTATTTGTAAAAAGACGTGATTCCAGTGAAAGTATATTATATTATTTTACCACTATACGAATGTGAAGGCTATTATATTATATTATCATTCTGCAGAATATCCAAGGTATGTTGTTAAATTGTAAATTTTGTTAAGTATGACGTACTCGCGGAGTAATGATGGTGATATCCTGTACATTAAGTTAACAACAGCTTCTCAATATAAAAAAACAAACATAATAAACTAGCTAGGAATCGCCTTGACGTTAAAACCCATCAATAGCAAAAATTATGGAAAGTTTATCTAGGTAATCAAAATCTCCAAACTAATATGTTAAATATATAACTGCTTAAATTATGTATAAATTTAAATAATAGATTTTCTAGAAGTTCGAAACTTTGATTTTGTCTTTATATACATTTTTTTTTTTAATAGGTATTTTATTATTTTCAGTTGAATATTTTAATTGTTTTCCATATTTTATAAAATGTTTTACTCAAAACTTTATAGATAGAATTTAAAATAAATACTTGAAAGATGAACTACAAAATACTTAGAAATGTATTTAATTTTAGCAATAAATAAAATATCTTTTGGAAATGAATTCCTTAATACGAACAAAGAACAAAGTATAATTCATATTTAAGTATTTAAATTGACATATTTTTGTTCCACAGCTCAGTGATAAAATATGTATGCTTTCAATTTTAATAAACAAAATTAAATATTTCCAACTTTATCGTACAACACATAAAGCGTGACAATGTTATAATGTATTTTTGATTGAACGATGAAATCAGGCCTTGCTATGCGAATCTATGATATTATATACCCCATAGATATTATTCGAAAAAAAATATTTTTATATTTTATTTCACTTGTTAACTATAAATTTTATAATATACATAAATGCCTGAAAAAAAATTATCTAATAATTTACCTGCTATAGTCAATAAATTAATTGAATATGTACAATATTTACTGTAAATGAAACAGGGCTAATTAAGCATTAAATAAAAACGCTAATGTTAGTTCCTATATGTAGGAGAAAATAATAATTCACTTGATTTTATTTGAGTTAGTTGGTGGTACACACAGTCACACAGATAATGTATAGGTACCTAATACGATTACAAATTTGTATTGAGTTTAACCCATTCTAATATGCTGTCATTGTGGTGAATACATATTTTTGCATTGCAATTGTGATTTGATTAGTGGATAAGTTGTGTAGTGGTTATAGCTATATCCACCCCATGAATTTATGTTTTAAACATAAGTCGCTTGAAACGATAAATCACGAAAACAAGGTCGTTTTAACAGGAAATAATATTGTTTCAGCTATATAGGAGAAGTTAAGTATACATTGATATGAGGAATATGAAGATTGCTAACATTTTCGCTTGGGTACGAGAGAACCCCATCAAATAAAGTTAATTCAAACAATTAATCATGTAGCAGTATGCCAATTAATGCTACATTGTTATACTCATAGGGACGTCAAAATGTGGTAAAAGTGTGTTTACTCTAAATTCTATAAATTTAACCCTAATCTACTGGAGCCTTAAAGAGTTATAACTATAATGGGAATTCCAATAGTTTTACCTAATAAGTATAATTGATTCGTTTATCTTGACTACAATACAACATTAAATACTGCCTTAATTTAATACATTCATCTGATTTATAATCATAATTTTATAAATTTGTTTTATTAATTTATGTATTATACATCCAACTATAGCTATAATATCCTTTGATATATTAAAAATATTACCTTTTTTTTATGTATACCTATATCGACGAAAGAAATAATTTTAAGTACCTATAGTTGTTAGTTAACCAATTTAGTATTATTATTTCATAACAATCCTTTGTATTTGAAGTATATTCAATACTTTCCGATATTTCAATATATCCCATTTAATAAAATCCTTCAGATAGTACGAAAAATATTATTTCTCACGGAAAACTTCTTTTAATCATGGTTTATTTAATTGATTACCTTTTCTTTGTTAATCTTCTTTTTCGTAAGAGATCGGTGGAGACTTTCTGGAAATTGGTGTAATATTAATTTCATTGTTCACTTACAAAATATAATTGTTTTAGATTCTCATAAGAACCACAAAGCTATATTATATTGATTATGCTGTGATTAATTTGTTGTGAATACTTATAACTTCATTAAAATCAGTTTTTGAAAAAGTTTAATGACTTTCAGATGGCACACCTTGGTTTGAAATGTAGTCATGTATTGTACATTCATTTTCAAAGTTATAATGTACAATTATTATTTCATGAAAACGGGGCTGCTACACCAACTTTTTTTAATAAGTAGTTTTTTGTAAGTCATAATCAATAATTATATTAAAATACTTCTATATATAGAATACTTTTTATCCATTCAAAAGTGATCTTCCTCATTTACTCAAAATTTTTATTTTTTTCTACTAATGATAGAAAGTTATTTTATAGATCTGTTTATGTATATCAATATATTTTTAATAAAATGACATTAAATCCCATATCTTTTGACTAATTTACTTATTATTCACCTTTTTTTCTACTGATTTAATTTTTTTTTATAGAACTTATATATTTATTTTTAATTTATAATATAAATATATTATATTTTATGTACAGATCATTAATTATTAACTTAAAATTATTTCAATAAAAAAAGTTACCAGTTTCAAATAATTACAGTATGTAATTAATTATTTTGTTTTCTTACTTCCATTTTAAAATGTAAGTTAATTACCTTTAGGCTTAACATTAATATGACATAATTATTTATCAAAACAAATTTAAGTTTTTATTTTTGTATAAAATGGGATGAAATTATTTTACACTTTTTGTCTGAGTTAAATGACACATATATATTTTATATAACTGAAATTTATATTGATTTATTATATAAGAATATGACATGTACCTATTTTGTTTTAGATTCTGAGTGAAACGAGGAATGTATTTTATATATGAACTTAAATATTTTTTAAATTTAGTTGATTTTTTTTTGTAAATATGTATTCACAAAACATGAAATATATATGGACTTTTTAATTTATAAAATAAAAAGTATTATGATATTTATCAAACAAAATATTACCTAAATGTTCGTTGTATAAGTATAATTGTATGTTTTTAAAATGTATTTACTTTTTAAAATTTGTTTTAAATCTTACATGTTCTTGTATGATATGCTTGTACACTGGCTTGGCTTTTCATGCATTTAACTGTATGAATTGCTGGTCAAAGTTATCGAAAATGATTTCATATTTAAATGTATTATTTTGCAAAGATGTATTCTTCATTTTTTATCAGTTAAACAGAGACTGAAAAATAAAGAGAGAAAGAGGTAAAACATTATCAACAATAGTAATAGTGGCTTAGGCGGCCATGAGCCACAAAGTCCTGAAAGGGCGCAATTCCAGAGAGCAGGCGTTGACCTAGTTTTGAATACATAAAAAGAATGCGATGGTGGGGGATATACGTATACAACAAACATTGGCACGCCAACAACCCCTCTCATGTGTATCTATATTATGAACTTATTATATTATGCACTTTCACTCATTTTATGTTTTGTTTTTTTTGTTAAAAAGATACAATTCTGTGTGTATATTTTGTATTTGTGTTATTATTATATGATTAAGCGTATGTTATTTTGTGGTTTAGTCATTAATACCATCACATCAGCTACAATACATTTATAAATATGTTTTAAGTGGATCATCAAATTCTTGACTTAAAAAAAAAATGATATCTCATTATAATATTGAAATTGAAACAAAATATTGTTTAAAATAAGTATGGGCCGTTTTATATTGATAATGCTTATTTGATTGTAAAGTTCTAACGCTTATTATGAGATTCAATTAAAATATTACAACCTACCCAATCAGTAATCAGATCATTAAGTATACTTTTATTATTCTTCTTCTTCCTATTTGATTATTATTATCATACTGTCATACATAATTCTTGCCACATCTTTCTATCCATCGCCAAAACATGCCAATCAAAATCTTGTTCAACAATTTCAACATTCTTTTAGATTCTGAACGGAGTGATGGAATCTATTGATTTTACAATGATGTGTTTTTTTTTTTTGTGTCTGACAACACCTTTTTTTGCAGTAAAAATGCTTCGATTTGCTTAAACAGCAACTTTTCTGAAAGGAAAGTGAATGTAGATGGTACTTGGGCAAGTCAAAAATCCAACTTTTTTAATACTTTTTGAAAAAATCGAAAAAAACGATAAAAAAAATTACGAAAAAACGGAAAATTTTACGCAAAATCACGTTTTTACAAACTACATTTTTTTAAAATGCCCTAACTCAAAAACGAAAAACCGCAACAACTTGAAATTTTCACCAAATTTTTATATTGGTGTTTTCTATACGTGGTTAAGTTTTCAAAATATTTAAACATATTTTGACTTATTTATAGACAATTTAAATTTTCGATTTTTATAAGTTTTTTTTTTTAAAACACCTATAAAATTTAATTGGCTGGCCAAAAACTCTCGAAAATTTAATACAATGTTTATAATAAGCTTAACTTATCTTCAATAGAAAATAACGGTGATCGTTTCACTCAAATTTTTTTTTATAAGCTCATAAATCTCAAATTTCTATAAAATGTGTCAAAATCACTATAATTTGCAAGTTATTTTGTAGATAAAAATTCATAAAATTTTTTCTGTTTATACTTAAGTTTCAAAATTTTAACATTAGGTTGTCTATAAGCTTACCTTCAAAAATATATAAAAAAATTTCTACCAGACTTAAAAGAAAAAATTTTATGACTGTTTTAAATTTAAATTTTTACGAACTTGCATTATAATTCAATTTAAATATAAAATACTATATTATTATATACACATTTTAGACAAACATATTAACTCCGTTCAGAATCGTTATTCGTATACAATGATATCTATCATTGCTTTCAAATTTAACAAATCCATTGTAATAATGACCTATCTTATAAACAAGGTACACTCCACCCCCAACTGTACAGCAAAGCGAGGCCCACCCGTTTTTTACTTGATCCTTCCACCTTAATCGTGGTTGTCCTAAAGATCTTTTCCTTTAAGTACACCACATTGAACCAACCGAACTAACGTTTCCTCTTTTCTCCACGCATGTTCTGCTCATTGGAGTAGGTTTTTTATGATTACTTAATAATATCATTTGATACAACTGTCTAAGTTCTTCATCTTGCGAATTTTCCATTCTCTCGTGATTTTGACTCATAGTCTGAACATTCTGAAAATTCTTCTCAATACCTTTCTTTTGAAAATCAAAATTTTATTTTACTCATCTTTTGGTAGTGTCCACGTTTTACACACTTTTATAATTATTTGTGATGAAACAATTGTATTATGGTTTTTAATTTTCAAATAACATAATTTATGTTCAATGACTTTACTATTTATTTTAAAGCTGTTTTGTTGTTAATTTAATATAACATCTTATAAATAGGTATCCTTAAGGACACCTATTTCACAACTTTTCTTATGCTTATATTTAATATATTTTCAAATTTAAAATTTTGGAAATTGTATGTGTGTTATAAGATTATATTTTCCAATACTTAGATTTCTTGTGCTACTTAAGAAGTTTCTTTTAGCAGTATCACCTTTTGTTTTTTTTAAATAGAATATCATTTTTTTATACGATTGCCTAATTATTCACTTAATTTTTCTAGAAATTTCATGTTACATATTATTGTTAAATTTCAGATCTGTATATTCGGATTTAGTTTATTCATAAGTGGGTAGTAATTTACAAAAATCTGATTAATGTCAAGTACTGAGATAACAAAATAAAATGATTTTAAAAGATACTACAAAATAATTAAAAAAATGTTCAGTTCATTAAATCAATAATAATAAAAATACCCATGCAAAAACATCCATATAATTATAATATCTTAACATACTAAACAAGATTCTTCTATCTAACAGTAATAAGGCAGTTATTAATTAAGAAGTGACACCTAATAAATAAATAAGTAACTGTAGTAATAGGTGCCTATATTCAATAAAATAAACATTTTTATTATTTACTAGATATTTAAAAATACGAACCACAAATATTGTGGTTTGTAGCATAGTGTAGCGGAACAGTCTGCCATAGTTACTCTTAGTGCTGCGAATAATTGTCCATCGCTGCTAGCAGCCAGATGAGTGACCACATAACTGTAGCTGCTTTGTTGCTTTCAAACTTATACTATACTCACGTGTATAGCCCTGTACAGTTTCTCTAATAAAAAAAAAAAAACAACATGAAAATCAAAACACCGACATGGAAGGCTAACAGTGATAGTTTCCAAAGGCCTCCCTAAAATATAGATAATAATAAATAAATAAAATTGTTAGGAACAGCAATCTTTGTATATTATATTTCCCGTACCATTTCTGAAAAAGAACCAGTATATATTGTTAAAACTACAACTAGTTATTTTTTTTTTAGTGTTGCCTTTACATATACTTACCTGTTTCTTTGTACATATATGCTTTAAAATAAATATCAAGATTATATGCTTAAAATGTTGGAATTATTTCTATGTATTCAATAAATGAGAATAAATTTTAAAAAATGAATTCTAAATTTTTCTAACTACATTTGAATATATTATTTGTTACATTCATAGTTTAATAGTACCTTTGTTACGACACAACATAAAATATCGTTTCAATTCTAACAAAATAATAGAAACTTGTCTTCATTTTCTTGGTTTTTATATTTATTGTGTCCATAAAACATTTTCACTTAAAAAAAAGTTTTCCATAACTTGTTACCATTTTCAATCATTTTAGCTCGTTCTTATTTGTATATACTTAGTAACTGATTCTTACTGAAATACTGATTGTTACTTAAACAGATACTTTAATTTTGTTCATATATTGTTATACAAAATATAGTTTTGAAATTTCATATATTTAAAACTAAATAATTAATTTTACAGGCATACACGTAACCAAGAGTGTTTTAATCTATTTAAGAACTTTTTTATTTTACTTATCAAATTAAGTTAGAATTACGTCTGTTATACTATTTTGATTGTTAATTAAATTGAATGAAAAATACTCTTATTTTACGATTCACACTGCCCTTCCTCCATTAACCACGAGCTTATATATAACAGTTATTTAATAATAAATTATTTATTAAAATTAAAATTTTTATGTAAGTATCTATTGTATATTTAATATATGTCTGTTATCTTTATAATACTTGGAATGTTTCTAGAACAACGAAAATATATATAGTTTTTAATTTTCAACGTTCGGCCCAAGTAATCAATAATTTAACAACACAAAATAATATGCCATTCTTATAAAAATATATCGAAATCATATAATCAAAACATTATTTCTTTACACTTATATATAGTACTTATCTATTTATAGTTTATACATGCATTCTATACAATATAGTTTTTTTAATGTTTATTATTAAGGACTTATTACACATTAGTGCCTCTGTCAAACTTAAAATTTGTAACACTCGCAGATGTGCGATAAACAATACACAGATAATTGGCGTTGTTACGTAACGTATTGTATGGCATGGTAAGTTATTCCGTTTGAAATGCGAATTGTCGTCCAAACAATTAATTCCGACCAATTTCCCTAATGTTTGCACAGCGTTTGTAACAATATCTCGTCGACCGTTTAAAACTGCAATTAATATGTGCAGTATCCACGTCTACAACAACTTTTGACGATTAAAACGTATAACAGTGTTCAAGTTTTTCCGCTCGTTCATTTCCATAATCATCAGTGTCCGAGATTCTCATCCGCACTTGTACAAACTTATTTTCCAACAGAGCATTATTATTATTATAAATAACGGTCCATCTGCTACAAGTGTTATTATATGACTTGAATCAGCAGCTGCCATTTGCTCTATGTGTATATAATATATAAAATGGTATATATAGGTATACATGCTACTCCCTATATGTTGTTGTTCTTACATTAACAATTTAGCTTTTCTACGTAGGTTGTACCAAAACCGTTTTTTTTTTGTTTTTAATCCTCTACAAAAAGCCACTTTTTCTTAAGAATACAAATATAAAACTTCTTAAAGTTTTCGATGTGAAAAATATTTTAACATGTATGCCGTGTGAATTCTTATATAGTATTAATCTTTTGAATTTTTCTGCCGAATTCATATATACCTAAGTTAATGTTTATTCCACTCAAATAATTATATTATTACTTTACACTTAATGTATTTTTAACAAAATAGATTACTAAATATGTATACCTAGTTCATTTCACCAAGTAATATTGTAATAATATGACATCACTGAACGTTTACACGTAACGAACCAATTAATACCTACTCATCTATGGTATTTATAATTTTTATACGTAAGATATCTCTATTTTATTTTGTTAATATAATCTGCATTTGAGTGAAACCGTTTTTACTCTTTCGTTATTGAAGAAGCTATAAAATAGCTATAATATATTTGTATTAGATAACTATATAAATCATTAATCAATAAATTATAGCTATCAATTAATTCTCAGATGTTTTAAAAACGAATATACCGTCTGAAAATACTGTTTGATTGAAACTCCCACATGGATTGTTAAACTCGATTGAAAAATAGAAAAAAAAGTTTTCAATCGTTTCTATAACTGTAAATTGATTTCATTGAAAAATAAAAAAAAACTATACGTAAATCGTTATTTTTTATTATATTAGCAATAATTGGGTAGCCAAAATGTTGATTTAATTGCATGTGTTCTCGTTAGATTTCTCATTAATTAATTGAACTAATTATTATTGTTAAACAATCAAACCGTGTATATCTACGTATATCGCCGTATTATTGTGTAAGTCTTTTATTTACTTGTTTATTCGTAGATATACGGTTCCGAAATCAAATTACATTAACCAATTTCATATACATATTGTTTTACACCATAAATAATAATAACAATATGTTGCACAGCGTACATGGACATTATCAGTATAAAAGCAGGACGACCGTGTCACGCGCAAAGATGATTTTCGGCGGTTATATCGAATATATGTCGACGATGGGTTTAGTAGACTGAGTCGGCGCGAAAACTTTTAAATCGAAATTTTATATAAACGCGCTTACCTCAGTCGCCTCGGGTATAGTCGCACCGAGGCGTGGTGCACAATATCGTCCCTTAATTATCGTAGTAGTGCTTCGCCAAATCGTTACAGTTATTATTATTACCGTGTAGGTACGTTTAATAATCTACAATCTACATACACGTGTATAATTTATTTATTATCGATTACATATTTTCATAATATCTACGTATTAATCACACGTGCATGCATTTGAATAAGTTTAACCTTTATATTTAATGTTTATACATCGTATTGCGTATTCATCCGTCGAAAATAAATTAGTGTCAGCTTTATTTTTTTATAATATATACGTAAAAATGTGCTCTAGCTATTGGTATATTGTTATATTCTTAACACGTGTATACATATGAATGTGTGTGTGTGTGTATATTATGCGCTTAGTGCGTGATTCGTGGACTTATTATGTTGACGTTACTCGGATAATACCATCACGTTTTGGGCTCGATGTGAATAAAAACGAGGAATAACTACCATTTAGCTTTAATTCATCGATTTTACTAAGTCTGCGTATAATATTGAGTATAGAATATTTTGAAATGAGGTTTATCAAGTTGACAAGTAGGAAACTGGAAAGCTTTAATCAATATACGAACAATAATACAGTTTCTTACATTCATTTATCGATAATCCAAACGTTATCTGCATAGAAATATTTATTATTTTAATTTGGTATAATACGTTTACACGTTACAAAGTTATTATACTTCTTAAAATAAAAATTCATTTTTTTCGTTAATGCTCATAATTTAAAATAGCTAGTATACAATTCAAGTTGTCTCTTAAACAATATTTTGTGTTGTTCAAAATACATTATAAAACATTATTATTGGTTTAATGTTCAATATAGGTTTATTTGAATCAATGGTAGGATAACAAAACATTTTAATAAATAAAACAATGGATGTTATTTAGTTATCAAATAGATTAATTTTTTTGAGTGTTTTCCAGTTTTAAATAAAATAACTTCATATAATTTACCGTACACGGTTATAATAATTGATAGAAAACAATTAATTTAATTATATCGCATAGATGTACACAACACTAAAATGCAGACAACATAAATCAAATTCTAAAATCCTTGAAAGTATCCAAATTGTATAATTTAATTTAATAAAAACAAGCTAGAAAATAATAATATATATATATAAATATTATATATTTATTATGTATTATAACGTATTTGTATTATAATTTATAACTAATGGCCATTGTTTTCGATGTTTTAAAAATCAATTAAAAAAAAAAAACTACACTATTTTTAAAACCCATTCAACTTAAATGTTCATTTTATATGTTTATCTCTGCTGCTTAATTTATTTTCCATTTAATTTGAGAGTAATAAATATATTTATTCTATATTTTCCTGAACTTGTTGTACTTTTAGTTTATTTTATTTTATCTGATATAATTATATGCTGAATAATTTAAATATTAAAGTTATATTTATTTATATTTTATTATGTACTAATATGTATAAGAAATAGAAAATAAAAATGCAGTGACTTGGGAGTACGTTGTACATTGACCAAATTCTGTTACGTTTAAGAAATTCGAGTTGGCACAATATTGTGGCAGCATTTGTATTTTTTGATTAATGATTTTCAAAGATTCCATTGATATTGAAGAATGATACTTTTGATACAAAGTTTGTCATCAATCATTGTTGACTAAATAATAATTGATCGTCAATATTTTTGTCTTTTAAAGCCGTATGACGCGAATAACTATCTGATTTCTTGACAAACATTTGAAACATTTACTTATCATAAACAAAACTTGATATCTAAATATTTTTGTACTCAATTGCCAAAAACATTAGAATTATATATTTTATAAGTTTTCTTAAGTTTGATCCTATTACCAGTGTTACTGATTTTATTACGCTGGTAATATATTTTTTATTTTTAATTTTTTTCAAAAATGACAAATGCGTATATCTTAAATGATATATTATTGAAATACATACTCATTTTAAAATTTAAGAAATATATACCTGACATTTATGAGTTTATTTTAAATTATGCATATTTTTCATTATTATTTCTATAAATTATTATTAATTTCGTGTAATAATCAAGGTTCCGAAGTATTCTATATTTATTCAATATTCACAATATTATTGTTTTTACTTTTCAATAATAAAAAAAAAACTTCTTGCTTTTATTTCATCCTAACATTGTATTACATATTACTTTTCTCGTTCAGATAATTTTTTTTGTACATTTTAGAAAATTGAAACTGAAATTAACTGTATCATATTTATTCGCATATGTTTTATTGTATTTTTTTCATATTTAAACATGTTTTACTTTTTATCAAAAATTTTAATTATTATAGTACCTTTTATTTAAATTAGAATGTATGAAAATCCAATTATCACTGAATATTTAAATTCTCATACTAATCTGAAACCTACAAACATATTTTAATTTTTTTTTGTCGTGGTAATTATTGTACGGCCATAAATATATTTAAAATGACAAACGCTTGAGTTTGCCAAATTTTGTAAACTAAGCTCAGTTTCTATGTTTATTACCTTATCATGTATACTTTTATAGTATTTTTATTAGTATTTAGACTATAAACTTTGTAATTTATATTTTTATAACAAGATTTTCTAATTTTTAATTTGAAGAAATTTTGAATAAATATATTGTGTAGGTAAATTAGTCTTTTAAAATGTAATTGAAAATTTAATGCATTGATGTATTACATCAGCTATGCTTTCATTAATATTATGCGTGCAATATTGTTGTTGTTGAAATAATTTGTTCGATGAAATAATACATTTATATAGGTATTATTTTAATATTTTGTTTTGTAAATACTATATAAAATACTTGTATTCATATTTTCGTGTAGGTATATTTCTACGGTTTTATAAATTATAAATTTTAAGTGAAGCAATAAATATTTTCAATAATTATATTTATGAAAATTTTAAATGACTAAGCATATTATTTTATATATATTAACAATATATACGAATTCGTTTAAATCTTAGTCATTAAAAAATACTTAATATACTAACACATTATACATTTCAAGTTAACCGCCTATTAATAATTCTTAACTGCTTATATAGTTTTTTTTGAACATTGTTCATTGATTGTAAGTAACTTATATTGATCAACCTAAATAAATTATACTTAAAAACATTCCTGGCTTTGCTCAGAATCTAAAACGATGAGAATGAGTAATATAATAAACTAAGTTAAAGAATATTTCACCTATTTTTGAAATGCACGAAAACGAATGGAAATTTGTACTTGTGCAATGTAAATTATAGTGTCATTTAAGCGTTTTCAGAGTTAATAGTTTCAATTCAATTAAGTATAGTTTTATTTCATTACAATTCCAAACAGGTGTCTTTAATTATTACAATTATTATAAACTCAATCCAAACTAAATTACTGAATGTCTAAAGTTAAAATTGTATTATTATTAATGTAAGCTTATTCAAAATACCGTTTACATAGTTTTTGAAAGTTAAGTGTAACAACATTTCGTTTGAGAAAAGATAACAAGATTGTTCGCAGACATATAGTCTCAATCAAATCTCAGAAAAATACCTAGTCCTTGAAGTAAATAAATTTAAAATTATTTTACAATGCAACAGCACGCTCCTCTTAGTGTTTTCAAATAAAACAGTATTTTTACCTACATCAACAATGTTAATTTCGTACTCATCTGTTAGATTATACATATACTATTTTCGTCTAGTAGTTTAAAATTTGTACATGCTTCTATTTTGGTATTTCATAATGTGAATTGATGAATTGTTTATCAAATATTTCGAGATCAAAATTATTATTAATAATAACCCTTTATTCAATCAAAAATTTATAATGGAGTAATTACAAGGGATTGAGATGTCAAAACGCAGCTTTAGTGGTTAGTCAGTGAGATGTCTAATATAAATTTGATTGTTTAAGCGCTCTTTCTGTGTATTAATTCTAAACGAAATAATTATTCCCTGTTTGACAAAATATACAAACGTACATTAAATTGTTTGATTTATGACTTTGTGAAGAGTAAAAATATTGACTAAAAATCTCCTTGTAATATTAAATAAAATTTATAATTTCCAATTTTATTGTGATGACGATTACTTATTCATTAATGTGATATATGTGATTCATTATTCATTAGCAATCAATAGTCTATTGTTAATTTCAGTACATACATTATAATATTTTCTAACCATTTACAGGGTTCATTTTTAAATCAATAACCATTATACAAAATATTTTTTGCTCGGGAATAGGTTGTGATATTATATTATTGACTACCTATCTAATTATATTTGTTCTTGTTTACCATAATATGATAATAATATAAAATTAACATTTTTAAAAACAAAAATAATAATCCATCAATGATCAATTTATTTTTTGAAACAATACTGGATTTTAAGTAAAAAAAACTAGATTGATATTAATTAATTTATTAGAATTTTGGTTGTATTTCTTTAATTAAATGAAAATTGAAAAGCATGGCTTGAAAATCAAATTTTAAAAACAAAATTATAAATGAATGTCATTTTCAATAGTGTATACTGTATACTGTGGCAGTGTGGATGAATGATTGTTATCCGTTGAGTATTCGCAAAACAAGCTCGTGAAAAAGTTTGCTTTTTTTTCCCCCTTAAATCTTATAGTGCTAACGGCGTCATGGACTCGGGTCGGCTATTTAAGTTTACCGGATAGTATTTTATTCGGTTTCTTATGGTATGTTGTTCGCCAAAGATTGATGATCTAAAATTACATTGATGGATCATTGTTATTATAGCTTTTCATTTAATTAAAACCTCTGTAATTACAAAGTAACGTAAATTCTACAAAAATAAGAAATCATGAACATTGAATTACGAATTACGTACAATAATATTGTATATGAAAATAATGTATCAACTTTCAGTTACCTACTTTATATTTTTAAGTGATATAATCGAATCATTTTTCTTGGCGAGACTCGATAATTAAATTTATAATAATACTGTTAAGACAAAGGCTATAATAACAATGGTAACTTTTAGTTTGAATTTATTTTATGCTTTATAATTTACTTGTAATTTGTATATAAAATGCGACAAATGCATGAATATGTCCTAATAAATTTTTGGAGAGGAGAAAGACATAATATTCAACCATGAATTTGAAGTCTTACGTACTAACTTTACAACTCAATATAATTAAAACTTAAAAGTAAAGTAAAAAATGTTGGAAACTTAGCTTTTTTTTTAAATTTAAAGATATCAAAGAAAATTTAACACAAATTAATAATTGTACACTTCTAAATAGTTTTATAAGTAATTTCACATACATGTTTATTCTATACTACGATATAAATAAATACGTATCAATTGTGTCCATTTAAATGTATGTATGTATTTATTTTTATTTTTTATCATCAAATTGTAGCTGTTGCATTAAGTTATCATTAACTTGAAGCTAACAAACTATAAAAAACATATTTTGTATCATAGTGTATACACACTAGTTATTAGTAAAAGTAAAAAAAATGTCACATTATGGTATTCTAAATAATTTGTTTTCCAGAAAAATACACAATATAGTAAATTGCAAAGCAAAAATATTTTTTCATTTCAATACACATAAAATATGTTTATAAGTTTCAAACATTTGTAAACTTAAACAGTTAAACCGTGTGGCACGATTGCACAAACTAGTGAATTGTCTAATCACGCTGTGATATGCGCTAAAGTTTTAGTGTCTAAAATACTAGACTACTAGACCTGTGCATTTTTCCACTCAACAGTAAATATAAACATTGTACTAAATAATCATACTCTCTAGTATAACTGAAGTGTAAATCGATTAGTTTTAATAATATGAATAACTTTTATACCATTGAATAATATTGACCTACTACTATATTATTATTTCATTTTTGTTATTATTTAAAAAAAAAAGAATAATAATAATAACAGTTGATTCGGAGTCAACGCAATATTATACTTTATGATTTATATTTTGTAATTTCAATTTTATTACATTCAATTATCCTTAAAAGAAATTCTGATAAGTTGTATGGCATATAATACTGTATATGGTTAGTACCTAGTAAAAAGATATTATATTATATATATAAGAAATACGCCTTCTCTCCTGTGATCACACTGCAGGCGACCAACTCCACTGCAGTTATTATTGTAATTAATAGTGTATATCAACGAAGAAAGCTTCAACTTAGAAATATTTAACTTTAATACTTATTTTTCTTAGAAAGAAATCAAATTAAAAACTAAAAAGTTTAAATAAAACCATCGATTACCCGAACAACTTTGAATAACAGGGAACAACACGTGTATATACGTTATCTGTAAACCTAGATGTAAATATAAGTATTATCAACAATGGCGTATGATTTTATTCTTTTAGACCCTAAACCATATTTCACATCAAATCACGGAAATCATATAAATTTATCTTAAATATTTTTTCCAACACAAGTCTATAATAATGATGTATTTAGTACATCCTGAGGAAATTATAAATTATAATGCCCGTTAGAGATATGAGAGCAACCTAATTTTCGGAATAACAATTAATATATCTTGTTAACTATCTATTATTGATACATTTTAATAGTTTTGTTGAGTAAACCATGTATAATGTTTCTTTTTCTATTGTTGTCATATGAATTATAAAAACATATGTTTATGAATAACTACTTTTAAAACCAATATTCGACTTTCAAGTCTAAATAAGTCTAAATAATTGAATGGACAATCATAAATTCATGGTTGACTTTTTTCTCTGAATTATTATTATATGACATGTGGCGTTTAGGATTGTGGTATTATATAATATTTTTTTAATTTACGATTACTTAATTTTTTTCTCTGTTAACATAATCATATGTATATGCTTATGTTTATTTTTATGGGAACCAAACATTAAATGTAGCATTTCAAATTATTAAACATTATCTAGTTTGAAATTAATTAATGCAATTTATTCGTCATAAATAAAATACTTTTTTCTAAATAAATGACATTTTAAATTACTTTCAACATATTTTGAATATTATCTTAGCCATCATACCCGGTCAGTTCAGTGACAACTATTGTGTTTGCTTTTTATATTATTTTAAATTAATTTTAAAGCTTTTACTTTAAATTAATTAATATAATCAAACATCTCCTAATTCAATGGAATCATGATTCACCATAATACTATTTAAATTGTTATAACATAATCTAGTATTGTAGTATGAACAATTTCTATTAAACCGTTGTTCTATTGTATCAACTTTTAAGAAGATATCTATGGATGAATTAAAAATATTAAATAGTTAAACGTGTTTTCCATCTAAGAAGAGATAATACACATCAATTTAAATAACAGTACCTATTCATGTACAACAATAAATGTAAATGCATTAGTTGAAATATATGTATATTTATTTATTCATTATTATGTTATAAATAATAATGAGCGAATTTAAATTTGAACGTAATCAGTTATCATTAAAGTATCTACTCGCCACGAATAATTTCTGCGCTATGGCCCCCGTGAACAGTCCAAACATTTAATAGTCACACGGTCTACGAGTGTGTTTATTGTTGTAAGATTTTAATGGTGAGCCCTGGTGTGGGTCGTGGGTGTCCCGTACTCCTGTCAATAATTTATCAATCTTTGCTTTGGCTCGCGTCAGCTGGAATCGATTTTTTACCTTTCCTTATTTATTTTTATATATACAAAGAAAAACACTTTTACATTTAAACATATGATATTTTTTTTCAAGGAAGAACAAAAAAAGGTTTATATTTATTTTGCTAACGTCTTGACTCACCATTTCACTAAATCTCGTTTCATGTGTCCATTTTTTGTGTAATCTTTTTTAAATTGAAATTTACTTTAAAATTTTTAATGTATTTCTCATTTGTTGATTGTGACCATTTTTACCTTATTTCCCAGATACAGCTGCAGATACATGTACTCGTATACTATATAGTAGAATATCGCATGGTATTATTTCTGTGGGAATTTTAATTTAATACATTCCAAAGTTAAATAAATAAAAAAAAAACTTTCAAATTCCAGTTGTATAAACATATTATATCAAGACAACTTTTATTTAGTTGGTTTCTTTTTTGGGACCTGGAGTGTTGCAATACATAGTTTATTAACGACAGTTACTTTAGTTTTCAACTTCGAAAAAATGGTGTTCATGAATAATGTGGTTTTAATAAATTTAAATATAATGGTAGTTAAATATAACGTAAAAAAAATATTTTAAACATATTTTTTATTTTATTATAAATAAACGGGTGAGAACCCTTTAAAACATTTGACAATAGTACAGTAGTAAATAATTAATTACAATGCAAAACTTACAAATAGATAACAGTAGTAGATAGTGGATACTTAATGTCCTATATAAACGTTTTCATTAAAAAATATAAACAAGGTATTACTATCATTTTACTATATACGCTTATAGTATACACATTAATTATGTTATAATATTAATATAATAATATTTTCCCAATTTGTACTTAAATAAATTTAAAAATAACACCAAAAATACAATAAAATATTGTTGTAAAATAGTTTTTATAGTTTTCATAACATCATATCTCTGGGTCATAGAACACTTAGTACCATATCAATTAAATGACATTTTTATTTTTATTCATTACTACATAATCATAAAAATTAACGTTCATAAGCTGTTGTAACATTTTATCACCTTTGCAGGTTTTTATTTATCACCTGTTTATACACATACTCATTTGTGGATTCACAATTTCCTTGGTCTATTTGAATTTTACAATTTATTAAGCTTTACGTATGTTTTTATTTTTAAATGTAATTTTTTTAAAACGTGTTATATTTAATAATGTGTATTTATATAACTAACATTTGTACTCTTAATTTATTAATGAGTTCTACTTATAATACAGTATTGACCGTGCTACGTTCCCATTCTATAATTATTAAAATATTTCTAACAGTTATTATAAAATTTTACAAAACACCATCTTATATTTATCAATTATTTATAATTCTTTTTATTAGTTAGTACTTATCATTATTTTTATGCGTTTTCATCTCCATCTCTCCTGGTCTTGTTTCAAATGCATCGCTTAAGTTTGGCATACTCAGCATGCTCACCTTGTTAAATTTGTTTTTTAGCTCATAAGACGTGTGACATCAAGCTTATAGTTCTTATGAAGACATTTGTGGTATTTTAAAAGCTACTACAGCATTTTGAACAAATATTCTTGGTGTTTTTAACAATAAAATATGTTATACTATAACTCGGATAACCCCTTGCTTATGAATATAAATTAACCTTTTTATGATATTTTTTTTTGTATTATTTAAAAATTATCAAAACATATTTTATTTCATTAAAATGTGATTTTTGATTATAACTTATTAAACCCGCTGTCTAAGATTCAATAAGCATAATTTTGTTGGTAATTTAGTCAATATTAGAATGACAATGCGTTATAATTTTTTAAACTATTTATAAACATTCTAAAAGTAATATTATATGCATTTATCTATGTGTGATTGTTAGATATAATTTAATTTGTTTTACAGATTTTGAGTAGGATTTTTTTTCTTCCATTGTTGGTGACAAATTGCATATGACCTACTTACTTTTAAATTAACATCAATAAAACAAATTCCTACTTGAAATTTAAATTTCTCTCTCAAATAACTGTTTGATTTATTAATTACTTCGTGGTCAATATATAAATAATAATATCACGCATCAATGTAAAAATGTATGTATATTACAGAAATTAATTAGGCCTATCCGCAGATAAAGTTGACAAAATTATTCTTTAAAATTATTTTTTTAGAAATTAAAATTTGACATTTTTAAAAAACACATGATCCATAAATAAATATATTGTTTTCGTTTAGCACAAATAATATAATGATGGCATATGTTTTGTACACATTTTAATGACCTACATTTCAAAATCAAAAAAGAATTTATTACTACTCCAACATGTCTATTACATAATAAATAATAATATAAATCTATGTTATATTATTAAGTCAAAAAAATTCGTTGGTAATTTTTATTTTTATGAACATTTTCTATGTAGGCATTTTTCTGTAATCTCATATAGGTACGCGTTTATATTTTCAAAAATCACGTAACGACTTCAATTATTTTTCATTATATCTGATTTATAAAAAATATTCATTGCATTGTTTAAAGATTCCTGCATGATGGGTTAACATACTTCGATGGGATTACTTAACAGTAATATTAACTCGGCGAATTTTAAAAAACGTTTACGTCTACAAATTGATTTTGCCGCAGTCAATGTTGATGTATATATAGATACCGCGTATAAAATTAAACTTTTCGTACTGTCATTGTTTCAACTACATCGCTGTTTTGTTAAAATTTATTACTTAAAGAGCGTCGGTGTAAAAAAAAAAGAAAAAAAGTACGTACTTGTACGTGGTGTACGAGTTCACGTGTACAGTATAATATCCGATGGGCGGACGCCGCCAAGTCGTGTTTGACGAGTACTACACTTAGTTGCCCGCGGTGACGATCCGCGAATGGTGTTTTATAAAATCTTGTGTGTAATAAGATCAGTGTACATTATATACGAATATATACGAATACAGTACGCGAGAAGGGGATAGTATTATAGTATATAAAGTATGTGCAGCTGTGCAACGATAGGGGTGATACGGTATAATATTATGTTCTTCCACGTCGTGTGTATACTGAAACCGTTTATCGTTAATCGACCATCGATTGTAAATTTTCCGCAAAAATAACGCGTAAAGGAAGTTAATAATAAGCTCCTCGCGGAGACGATGTACAGTATATGATACGCGGTGGCGGCCCGGGATCTAGGTCATCTCGACGCATGTATATAGCTTCTTCCCCTTGCAGGACGGTGGAAGTCGTGTGTACCTACCTACCGCCCACTCTCACCGTCGTCATCATCACCGCCATTCCACACACTCCACACCTGCCGTAAGTTGCGGAGCCAGACGACTATTACTCGACCGGGTCCTACGTCTTCGGTCCCTATAACCCCCCGAGCAGGTGAAAATTACCGTTTGTATACCGGCCGCGACACCATATACGACGCCCCGCAATAATTCATATTATTATCATGATGTGTATAAGCTGTATATACTTTTCGTATGTGCAATACTTTACGCATATTGTATTATGCACATTTAATTCTTCGCGAGCACCAATCGTTCGTAATGAAAAATAACTGCCGTTATTTATCGCCACCGCGCGACCCATCATCCTTTCTACCACCACTTAGTAGTCTGTACACTGCTATACTCGCGCGCCACTATATACGACCACCCCGGTTTTACCGCGCTGCCGCCGCTAGTGTACTATAAACCAGCTTCCATAAATTCACGGTACCGAATTATTATATATTATATGATCCACGTCCCGAAAACGTGTGCGAATTTATAGGTTCAGACATTCCACCAACAGACATAATATATATATATATATATATTATGCGTATAATAATATCGATGGGTCACCTCGGGAAACGGCAGCGGTTTGCTTATTACATTGCTCGTAACGAATCTCCTCGGGCAATGCTCATATATACCCTAACTACAGTTTTTTTGGGGGCCATTTTCTTTTCGTTTTTGTCTCCTATACATTTTATTATCCTCTTTCATCAGCTCCCGCGTTATCGGACTTCATCACGGGTTATTTATTGCCGCACCTTTTCATTTCCATCATCTCCTTCATCACCAACTATCACATCTGTACGATTACCACTACTTTTTTTTAAAATTTCTTTTACTGTACATACATTTTTCCCTAGTTTGTCCACTATTAATTTTAATAAGATAATATGGACGGTTAACTTTTTAGAAAAAACCGTACTATCATAGTTTATGTTTTTTTTTACGTTAGAAAATGTAATTGCATCTCGAAATCTCTTTTTTTCTTTTATACATACTACATTAAAGTGTTTATAGTTGTATTGAATTCGTTTTGTATATTACGTCGAATGACGAGTAAAACCCACCGATGCTTAATAAACATTGTTTATATACAATCAAAAACACCCGTATATTGGTATCAATTATTTTATTCTCATATTTATGTAATAAAAATAAACTGATTTAAAGATGTAAAGGGATTACATCACTAAATTGAGTATAGCATTTCAAAATAATGAACTTCCATTTCTTTATTTTATGGATCAAACTTAATTCATGATATAATTATATTATTATAAAAATAATTGCAAATATGTTACTTCTCGGCTTATACGTATCTATGCCTTTACATTAATCAAGATCTTATTAGGAAACCTAAATTTTAAATTCTTTATTTGACAATGCAGATATAAAGTGCTACCAGTTTTTATTTTTTTGAAAATACCAAAATATTTTAGCATACATAGGTATTTAAAACAATTGCATTTTATGTTAGTTAAAAAAAAAAATAACAACTGCGCTTCCAATGAATTTTTGTAAAAATAATCAATAACGATTACTTTAATTGCATCAATATTCAATAACAATATTTATACTCTTTTATATTTAAAAACAATCTGTGTGTATAATAATTTTAACTAAGCAAAGGAATATACGTTATTAGCTGTGGTGAAAGACACTAATTGCTGTTAACTATTGTTTTAACATTAAATTATTGTTCATAGTGTATATTACTAAGAAAAAATGAACACACGTAAATATTTTTCCTCTGTAGGATAACATGTGCTAACACTGGTTAATCATTACACCCTTTGACTGTTTTTACACACAATTTGTTAATACTCTGTTTATCGACCCAAATATTATATAGAATGAACACATTTTGTTTGTCGTCGGCTAATCGACTGAAAATTATTATAAACGTAGTTATTACCGGAGTTGTTATCATATATTTATATATAAAGGGTATATATTTATTTTTAATTTTATTTTTATGTACAACTATGTCTGTTATAAGTTATACTATACGCGTGATCTTTGAACTGCAACTTTCGTATTTAAATAACCACTAAGAACTGATGTGTTGTGTATATATACTATCTAGGTATATATATATATGTTTTGTATATGCATAAATATTATGATGCTTGACACGATTGGGTTTTAAAGATGGACTTTGTGTTTTGCCGGCAGGATCAAGAGCAAGGAAGTGACAACCAACACGGGGAAACAGATGAGTTTTACCAATTAGCACCTACTTCGGGCCCAGCGAGTCATGTTCAACAGTCCATTCGGCGAAGAGGTGGTATATCAGCTGAGCACGTATCCGAAGAGGAAGCAACGAGCTATGTTAAGAAAGTAGGTGTTTGATACAAAATATTCTATTACGTCAAAAACGAATGATTGTCATTACCTATAACATATTATGACACTTATGGTTTTAAAAGATTTGAACAGGTTGAATTTAATGTGTTTAAAGTATACGATTCATTATGCAGAAATATAAACACGATTTAATTTGTAATATATATGAATCATGGTCGACTAAGAGATGTTAAGAAATTTAAAATCCATAAATTTTTGCAATATAAACACTCGTAAAAATGTATTGGCCGTATAAACGCATCGTTAAAAATTATATTCATATTATATAAACACATTGTATAACTGTAATAAACATAGTTTGTGAATGTAATTTTTCCTGTTTAAGATTTAATTTACTATGTATGATTTAATCATACCAACTTTGAACTTCACAACTATCCATTGGCTACGAAATATTTTACGTTCATAGTTATTACAGGATTTATAATGTTGCAATTTAAGTATGTTGGGAAGGAGTGGATATATTTACTATTTATGCGGATTGCGGAGATACCAAAATAGACTTAGAGAAGGTCTATTTTACTAGTATTTTAAATATATAATCAGCAATTAAGATTATTACTATAATAATTAATAATATTTTTTTTTTATTTCAAGTGGAAATTACTCATTGATAATTATTATTATTACGTCATGATATATTCCGTACTTCTATAGTATTACCTAGTTTACTTACCTACAGTGTAAGTACTGTTAATAGAACTAATAATGATTGTTGAAGTATTTCAAAGTTCATTATAATTACGTTTGTTATTTTTCTCAAAGAGTGAAAGTATGACACATATTTAAATATTGCAAAGATATATGATATTATTAATATCTATTATTCTTTATATATCTAAATATTTGGCCGTCATATTTTAGTGCGTTACAGAGATTTACATCAATAAACCTTAATTTAAAGCAAATATTCACTGTAAACAAGTAAAATTTAATAATAAATTAGGTATGACTTCAAGTTAAAGGGATTGTAAACCATGATTTTTTGTCTTTGTCTATAATAATACGCGCAATATAAGAATATGGTTTCTATTTCTAACGTATCGACCGATAAATTAATGCGATAAGAATTTTGAATACTGAATTAATTTTGTTGTTAAGTTTACTTTAGATCGACTTTCCCACTTTTTTGATTTTGTCTCCCAAAATTTCACAAAATAGAATTAAACAAATTAGAAATATAAAAATTAACTGAAGTCAATTTTTGGATATTTTAAGTAAGTAAAAAATATGAGGAAGTTGTTCTAAATAAGACCATGGCGAATTCAAATTAGCTTTAAAAATTCTTATCACATTAATTGATTGATTAGTACGTTGGAAATAAGAATTTCTATGTTACGATTCTTATGTAATTCCTATGTTGCCCGTATGACAGACAGAGACAGAAGATTATGGATTATAATCCCCTTAAGTAAAACATGAAGGTATTAAGTTCTTATGTGTTTTAAATGTTCAATACTTTGCTTTTTTCGTTATTTTTTCGATCTATAAACCTGTATAGAAGACCTTAATTAGAAAATAAAACAAACAATGTTAATTTTTTTCAAGTATTTATTTATTTATTATTACATAGTTATTTAAACTGTTAAATGAATACTTTAAATAAAGAAAAATAAGTACCTTTTTATGAAATACGCAAATACAGTTTTTATGAGCGTTTTAATTTATCTAAATTCTTACTTTTTGATTCTAATTAATTTAATCTTTATGATTCCAGGGAAAAGTCTTTGAGTGTAATACTCAAAAAAAAAATAATAATAATTATAAAATAATAAATATATAATTAATAAAATAACCCCCTATGGCACCGTGGCCCACGGTTTAATAATCACTGCTTTAGAGGATTATTTTAAATAGTAAATTCACTCGGAAATTTCAAATTGTGTTCATTTGATTTTCGGAGTGCAATTAAAACACATTTTTCCTGGATTTACTTTGAATCACAATTTGTCAACCGTTTGGCTATATCAATCGATATTACCAATATAATTTTATACACTAAAATAAGTCCTAATATGAATTGGCTTAAAATATCTATTATTTTTTATTGTACTATTGATTGTTATGATGCATTATATTCTATAAGAAATAGATCTGAAACCTGATAAATATATAGGGACTATCGCCTATCGGCATCTAAAATTGAGAGGCACCAATACTTTTGTTTTTTCTTCAAAAATTCTTAATAGGACTTTTGTCTTCTTAGCTTATGATATGATTTCATAAAAATGTATTTGCTAAAGTTAATTATTATTTTTAAAAGTATGGTTGATTATTTTTAATTTTTTAGTTATTATGAAATATATTTTTGTTTGTTTTTTAATACATCCCTTCCCACGTGTATTAAATTACTACTAACCAAAATTGAAGTGGTATTATAATAAATGTATAAGAATAGTATGGTATAAAATTAGTACATGAACGGGTTAAAAGTTAGAAGATACTTATTTATTTATGTCGTATATACGGACTAAGCCTTATAAATACAAACCGGTGTACAAATTAGTTTTATGAATCATACGATAATAGTAGAGTGTATTCATTCATAATAACAAAATAACATTTAATATTTTTAAACATAATAGTTAGTATCCAACATTAAACAAACAAATGAATTTAAAAGTGGGATTAGCGTTTGTGATATACACATCAATCGTCTTTATTTTCTCATTTTTCGAACTTGAAAGTAATCGTCAGAGATAGAGAAACATGTTCATGGTATTTGAAAACAATAACCATTTATAGACATTTTATACTTAACCATATTGGTGGAAATGGGGGAACTTGGAGCTAAGCCCCCTCCCTAAAAATGATTTGTGTGTACAATTCAAGGTTTCATAAAAGATTTAATGATTTGTGTTAAAGCAATTACTACATCATGATTCTTGTTCGTAAATTTTTAGTTGTATGACTAAATATTTTAATGGAAAACTCAAAGTACATTTGAAGATTTTTTTTTATGTTTTTGTTTTAGAGTTGAGATTTTAAGTTAACTCGAGCATTAAATGTTTTTGATACAAATTCTATATTCTAGCGCTTAGTTGGTCCGGATCGTTATTTTTCAATGAGGTTAATGGAACAACTCTCGTCGATTTATGGTCCACCCTTTTGAGAGAATTAAAAATTTTAAACTTGAAATAAAATCCATTGAACTGCGTTTAATGCGCATAAATGTTAAGATTTGTTCTCATAAAAAAAAATGTATTATATAAAGTGTTAGTATGTCACATCAGGTTTTCAAAAAAAAAAAATATATATATATAGCTCTACAATTTGAGTGTTACAAATAAATAATAGAAAACACTTTTATTTTTCGGCTTATTTCATCTGTTTTTTCCCATTCGTAAACCTTTACTGAGGACATATAAGTATGCTCGTGGTGGACTCTAAGCTTTCACAATTTATTATAACGTTATGTACATAGAAACACGAAAACATGTTTTCCTCTTTAATGGTCATACTATTTTAGAAACTAGACGTTCTGTATATACAGCTAGTGGACGAGTTTTCTTCGATAATACCATCAAAAAATACAAAAAGAAAACAATCAACCTTCAGCTTTCTTTATTCTGTTAGAATCGTAATAATGCATTGCGAAAAGAAAATGTTCACGAACTTTACTTATCAACACGTCTTTAGGTACCTAAAAACTTTTCTCTATAATTTTTCAACTAGTATTTGCTTGATAACAATTAATAATGTACTTATACATATGGATAACAAATATGAATATGAAATAGTTAATATAAAAATATAATTATATAGTAAAACGAAATGAGTTTTTAATTACATTTTAATGTATTCAATTATTTATATTTTATATAATACTTAAATTTAAAATGTTTAACATTTATTTAAACAAAATAATTTATGACTTTCAGGCTGACTGTCTTCAAAAGTTAATTCATTGAATCTATTTCTTCCTTGACTCGATTATTATTATTTGTTAAACATTTATTGTATTATTATTACAGTTAAATCATGTTACCCACTTATTTTAAACTTTTGAATTCATATAGGTACACAAAGTTTAAAAAAAAATATTAGTTTTAAAAATTAAGCGAATTATCACAAACATTTTAAAAATATTAACCAAATTGGTCCAGCTATTTTCAAACAATGCGATAACCAACGAACAACATTTCATTTTCATAAATTATTTAACATTTCAAATTATATCAATAAAATTAATATAAACCAATAGTATATTCACTATTGGTATATATTCTTTTCTCGATTATATAACTTAAAAATTAGACCATTTGACTTATATGGAGTCACATTATATTTTTATGTATTTATAAATTTATAATAATCGTGTTACTTCCGCGGACATGTTTCAGGTAGTGCCAAAAGATTACAAAACAATGGCGGCTCTATCAAAAGCGATTGCTAAAAACATATTATTTTCTCATCTGGATGAAAACGAACGGTCAGACATATTCGATGCAATGTTCCCGGTCACGTTTCTACAGGGCGAATCTATTATTCAACAGGGTGACCAGGGAGATAATTTTTACGTAATCGACGTTGGCGAAGTTGAGGTACGTTACTAAACCGTTTGTTTCCAATATTTAAGTTCTTTTGCACACACCGCACACACACACACACACACACACACACATATGTACAATTATTCGTATACAAAATTATATATACATTTGTGTCCCTATAGACGTCAATTATTACGTAACATATGTGCGTGCGTTATATAATATAGGTGTACGTAAATTCGGAATTAGTGACTGTGATCGGCGAAGGCGGGAGTTTTGGCGAACTGGCTTTGATACACGGTACGCCACGGGCAGCCACGGTACGTGCTAAAACTGACATGAAGCTATGGGGTCTGGATCGAGACAGTTACAGGAGAATACTTATGGGGTCGACGATCCGAAAGAGGAAAATGTACGAAGAATTCTTGTCACGCGTCTCCATTCTAGGTAAGTACCTACTACACTATAGTACGTAGTATCTACGGGCAACTTTGTATGTTATTTTGCCAAGTCACTTGATCATAAAAATATGAACTAACGTGTTCATCACATACATCAGAGTAGTGGTGGTGATGGTGGTAGTTATTGGTTGTGGGCTGTGGCCCTGCAGTGAGTTACTAACTACACTTGAAACTAAAACTAATAAAACAAAAAAAATCTCATTTATTTCTAGATAGATACCTATTCCATATCATTATATAAGTCATTTCAGTTGGTAAGTTATTTCATCTAATCATACGGTTTGTATTTGTATCAAATATTTATCGATAGTTAATAGCTATATAGGCTATACAACCCACCATTTTATATATTATCTTAAAGTATTTATACTTGTTTTGTACCTATACTCGAATTTTCATTGGGGCTCTTCGATACTTCGATGTCACACTGGCGTTAATTCGCATATCAACAAATTAACTACGAGTCGGCCCCTATAATTCTACGTAGAAATGGAGTACGACCCAGTTTAAACCCGAATACCTGATTAATTTTATACTATATCCTTTAATCGAGTAAAATCGGACAATGGTCCTCCCGCATAAAGTATCCGTTTATTAGAACGATAATTTAAAGTAAATTGAACCAAAATTTGAAGATGCTCAGCCGCTCAGGCATTGAGCAATTTATCTAATCAACACTATCGCATATCTACATAATACAACACACAATATTTTATACAATGCATTGCGTTCTCCAATCATATAGGTAGGTATATAATAATACATGCACATAAATTATGTTTTATTTTTTATTTTTGTTTTATTGAGTAACTCCCGTAGGAAAATTAGTATACATTAATATCAGTACATAATATCAGTACATATTATAATATACATAATATCAGTTATATAATTATAATATAAAAGGATAACTTAACTAATATTATAAATATTTAACTATACTAAAACAATTTTAGATTCTGAACGGAGTGATGGTAAATGTATTGATTATATAATAATGTATTTTTTTTTTATTTTGCCTGCCATCATGTTTTGAAGCTTTAATAATAGTAATAATTCTTCGATTTTCGATACTTCAGTAATTTCCTGAAAGGAAAGTGAATCTAATTAGTATTTTGGGGTGTCAGGTAAAATCCCAAAAAAGTAACGGGAAAAGAAAAACGGGAATTTTTACCCAAAACCATTTTTTGACAAAATTGATTTTTTTAATTTTATTTTTAACACAAAAACGAAAAACCGCAAATGTGTGGAATTTTCATCAAATGTTTATATTAGCGTTTTCTATACATTGTTAAGTTTTCAAAGAATTTTTATTTTTATTTTTTTTTATCTATTTATACACAATTGAAATTTTCGATTTTTCTAAGTATTTTTTTTTTAAATATCAATGAATAAAATTTGGCTATTTAAAAATCTGTATCATTTAATTCAAGGCTTATTATAAGTTATACTTATTATAATTAAAAAAATCAAAAATCGTTAATTACAATTTTTTTTTATAACCACCTAAATTTTAAATTTTATAAAATATGTCAAAATCACAATAGTTTGCAAGTTATTTTCTAGTTGAAAATTCTTTAAATTTTCGGTATTTATACTTATAGTTCAACATTTTTACACAAGGTTATTCATAAGTTTTTTTTTCAAATAACTATAAAAAAAATTTCTTACGGACTTTCAGAAAAAAAATGTTAAACGTCTGAAATTGCATAAAATAACGATTTATTTTTAAACAATTTTAAATATTTGTTATTATTCAAAAAGTATAATTTGTACACTTGAAACTTTTACTAGTTGTTAAGATTGGAATTTTCTTTAAATGATTTTCTTTAAAATATTTTACTAATTTTTAAACTATGTATAGGTATTTAAAATATTCAATTTTTTTAATATTTTTTTTAGATTCTGAACGGAGTGATTGAATCTATTTTATAACTATTGATAAAAAATAATTTCGTTGGGTTAAAATACTTGAAAATTGATTGGAAGATTCCACATAGGTTTTCCTTACTATACCATTCAAAAATAATGAAAATACTTTGGCTCAATTATTTTTTATAAGCGTTTGAAGTACAAATAAATTTCTACACATGCATGCAGTCCATCAAAACATACTAACACATTCATACCTACATAACTAAATAATAAAAATAACTTAATTTTGAGGATAAAATTTAAACAATATTCATTAAATCTTAATATGTACTTAATTATCTATAATAAAAAAAAAAATTCTTTGGTATCAAATAGTTTTATTTTAATGCGAGATATTTAAAATACTTAAGTTTGAAAAAATCTATTTTACATAATTATTGTATTATTTTATGTAACTTGAACAAACTTATGCCCGCGCACGATATCTATACATATTACTATAATAATATTTAAAATATCAACAAGGGGTAACCTAGTCCTAACGTTACTTTATATAGTGTCCCTATACCCTACTCTTTCACAGTTAAAATCATGGGCTTACACTTGATCAAAGATTAACTTTGGCCCATAATATCCGAATTAAAAGACTAGCCTTAAATAATCGCTTTTGCATACACAAAAGCCGAATTAATAATGATAAATATACATCCTCAAACCTTAAACTTTTAATGTATAAAACTTTATTAAAACCAATACAAAGGAGTTTTGGGGTAATGCAAAAAAGCCAAATATAAATAAAATAAATATATTTAATAATATTGCCCTTTGGAAACCAACAAATGCCTCTCCTTGCGTAACAAACTATACACTTTGTACCGATCTTAAGCGTAAAACAATCAATGAGGAAGCAAAATCGTTTCATAAAAGTTTTCACAAAAATCCTTTCGTTCAAAATCTTACCTCGGCTGCGATACCTGGAAATCCCCCAAGACGCTTAAAGCGCAAGTGGTATTGAGTTCTTCTTTGATAAAATTAGATTTTTTTTTAATGAAAGTGCCATCAATGGAAGGCTTCTTTTTTCGGGTAAATTATCAATGTTCTTCATGTATTGTTACTTTTAGCTAATATTCGTATTGTATCATTGATATAGATTGTACATATCGTTTAAGAAAAAAAAAAAGAAAAAAAATCAACAGTTAACGATAAAAAAAATTAATACTTCCAAAGTGCGATGACGTTTATTTTGTTACGAAATATTTTATATAGGTACCTACTAGTACAAAGACTATATAGAAAACCTTGCTCCAGATTTTTTCGGGTCACACTCTAATAAAATCAATTGTGTATTTAACCCTCATTAATTATAAGGGGAAAATTAGTTTTCTTTCACATAATAGTTTTGAGAGTGGGATGTAATTAAAGGCTATCGCCTGAAACGTTACATTTAAAAGAAATAACATCATTCATCTTTGTTAAGACCTAATGGTCATGACGAAAAAAAAATAATAATAATTAAGGATTTTCCTGGAGAAATAAAAATTAAAGATGAATTTCGTGTTTTGGTTATTGTTTTTATTCGTGGGAGGCAAACGAACAAAACCTAGTGTATAACCACAATGAACATAATTTTAACGCTATATAGAACAATAATGTCGTTTATGCATTTCCATGTTTTTAGAAAATACTTTATGATTAATGATAACAATGAATGATGAAAAACTGTTATAGTTACAGATATAACAACCGTGTACATAATTTAGCTTGTAATACCTTCACACGGAATCACCGAACATATTATTATGTATATAAAATATAATAATTATTATTGTTGAAATAGTAATTATCAATACTTGAACTATTTAAATATAATAAAATTAATAAGTATTAACATTTAAAAAACATAATTAATGAAGTTTCGAAATTATATTTTAAAATTTGTTTCTCACCATGGATAATATATAGTTGTTTTCACGCTTGCGTGATTTTTTTTTCAATTGGTTAAATGTTTTACACACACATATACATAAAGACGAGGTTGATTAATGGAAAAGCACATTATATGCTTTGGTTCAGTGGCGCTCAAACAATAGTTTTTTTTGTGTAGCAAAGTTGTTTATTTTGTTATTACAAATACAAAATATATTTTTTCACTTTTATGGTAATATTTCAGTGGTAGGTAGTATTATAGGCGTAGTATTATGCAATAATATCGCATATATACCTACACATAATACTTTTATATAACAACCTATCAGTTGCACTGATTATTATCTGTCGTATTACTCGATTTGTATACCATCTATGCAATGAACCATCTGGACCATCCCTTGAATAACGTGTGGCAACTGCTAAATACAGGGTGGGTCAGTGAATTCTGATGAATATTAATTGTAGTTTATTAGTCAAGGATTATAAACAAAGTAATGAAACAAATTGTATTTTATTCAACATAAAGATTATTTTTAATTGTTATTAACAAAAATCTTAACTTTTAAAAATTACATTACTTAAGTGGCCGCCTTCATTTTGTATACAGTCGGCTACCCGTTTTTTTTATACTGTCCATAACTCTTTGTAGGATATGCACATCGATTGCTATAATTTCACGTCTAATGTTTTCTTTTAACTCTAATAGTATATGTGGCTTATTAGTGAATACTTTAGATTTCAAATAACCCCACAAAAAGAAATCAGGTGGAGTCAAATCAGGAGAACGTGGTGTGGACAGTATGAAAAAACGGGTAGCTGACTGTGTTCAAAATGGAGGCGGCCACTTAAGTAATGTAATTTTTAAGAGTTAAGATTTTTGTTAATAACAATTAAAAATAACCTTTATGTTGTATAAAATGCAATTTGTTTCATTACTTTGTTTATAATACTTGACTAATAAACTACAATTAAAATTCATCAGAACCCACTGCCCCGCCCTGTATAAAGTATAAGTTTTGAAAGCCACTGTTTTGAATTAATCATTATTATAAACATTATATTAAATATAATTATGAATAAATTTACTATTTACGGATAATTTTCTTTTGTATCAGATAACAAATTTATTTAAATGTTATGAAATAAGTTTACGGCCATTTATGTATTGTATAAAAATCGTTATACTATTCGTTAAACATGTCTACTATAAATATTGTTGAACTGTATCTATATACTGCCTTCTATGATGAAAGCTAATAATAATAAATAATAAAAAGTCTATAATGATGTTATGTTAAATGATTATTATGTTAATTATATAAATAAATTAAATATTTTTGGTATTTATTATGTATCTATATGTTAAATATATACCTTAAATTTATAATAATCAAGCATGTTATATTTTACATAGATTGTACGTCTCGATCGCCCATCTGTGAATAAATCCTTGAGGGAAAATATCATATTATCACATAAATCCAGTTTGTTAAAATAACTTATATTGCTCCGTCGTGTGAGTCGTAAGCTTAGCTTGTAAATCATGATCTATTTATTTATGGTACATTAATAACATCAATTACACTTCTTTATACCAATCGTATATTAATAATAATAATGTAATTAGATTTTAGGTCATTGGTTTTACATTTATTTGGCTATGATATTAACATATTGTTGAAGTAACCATTTTTTTTTTTTTTTGTAAATGTTTTTCTAACTTGAGATGAAAGTAAATACAAATTGATAAACGAACATACAATGTCCATTATATAAACGATTTTATCATTCTGCATGTAGTACACTACAAAATATTGGTTATTTGAATACAAAACAGTGGGCTCAGTTAATCAACTGATTTTAGATTTTGAACGGAGTGATGGAATCTATTGGTTTTACAATGATGTGTGTTTTTTTTTTTTATTTTTTTTTTTTTTTGTGTCTGAGAACACGTTTTTTGGTAGTAAAAATGCTTTGATTTTATTAAACAGCAACTTTTCTGAAAGGAAAGTGAATGTAGATGGTACTTGGACTAGTCAAAAATCCAACTTTTTCAATACTTTTTAAAATAAATTTATATTTTTACGAAATTGCATTATAATTCAATTTAAATATAAAATACTATATTATTATTTACACATTTTAGACAAACATATTAACTCCGTTCAGAATCGTTATTCGTATACAATGATATCTATCATTGCA